>VXBT01007386.1:0-149184 GCA_013400235.1 Oriolus oriolus | reverse complement strand
TGGATGCAGACTGCTGGCACTGTGAATGGAGACAGTGCCCAAACGGTCGGGTTCGTTTGTCTCCTGCAAGTGCGAGGAAGAGCAGACAAATGCTTTTGCATCAAAACGACCAAAGAAACGGGTCAGGGAAATGAAGCACCTAATTTAGGTGGGGACCCTGATGGAATTGATGTGTTGGACAGTCAGTGAAAAGAAGAGAAATAGATGCTGTATAATAAGTGAGGAAAAGGCAGAACAAAGCATTTGCTTAAACAAAATGAACAACATAACAACAAATAGTAACACTGTCACTGAGGAATGAAATTCCCAGTCTAAAGTAGGATAAAGTATACAGCGAAGACTGTCACAGGCTTAGATGGTAGCAGCAACAACGGCTTGCCAAGATCAGTGAGGCCACAGTGGCAAGAAACAACACAATGAGAAATCTCACTTATACCCACATGAAATGGTAAAGTCCATACAATATTAGGGATGTCACGACTAAATCAGTAGACATTGGTAACGACCAAAGAAGTGGGAAAACTGACAAGAAGCAAGAGGAAAACTGTGCAAGAAGGCACTGCATATGTTTCAGTACATCAGTCTAAGGCAGGAATACAATGGGAGCTTACAAAGATTGGTGATGTGAAATAGGTGAACAGGGAACCATTGTTTACGCCCTTCCAGCAAAAGAGCTAGAAGGTAACAAGAGGAGCTAGTAGATGAAAATTTCAGAACAAGGAAAAGAATGATTATTTCTTCATTACCATATCATTAAGCTGTAGAACATCTTGATGCAGGACAAAATGTAGTAAAAGTTTACCTGGGCTCAAAAAGAGACTGGAGAAATACAAGAAAGAAAAAAATCCATCACAGATGACCAAAGATATTTCCTCTGGTTGAAAAATGCCCCGACTCACAGGAAGCCCTACAATATTTGGGGACGCTTTACTCTGTGCATGCTCTTGCCTTTCCTTCCCAAGGCATGGGCTCATGGCTGGCCTCAGATGCACTGTACCAATGGACCAGAGATCCCATCCTCATGTCCTTGTCCTATCTTTTCTGGATCTCTCCTCAGCAGCCTTAATGGTTTACTCTGATTAGGAAGTGTTAGGGGAGGTCCCTAAGGGTAGAGCTCAGCTTCCTGGAGGGACTGTTGTGTTTCATGACACAAGTTCCAACAAAAATTGGATTAAATGTCACTGACCACTTTGGAGACACATTCCAGATACTGATGGCTCTTCACTCTACCCCCAAAAGGCTACTCAGGGATTCACAGGTTTTTTACATCGGAATAAAACCCAAGTGCCTTGCTTTGAAAAGTCTGACCCAACCAAGCTAAAAAACACAGACTAAGAAAAAAGTCTCTGTTGTTAAAAAACCCATGTAATATCAACCCATAGGATAATGGTCAAGACAATCTACCTTTGTTCAGTAAGTTGTAAGATATTTTTTTTGAGTTTTGTACCTCTAACTACACCGGCTAATCTTTTGTCTAAAACCATATTCAAACTGCTGTGAATGAGCAGCTTCTTTGTTGATGAGACCACCTGTGCTAACAAATACCACCAAAACCAGGGTAAATGATAAAAACATTTTAAATGATTCCTTAAGTATGTCAAATATGGCAGCTAAAGGATGCTGTCTAAGAAATAAATTTTTAAAATTCAACAGATACATGAAAACACATTCAGTGCAGACATGTCCAGCAGATCTGCCATTCCACAGAAGAGAAAGCAGAATAAACAGACACACTCAGCGGTGTGTACTCTTTTCCATGCTCACATGCCCCACACCCACACACATTAGCCACAACATGAAGACAAAACCTTATGATTATAAGTGCAGCTATTACGGCTTGCAGGCTCCACCTGCAGCCAAGTGTTGTATAATTCTCAAGGAATTTCTTAGGTTTGCAAATGTCTAATGCTTTTAAGTCATGTACACTTAAAATATAAAGTTCACAAAACCACAAGGTTTTCTTGTTTTGTTTTTCAAGTCTTGACCCAGCCCATCAATCACTCTGCAGTACTGAGAGTCAAGCGCTCTCTCTCTCCTTGCCATTTGCCTGGATGCACGTGTAGGACTGGATGCAGGTGTAGGGGCTGATTCCTGAGGCTCACTGATCTCAGAATTTAAGTTACTGGAGGACCATCGCTATTCATCTTTGTGAATTCTCACATGACACTTGTTTATTAGATAGCAACTGTTAATATTTGATATTAACTACAATCTTTGGTAAGTCAAGTGACTTCCACCGTTTCTCTTTTAGAGCTGGAGCCCCAATGCCTGAGCTACTGCCTGCATCTACAGCCAGCTGGACTTGAGACCTTCCAAACTCCAATAAAACCCAGCAGGGCAAGTGATGCAGGATGAGGAGGTCTATTGCATCACTCTGTACTAAGCAGGCAAGTATTGTCAGAATTACTGAGAACCCAAACAAAGCAAACAGCATTCTAGCCTATGGTAGCACCAGCAGGTCTGAAAATAAGGACATAAATAAGGGGAACAAGTCTACATTTGCTCTGACACTACCTATGGCTGTCACCACAATTCAGCCACCTCATTGGAGAGTCAGCTATCATTAAATGAAAGCATAGCAGAGGCTCCTGAAACTCATTTGGGTACCCTGAGGACATACCAGAGGAAAGATGAACCCTCCAGCCACCTGCAGTTACATATTAACAGGGTGAAAGTAACCAGAAAAGTTGAGAAGAGTTTTATGGGACAACCCTACACATAGGCCAGGAATACCCCAATCACAGTTTTTCAGCGGGCAACATCATTCATCCTCTCCCCCTCATTCACAGCAAGCATAAGCAGAAGTATTCAAAACTACAAATCTCAAGTTCAGCAGATAATGCCCCTGACTGCAGGACATTCATTCTCCATTTCTATTTCCAAACCAGTTTCCCTCTTAGCTTCAAAGCATAGAGGAAGGCCAAGAGAAAGCCCATACGATCATGGAGGTTTCAAGGGCAAGGAGGCTGTAGATAGTACCTCTGTTATCTCTGTGCTCTCACCTCTTTTTTAAAACAGAAATAATCCTTCATGATGACTGCAGACCTTTCAAATCCAACCTACAGTTTTCCTCCTTCCCAGCTTCACTTGGACTAAGGCAGGTTTCTTCCGGCATTCAGCTCTACAAGACCTGTTTTACATGGTCAATGATTCCCTATTACTTTGCATGAGTTGCTGCATTATTTATTAGTTTAAAATGTATTGTTATGTAATCCCATCAAATGTACTCTTAATCTTAGGCAATGAAGAGAAAGGTATGATAATGAAAGAACAATGCACAATTTAACATCAAACTTTTTCCTAGAACTGTTAGTAATTATCCTTTTTTATTTTTTATAACCACATTTAACTCTTTATCCTCTTCTGATCCAAACATTTCACCAGGGCTATGACCAATTCCACTCTCACTATTTTTGTCAGATCTTTTTTTTGTAATGCAGTGCCTGGGACAAGACCCAACATCCAGCATGAAGCTATGCTATTTGTCTAGGGCTTATTCTTAACTACTTTTCCACAATGCAGGATAATTTTGGATCATTACAGAAAATGGGAATTTATATATTAAATACCTCAATTAACTGTGTTTTGATTTTACTGACTTCTCTTTTTCCAGCAGACTTTGCTAACATTGGCATGCCTTGCTGTTGTCATGGCAATGAAAGAAGTCTATATGGTTTGGGATGTGACTCAGAAAAAAATTTATACAGAAATGGGACAACAATTAGAACAAAGGACACTGAATGTTTCTGTGCCACCAGTTAATAAAGGGTCAACAGGAAAAAAAAGAAAGATCCCAAATCAGAACAAATTACACTGAACAAAACTTGACTGGAAAAAAGGCACCAAATTGTTACTTCTGACCCTCTCTCGCATTTAGGTCTCTGTGTGGGTAAAACTTTATCACCCTCAAGAGTTATTAAAATCACAGTGGTCTACCTGGGCAGTTACTTAACCAGAACAGAACCCAGATTTGCCCAAAAAAGTTACATTCTTAGTGTTTACAAACATGAGGAGTCTTGTATTGCGGACTTACCCCAATAAAAACAGTCTTGAAGCCATCATCTCTGTGAGGGCTCACTCAAAGGCAAGGCTCTTCTCATGGTTCACAATTTACACGAGGCAAAAGAAAGGGAAGTTTGCCAATTAAAAGATAAGGAAAGGAGCTTGTGTCAGTCACTGAGGAGGTGTGGACAGAGCAGTTGCAAGCACTAAAAAACATGACTAAAGCCAACCTACACCCATCTATGAAATGTATGGAAAAGTTATTTTTAGCTAGGCTAAAAATACCAATCACCTATGTCTTCTATATGTTACTCCTGACAACACTAGCTCTTTTTCTGTGGATCCAAGGTATGTGAGGGGAGCTGTTATTAGATCATTTGCCCGTGCAGAGATGCCAAATGTGAAGGCATTGAAATATATGCATCTGTGTCAGTCCTTAATTTCATCTTCTGACTCATGTTCTGGAGTGACAGTTCCTCTGCCTGGCACTTCCTGTTCATACCAAGCTGAGCCATACTAAGTGTTATTTATTAGAAAGCAATCTAAAGCCACGTCCACACGGCCAGCTGGCTCTTACCCCAGTACAAATCATCACTGCCACATAAGCAGCAGTTTCAGAGCTCAGGATTGCAGGTGGTTGTGTCACTTCTTTTCTTCTACTGTTGGACTCAACTGTGAAATGCAGAGTAGGAACCAGTCTGAAGTAACCTAAAATTTAAGATCTAGTTCAATCCATGGCCATCTCTCCTTTTCTTTAGCTAGCAGGTAACTTTTTCAAACTGTTTCACTCAGCCTAGCTTTGTATCAACGTTCCACACCTCAGAAATGCCCTTGGCCAAGCCAAGACAGGAAACATTCCAAAGAACAACTAGGGAAAACACATGGGAAACAAGAGGGGTTTGCAATGGAAGACAATGAATGGTAATATACAGGGGAAATTAAAAGGATTATATGTGAACAACTACGTAACAACTGAATTCATACACAAGACTAGCTCCAAACTAATCTATGCACGGGTATGAAACTTTTTGAGCATATGTGGCAAGCAGGTTACTAGAACTTTAAGAGGATTAGTAATTCTCTTTAGCTCAATATGGTAGCACCCAGCGTACAGCCAAAGTGCAGTTTAAATATTGTGTCACAATAATACCTACATGCATAAAGATACTGGAGAGAGGTAAACAACAAAAGAAAATGGCCAATGGTCAAAGCAGCATTCATAGGACTGCCACTCCCAGCTGCACTCTTACAGGTGGTTGACAATCCCTTTAGGGCCTCATGAGTGAATTTTGGTGCGCTGCTGTCTTTTAAAAACCCGTGTTGCACAATCCTGAAGCATGTCCCCACTTCCCATGCTTTTAAGCAATACAGTTAGGAAAAGAAAAGTGCCTGTCACAATTGCTTCCCCCCCACCACACCCTGTAGTCCTTCCTACTCAGTGAGCAAGACCTTTGAAGGGAAACACAGAACCAAGGCAGCGCAGAGCTCTAACAACACCTTTGTGCTTACTACTGGAGACTCCCAGTCTTTCTGCATTTCGAGTGGAGAGATGATCCAACTTCCATGGCCCTGGAGCAGCGGGAGCAAACAGACCAGCTGCTTTTGGCAGGACACAGGGGCATGGACCTGAGCTCTGCCAAATATAGCACGCAAGAGCCGTGTGCCCATCCCCAGCAACTTCATGCACAGCAAGCTCAAAGCCCTCCCAAAAGGGAGCACCCACAATGTCACACCAGTTAATATTCACAGAGAGTTGCATCATATCAAAAAGGGCTCAGTAGCAAAGCAATGCTTGAGCTGTTTCGAGCAAGCACTCTTCTGGTTTCTTCAATGGAATCCAAGACAGGTGAAAAATTTAGGAAAGAAAGACTAAAGTTTATGCAATTCATAAGCACAGCTGGAGCTAAATGGGGATCTAGACTCCATTTTCATAACAAGAAAAAAGAAACTTTATCTAGAGCACTTCAGTTAAGCAAAAAGCTTCCGTTTTTTTCATTGAGGCCATCTGACCTTGAGTAAGTTCCCTTCCTTGTTATTTCTCTCTGAAATAAGCTACACATCAAAGTACTGGCATAGCCCTGCTTTCAAATTACTCTTTTTGCACAAATGCAAAATGTTATTATCCTCTACCACAATTATTCCATTCAAGATCCCATGCATCATTTCTTTTATCAAGAAGAATTTAATTTTATAAGTCAGAATATATAATTAATTTTATAAAAGGCATTAACAAATGCCATTAACTAAACCTAGGAAAAGCATTTTTTAATAATTGTGATTGTTTATTTTTTCTTTGCAGAATACAAATGCATAAAATAGATAAGAGCTGTCCTCAAAATTAGCAACATTCCAAGACCATGATTACACACAGTACTGAGGTAATTGTGCCACATGACACCTGAAGGCCTGATACTGTAAAACGTTTTGTCTGTACAGCATATTCAAATGCATTGTTTAGCATTTTTAGAAAGAATTTATTTTTCCATGTTATCTAGATCATTCCTCAGAATAAATCAGATAAAATTAAAAACCAGATTTTCAAAAAAAATCTTTTTTGGGAAAAAAACCAAATGTACAACTCTGGTTTTGTCCCAGAATTCCTCTTTCTGAACTTGAGCTACAAAAGCAATTAATTTTTCTCTGAGTTTATCTTCCTTTTCAATTCTGACAGCTATGTTCCTTTCTTGCTCATGCTCCATTCCACCATTTCAGTACTTCTCCCCCTCTTTTCCTATTAGTTATTTGTCTAGTCCTCTAACTGCTGTTTTTTTAACTGACTTTTCTTTGGCTTCTGTCAGTTCATTAACATTCTTCTAGTCTTTAACTCAAAGTGAATATTCTATCTGTTGTCTGAAAGCTGTACAATGAGGAATTATCCTTGTGCTTTCATGAATCAATGACTACTCTGTAAGGCTAAAAGCAGTTTTTCTCCTCCCATTGTTTTCACATTTCCTTTCATTCCATTTGTTCTTGCATTCAATTTTTTTCCAGCAAACACCACAAGACAAATAATACCCTCCCACACCTTTCACTTTGAGATCTCACAATATTTTTCAACAAGAATCCTCTTTCCCTTAGATGGGGGGGGGAAAAGGTACAAATAGGACAGTTATCTCATCCCAATATGTCTAGCACAGGCTGTGTTTCAGTTCAGCATGTTACGTAATATTCTCCTTTTACAAGAAAACCCCTGCTCATAGTGGTCTGTGTAGAAGGAGAGTGGTAAAGTTCCAGCACTGCTTTTTCCTGTCCCACACAGCTCCTTGGGCTGCTTCCACCACACCTGCCTGCCACTGGGCAAAGAACATGCCCACTCACAAGAGAGACTCAGAAGTGTAAAGATCACCTTCCAAATGAATACGGGAAAGAAATCTTTCACTTGGAGTGCTATCATCATTTCAGAGAGGTAAAAACTAAGCCTAGACAGATGTGGCAACTTTTCCAATACCAGGGTTTAACCCTAAAGCCCACAGCTCCTTCCACATGTATCTGGATTTGTATGTGCCATGAAGTCCTGGACTTGACAGACAGAATCACAGAGCAACGAACAGACATTTCCTCTTTGTCATAGTTAATTCAGCCCTAAATCACCCAGAAAAAAGATGAGTTTAAACATTTACATCATGAAACACTAATAAACACTTCAGCCGATTCCACATGAGAATTATGAGAAGAGTTAGAAGCCGATAAAACTGATTAAAAGAAAAAAAGAGCAAGGCAAACACACAACAGACAATTCATTTAAAATCCCATCCTACATCTGCTTTTGAATTTTCTCCAAATGTACTATATCAAGCTCTACACAGATAGTGTTAAATCAATTTAATTACAGAATCATATGGAAAATAACATTAAAAACCTTTCACTCCTCTTCCCGAGACTGAAAACGAATAACCACCCAACACACCATACTTTTAGTAGTTTTCTCTTTTTGTTTGTTTAAAAAAAGCCTGGAATTCTCCTAACAGGAAAAGAAACGCACATAACAACCCCACATTTTGCTTTGAAATGGAAAGCAGTTCCATTATACAGAAATGTTTGGCTAGAGGAATAGAAAGCTCTGCCCATTGCACAAAAAGGGCTGCAAAGAGCATCCTGTTTAACCAAGCTGGTGTCCTAAAGAACAGCCCATCAATACAACCTCTGAGTAATCTGTATATTTAGGATGGGATGTAAGTTACCCCATCCGAACTTTATGGATTATTTTTTGAATTAGCTTAGAAATTCATTATGTCAGTTTTCTGCTTCCAGATGAAGCATTCACTAAGTTCCTACTCTCTGCTATCACATACAGAATTTACCATATCAGTGTACAATTAGATACCTGCTGTGCCAGCCTTTGAGTGACGAGAGGCTTTGAGATCCTTTTTGGTCCTGCTCCCCCATTGGTATTTCAGAGTGAGGTTATCCAGTGCTGAATATTGGTGCTAAGAACAAAGTCCAAGCTATGGAATTAAACATACTGATAAGACGGGTGCCAGAATGGCTAATTTCAGCATGGTGATGTGGGAATGACAACAGGCATCTCTTTTCTGTTGCTGTGGGGTGTTAGAGAACTAAAAACTCCTATTGTATTGGAAGGTTCCAGGACATGGTACATGGACAGTGCCTAAGGACACTGCATGGGCCCACACCCACTGCATCTCCTACACCTCCCCTAATGTTTGCTCCCCGCACTGTCCAATACAGTGACCCTTTCCCACCTCTCCCAGCTTCTCCTCAGTGTCATTCCCCTGCTGCCCTCATCCACAACCCTTTCTCCCCTTTTTAAGGACATTTTCCAATTTCTCTCTCTCTCATCAACATGTGAACCAGCCCCCGGCACTGCAAGGCCAGCCAGCCTGCAAATACACTTTATTCCAGTTGGCCTCTGCTCAATACACACAACACGACCGGTGCAGCAGCCACTGCCTTGCCCTGCTGGGGGTCGTGTGACCTTTAGCCTGGCACAGAGGAACTCCAGTGGAACACTGTGATCCAGTGCTTGGAAAGGCAACGTGTCCCACTTCAGCCCTCGTTCACATAAGCCTCGAGCAGAGGAGAGGCTCCAGCATCGGCTGGGTACAACGGAGAAGTTGGGGGAAGCACAGGAGTGAGACAGTTTGGTAATTTATTTTATCTGCAATATTCTCAATGCCTGGATTCTAACTGGCCCGCCATCACTCACAAGCTTTTTGTAGGATGTATAACCATACACAACAGAGAAGAAACTACTTTAGTACTTGGAGATGCCACTTCAAGAAACATCTTTAGCTCTTCTTCCATGTAACAGCTGTCATAAGAAACATACGCCAAAGGAATTAAAACCAAAACTGATGTCACCCTTTCATGCAGCAGTTGAATAAAACAATAGAAATTAATATTACTGTGCTGCTGGAAGAACAATTTTTTAAAGTTCATGACTGAAGACAAAACAACAAAAAAAATAGTCATTTACTTTGGCCACAGTTTAGAAGTGATGCAACAGTCATGACGCAGCTAAACCGAAAGCAGCGAGGCAGTTGAAAGAACACGGACAACGCTTTCTATTGCATCTGCACGCTTCATGTAAGGGTGTCCTCCTTGAATCAAACGCTGAAATGCTACTGTGAAAACAAGGAATCAACACTACAGGAAGGTAACGCAGAGTATTGTTCGCAGCAGCAGTTTTGCAGGAAAGTAATTTAGGACATATGGATTGAAAATTCTGAGAGGAAAACCCTGCTCAGGATTTGAAAGAGAAGGTAGCCTGAAGAAGCACTGCTGGGTCTTGCCTCCAGATACGACGAGGTATAAAGTGAAAAATTTTTATAAATACACTGGTATGATTAGTGAGAATGATCGCTTACACCAGGCCTTTCCAAAACCAGAAGTGTAGTCCCAGCGGCCTGGGCAAAAAGGAACCTCCCTGACAAAATACACATCAACCCAAAGTACTCTGCTTGCTGTTTATCCATCACTGGTAACTCTTGGGCAGGAACCCTGTGAGGACCTGTAGTGATGCTCTCCAGCACCACTCTGCCAGGGCATACCCCTGCACACCCCCAGCCCTTAGGATTTATCTTATGATCCCACGCTCTACCAGGGAATTACAGGGATGAAACTGTGCCAGAGCTGGGCACTGGAGAAGAGATTAGGCTATCAAGCACATCGAGCAGGGAGACAATTAGGCAAAATAATAGTGAAATAACAGGGAGGGCAGGAGGGAAGGTATCTGCCTGTCCACCTTTCCAGGCACTGATGTGGGACATTTGAATCTTCAAACCAAAGTTCATTCCATTCCTGGCTGCTCTAACATGCCCCAGGATCCACAGCCATGCCTAAACTGAGGCAGGACAAATAGAAAGTCTACAGCAATGAAAAGAGCACAGGGGCTCTTCCTTTGAAGCAGGCCACTGAGAAGGATTTTCAGGTTTTGCAAAGACAGACAGGAATGCTTAGATCTAAATAGAGAGAGAGTGCAGCATAGGTCAAAGCTCCTTTAGAAGAGCACCTGGTAGAGATGCGTGACCCTGTCCTTCAGAGTGCTCAGGGTTAGACTTTTAATTCAATTCTAGATGTTCTCTATCTGAAAAGAATGGTTTTTACAGCATGAGAAACCAGGCTGTGCTGCAAAATAGTTTGACATACGAATGTGACATGGGAGAAGGACTGCAGGACAGTATAGGACAGGAAACAAAGGACAGACATTGGATCCCAGTGGAGCAGCAGGGCAGCGCTCAGGCATGCTGAAAGCAATTAGTGCCATGGGAAATGGGCCAGCCTGCCCCGGCCGGCAGCCATCCTGCACAAGAGCTACAGGGCATCTGCACTGCAGCTTGACATGGTGCCAACCATGGGGCACCTCCAAACACACAATGTCACTTCATATTTTGGGATACTGGATCAGAGAACAAAAAATACCACCTAGCAAATCCCCAGCAACTTCTCACAGTAGTGAGTTGTGATTTCTGTATCTTGCCTATGAAGTGATCAGATGCTTAACTCTCCTTAAGTTACAGTTCAGAAAGAAGTTAAGATGGTTTTAAGCCTGTATTTAAAAATAAGCATGAATCTAGTCTTTTCATGAACATGCTTGATTTTTGTGAGCAAGAACCCAGGTGACAAAACAAGTCAAGTTGATCAGTTTCTTGCTAAGCTTTAGCAGATATTTCACACCCTACTGAAATCTGCCCATGACTAGACAGTGCTCAGACACCGTGTACAAACATGGCAAGGGATTTTAAATAGAATGCTGTAACAAATTTGCTAGTTTCTTTTATGTGTTAATTAGCTAAGCCATTTGAAGACCAGATAAATTTTTACTACATTGTGTCTCCGTTCTGATCTTTAGCATTTGGATCAGAAAAGATCTTGACTAACATTTTATAGCTCTACACATAACTTTCTCTGAAGTCCCTGCCCCCAAAATCACCATCCTATTTACATTTTTACTGAACAAAATTCAAAAGTAAACAGCGTGTCACTTCCAAAGTACTTAAGAATTAGCACGTGGTCGGGTACAAACCGCACGTCTGGCATGAACTGTATGGCCTGAGAACAGTTTCAGTAACGTGCTATTTTAACAGAGCATAAGAAAACCGCAGTAGTCATTAGAAAGAAAAATTGCTAGAGAGAGAAAATCTTTACTTCATGCAATTAGAATGATACCAGGACATTAACATGACCTTTCCTTTGGCTAGCAATAGCTGTACATAGCTATTAAGTACAGGAAAATTTACTGTACATAAACATTATGAAAGCTTGATTAAAAGCAGCTGCATAAAAAATTTATTCCAAAAGTACATAACATTTTATAACTTTTCATAATTCTTTTTTTTAATTTGGTGGTTTTAGAATTATTTTTTTTTTAGAAAATTTCTATGTCATCTTTTGTTCCCTTTTCTCAAGGGAGTTGTTAAGCAAAGCTGCTACAAATACAAAAAGCATAAGAGGCCGGGTGGGGTGAGGGGAAACCTGTGTGAAGGAGCATTTAAACATTCTTAGCTTTCCTTTGTTACCAAATAAAATGTCTTAACTTGATAATGAATGAAGACTAGTGTTGATTCAATAGGGAAAACTGGCTTTTCAACTGATTCTTAGATCAGTTCTAAGAATGTTGGAAGTTCATTTTGCTCAGTTTCCATATAGAGTTTCCATTTCTTTTGAGAAGAAGAAATATATTGTGAAGAACTACAGCTAGTTGTAGGTTTCTTTGCCTTAAACTAAGCAAGTCACACATATTGGTTCCCAAGCAGATTTTTCTTGATTTAATTAATTAATTCTTATTTTTCTTAACTACTGCATATAACCTTGCAGGTTTAGGTTTAATTAGTTTTCAAAGCAGACTGAGATAGACAATGGTACTAACCAAGGCCAAGAGAAATAACATTTCAGCTACCTCTTAATAATACTTACTATAAAATGGTTTAATTGAACTCCCTAACAAATTGATTTTTTAAAAATTTTGTCAACTGCTTTATCAGCCTTAAATTCAGGTGCAGAGATTCAATAGGGAAACCCACTCTCCAGTCCTGGCACAGGTGTGACGCATAGCACAGCAAGCATTGCCATGTGAGGTGTATTTACTTGAATCAGTACCATCTGTGTTGCTCACAAGCAGAGGAGAGAAATGGAATCAGACTGATTTAGTCACTTAGGGCAATGTGTTCTATCAGCTTGCCAGAAAAGCCCCACTGAGCTCGTTTGATGCTCAAGTAGGAGATACGAACAAAGACACTAGAATACTTGTTTTGAAAGGTGCCTTTTGGTCCCACAAAACACAACTTTTTCTTGAGGAAAATTTGTTTGCTGCAGTCTCAGAAGAGGGATTTTCACTGATTCTTCCACTACGCAGTGGAAAAGAATCTAATTCTTTTCACAGATGATCTCTGGGTGCAGAGTCAGGAACATAGGCCAAACCATGAGGGGATTGCTCGGCAAGTTCCTTGAGGCCTTTAGTCACCCTTCTGAAGCCCAAAGGATTCCCTCCGTCAGCCCTGTTATCTGGTGGGACTAGAAATCCCACACTCCGGTCAGTGCCATTTGGAGTGATAAGAGTTTTATCACTCAGAGTGTCTCTTCCAGGCTACATTTTGCAGAAGTGATGACAGAAGGAGAAGGAAATGTTACAGCCACCACAGCCTCAGAAGAGTATTTATCTGCCACTTGCAGATAAATAACATCTCACAGATAAGTAGCCCCTTGTCAGCTGCCTCCCCTTAAATGCACTGTACATTGGGTATCCTTTTAGGGGGCAAAGATGGTGTCTCCCTAATAATCACCACTCAAAACAAAGGCATAAGGCTGCTTCAGCTCTATGCAGGGGACCACTTACCTGAGATTCATAGAGCAGCTCTTGAACAGCTATCAGCAACCCCCAGAATCTGGCCCTCTGATTTTTCAGCATGTTTTCTAAGAAGCTCCAATGTTCACAAAAACAGTAACAAGGACAGGTCAGTCCTCTTCCTTGCTAAATTCACCTGCTGGAGCAGGACTGCTGATCTGTCTCCCCAAAATTAACATTGTTCTGCCAGAATCTTTCAAAGTTCCTCCAGATCATGCAGTTTATTAAAGAGCAGGCATCCCCTTTTATATGAGCAGTAACAACACCAACAAAGGGAGAGACAGACATTTCAGATCACAGCAGGTCATAAGTATTTTAATTAATTTCAATTACGGAAACTGACTGAAGCTGAGGCATGCAGACTGCCGGTGCAGGTTTCGCCATGAAGAGCCTGTCCCAAAAGCCATTGAAAGGCATGTCCCAAACTTGCAGGCAGCACTGCCATTTTTGTCACATTCAGGTATTGCTGTGTTTTTATTTCAGGTTTAAGTTGACTGAAGAGATTTTTATTGCCCTCTTATTAATGAGAGTTTTCTAGCAGCAAATAGGTTCAGTGCTGTGAGACCCTGCTTGGTCTACCTTTAACACTGGACATAAATTACTTGCACAGATAGTTCTAAACAAAGACACACGGGCTTGGCATGACATCCAGTGGTGAAACAGCCTGTATTTCCCCACAGGGCTTTTTGGCCCATGTAACTATTACCTGAACTTATCAAAAATGAAACTCATCTGAACACTCCATTAGGTTTTACTTTACTCAGTGAAGCCAAATCCATTAAAAAGAATAAATGCTCATCATCATCAATGGGAAAAAAAATTCTCAGTCCCATTTGCAACAGTCTGTAGCCTGTTGATTTTCAAAACAAACAGAATGAACATCTGGAATTCCTCCAGTGTGACTTTTAAAAGAAATAAACAGTCAGTGCTCCTTGAAATGAAAAATCTGGGTGGAAGTACAGTTTGGGGTGAGGAGAACAAGGCAAGAAATCTGCACCAAAAGCAAGACAGTAAGAAAGGAACCCACAGACTCTTGCAAATATACTCCCTTGTTTGATAATTTAGAGGTATATTAGCACATTTATCTTCATTCTGCTCCCTGGAGATTTTGTTCAGAGGTCTTTCCCTTCCAGACACTCTTACAGAAGATCACTGCTGTTTCTGAAGTGATTGAAACCCCACCTCCCCGTCCCATCTGCCCCAAACCATACGTTCCTAAGTAGAATATATGCACTGAACTTACGTTTTCTGCCTCCTCAGCACTTATGATGCAAAAATCCAACTTTTCGTCTTCATGAAAACTGCATCCGTTTTTTCCACAGTACTTTATGAAAAGTGAAAGCTGGCAGATGCTCCTTATGAACATATGGATCTCACTGATAAGGCTATCTCGAGCACTTAGTCTGTGGCAGTCTGTGCCACCTCAGGCACATCCCACCCATGTTTGGGAGGCTCTAAGAACTCTTCCACTAAAAACAGCAACTTTGATATGTGCCAATGGTTGAAACTCTTGGTGTGACTCTACAATTATTAATTAGCATATCCAACAAACTGCCTGCCCTCTGAAGTGCATTCAGTCCCTACAAAAAAGACACTGAAGAGCAGGGACTTACTACACCAAGTTAAGCTAAACAGCTGCAGCTGCTTTTCCACACCATTAAAAAAAAATTTTAAAAGCTTTTCAATTGCTTTTCAGCACCTCGTCATAGCCCTCAAATCGTTCTACACGATAGAAAAACATTTCCATAATTATTAATGGACTCTAGATGACTCACAGAATAAAAACTGCATACCTCAAGCCTAACTCCTCATCAAGGCTTCTTTTCTTTCAGTGCTGTACCGGACTGTGGGAGTGTCTACCTCTGGAGGCAGCCCTGAACTGTCAGCGGGAATCAGGCACCAAGCTCCTCCTGTGGGGATGGCCGAGCCCTTCATTCACAGGCACTGCTGTTTCACTTGGAGGTTGCTCAGAGCACAGGGAGTGAGCATTTGTCACTACCCTGGTGCTGAGAGCTGTCAGCTGAGACGAGGTGGGACCTCCAGTAGCCACAAGGCACACAAGGGCCATTTCTGTATTTCAGCTCAAATGCCTTAGAAGCACACACCATCGCAGACTAAATGGCCTCAGCTTTCAGAGCAAAACAAGGTGACATCCAGTGGCTCCGAGCACTGAGACCCCGGAAATCACTTCTGGAATGTAGCTGTTACAGCTAACTACTAAGAGAAACTACAGGAAGGAAACAAGTAGCTTCTGCTCCAGAGAGCAGAGGCTTCTGAAGGACAGAACTGGTTCAACTTCACTGTGTGCAGCTCTGAGACATCTCTGTGTGCAGAAAACACAGCTGTCCCTCCTGTAAGCAGCATTACCCAGCTTCCTCTAACTGCAGTTCGAAAAAAGTCTGTATTTACCAACTACAGCAAAAGCCAAGGTCCTTGCAGCTCCACATACATTACTATTTTTACCTCTCCATCAGTAACACCAGGATACACTCCTCAAGAAAATCATAAATTGTCTTACATGCTCTAGAAAGGCCAAAACTGGAGATCTAAATAATTTTATACAGTTTGCTCTGCTAACTGATCAGTCATTTCATTTACCATGGTTCCATTTACGATGGCATTACAGTGACTCTGCATTAATAACTTTGGAAGATCATATGTTCCCCCGTACATTTTATTTTTTCCCACATTGTGCATGTCAAATGGAATAGCTCTATGAATTCAGTCTTCAAGAATTAAAAACCAAACAACAAAAACCCAAATGCAGGTCAGCATTTGCATTATAGCACAACCTTAGGCCACAAGTCACAAGTCTGTTAATCAACAGAGTCAACTTCTGACCCTGGCATGACACCCCATGTTTGGTAACTGATCTGCCCCCACTAATTGGCTTTGGATCTACTTCAACTACACAGCTACCTACTTTATGTCATTCCAGATGTCCTACAGACTCCTGTAGGATTTCTTCCTGGCAGAATAACCAAACTCCAGGAAAGGATTTGGAATCTCTAATTTGCTGATTTGCTCATAGGAGTATAAATAGAAGCACAGACACACACTGTGCAGGGGACACTGCATATTTAAGTACTGACTTGCACTACCACTGGCTTACACAGTGCTCCTGTGCCAGACTGAGAAAAGCCTTTCTTCCTGCTTTGATCCAGGTGCAGATGCAGGGAAATGGAGCACTCCAGATGACAGGGTAGCATTACATATTCCCAACTTTACACGATCATGGGCTTTGAGTCATTCACATTTCAAAATGAGACTTCACTTGTTGCAGACTTCTGAGGACTTAACTTCATATGCTGCAGCTTTCAAAGGCCCAGCATAAACTAAGACAAGACTAAGGCTCAGCACCAAGACCAAAACTCCATCCTTTCGTTGTTTTCTCTTACTTGAATTGCATGACTAGGACTAAACCTAATTTAGCATCTCCTGTCCTTTGTTAACTGAATGAGAGGCTCCAAGCTAAAAGTTAGAAAGGCTTTTCCATGCTTCAAAACAGTAAATCTAATTAAATTCAAATTTCATACCAATACATTACAGCATATTTTATGTATATAGAGTTAAAAGATTTAAAAGGTAACTGAATTACCTAAAAGCTTTTTTTTTTTACCAAATAATTGTTATATTAAGACAATTTACACACACACACAAGATACTTCAAACAATTATTTTTAACAAAGCATTGTATGTAGCTCATGAGGTTCATCCTTGGGGAAAAAACATGTTTTAGGAAATACTGATGTGACACTATTTTTCTTAGCTTTTCTGTTGAGCAGATACATCCCACCCTAAAAAGGCTGTGACTGAGCACAGTTCCAAGTAGAACAGGAAAATGTTACACCTCTGAGATGGATGGTCACAAGTTGTAACAAATAGCTATAAAAAGCTAATGCTCAGTGACAGCCTCTGCACCTACCCCTCAAAAATAACAGCAACCTACACCAGCAATGACACTGTGAGGAGACACTTGAGCAGGCTCTGGCACAAGGAGTTGCAGGTAGAGCCCTACATCCATGCTTAGGCTCCTGAATCACCCACGTTTCTGATATGGGGTACACTGTGCACAGGGCATGGTCACAGAACCCTGTGCACACACCAGCCCCAGCCCCACAGCCAGGTCAGCCATTCCTTCCCATCTTCTCACACAGCCAAAGCCCATTCTCCTCTCCATCAGAGTTCCCCAAGGCTTCTCCTCAATCCATCCTTCCCTTAGCAAAGTTACTCACTGCGACAAAGACCTTAACTTCTTGTCCATTTGAAACCTTCACGTTTTCGCCTCGTCAGGAGCTCTGCCTCGCGGCCAAACTTCTGCCTCCGAGCCTCAGCAACACACCTGGTCATTCCAGCTGGGGTACAGCTCTGGCCATCCCCCACAAGCCTCCTACACTTCGTGCCCCAGCTGGATGAAGTTTGCTATAATATCACTTAATCAGGCTCATGATCACTTCCAGGTGATGGTTCCCTGCCAGCCCCGCCCGGCAACAAGGTGCACCTGACCCTCTTTAACTCCTCTCACTGAAACACACATGCTGAAAATTACGTATTACCTACCACCTGAGGACTGAAGTTGTTAAAGTTTGAAGTTTATGTGAAGAGAGAGTAGACATTTAAGTGACAAATATTGAGAATGTCAGCCAGTTACAGTGACCATATAAAAATGAGAGAGGGAAAAGAAATGCCTCCAAGTTCTTTGATTCCCACCTGAACACTGTTAAATATATACCTCTTTTTCCCTGCACAGACAGCTTCCTTGATTCACATACAAAAGTGGATAGGAACAATACCTCTCATTAAAAGAAAAAAGGAGCAAGCAAAATTAAGTGGAGTAAGACAGTACAGACCAGAGGTGAGGGCAGCAATAGCAGAGCTGCTGGGGTCGGCAGTCGCCGGGCTTACCTCGCTGCCAAGGGTGCAGGACACCAGGCTGCGCTGTGGGGACCTCGGTCCTGAGGGGGAAGCACGGTCCATCAGGCCCATCAAGCCTTGTCTCAGCACCCCTACGAGCCCTCTCGGGCCCCAAGGCGAGCCGGTGCCACGACGGCGGCTCCTCCGCAGCCCCAGAGCGGCCCTCCTGCCACCTGCGCCCCGATGACCCCACCTTCACCCCCAGAGGGTCACTGAGGGGCAGGGACGGCACAAGCCCGCCCCGCTGCCACCGGCCCGGACCCGCTCCTTCCCGCTGCCCCGAGGCGCTGCCGCTTCCCGCCCCCAGGGGCTCCACAGCTGCGGCTGAGGGGCCTCGCCTCAGGCCCCGCTCCCCGGGCTCGGGCCCGCGCGCGTGGAAACACAGACACACACCCGTCCTGCTTTGCAAAATTTTATTAGCCAATCAGAATTACAAATATCTCTGCTATTTTTGACAGTCTGTACTATTTCCAGGCACCAAAAAAAAAAAAAAATTAAAAATCAGTGTTTCTCTTAATAAAAATATAGGTAGATTAAAAAACATCACCACTAAAATAAGAATAAAAATAGCCAAATAGCCATGCTTTATAAAAATACTTGTGGGTTTTTTTGTTGTGTTTTTTCTTTTTTCCCCCCAGGCTATCACTTCATTTCTCTCCAGGTTCCTTACTGCAAAACACAGAATAATACACAGAAAATACATTTTTCTCTCCCAGCAAAGCAAATTCTGTAACAAAAATTCTTTTAATGTTCCCTTTCCTTCCATGCCTTTCGGGTTTTTTTGCCCCTTAATGAAAGTAACCTGCAGGTTGTTGTTCAAAACCCACTAATGGTGAAGTATTACACCAACCCCTGCATGGAGCAGGTGTCCTCCTGCCAGGGCTGGAAGAAGCACAATCACGCTGTGCCTCCCTGAGTGGGCTGAGCTTTCACCTCATGGAGCAGCCAGGGCCATCAACACAGAGAACACCACAGCTGGGAAAACATTGTAAAACTTCCTAATGAATCACAAACATTAGTCTGGAGAACGAGAGATGCTCCACTCCCAGCGTGCTCCTACCTGGAACAGTCAGGGAATAGTTTGGCTGGACATGAGTGCTGCATGTTGTGGTTTCTGTGCAATGAAATTGCTCGGGAGCCATGTAGGGTGACTGAGTGCCAGAGAGAAAGGCCTGGCCTTAGCTCACCTGGGCACAAAGATGACTGAAGACCGAACACTGTGAGCTGTCTGTAATGTCTTTGTTAAAACACCACCTTACATCTTTATAAAGGTAGAATTAATAAGCCAGAGCTTCACACAGCCTTGCACTCCTCTGCCTTTCTGCTGTGTCCCATCTTTCTCAATAGTTGCTAGGATTTTACATGAGAATGACCCCATCTCCGTGACAGCACAATCCTGATCCCACAACCTAACACCTATTTTACAGTCTCAAATTTGGAAACTAAAGGTGTTTTTAAAGTCCAGAAATTCAGTTAAATACCACTGGTTTGGAGTCTATTTGGTTTTCCATATCCTTGGGAAAGCAGGAAGTAAAATATATAAAATTTTATCCAAATATATGTTTTTAATGTTCTGTTTATGAAAGATTCCCTCTGGACACTGCCATGGTTTAACCCAGTTGGCAACTAGGCCCCACACAGCCCCTCGCTCTCCTTCCCCTGGTCCTGGTGGGGAGGAGAACTGGAAAGCAAACCTCGAGGGTTACTTTGAGATAAGAACAGTTTTGCAATTGAACTAAAGCAAAATATTATCATAATAATTAATAATAATGGAAAGGAAAAGAGAGGAATAAAACCCAGTAAAGACAAGTGCTGCACAACACCATTGCTCAGCACCCACTGACCAATGCCCAGCCCATCCCTGAGCAGTGACCTGGGGCTCCCAGCCAACTCACCCCAGTTTACATACTGAGCATGACATTCCATGGGCTGCAATATCCCTTTGACCATTTTGGGTCAGCTGTTCCTGCCTATGGTCCCTCCCAGCTTTTTGTGCACCTCCTCAATGGCAGAGCATGGGAAACTGAAACATCCTGACTTAGGATAACACTACTTAGCAACAACTAAAATATCAGCATATTATCAACAACATTATTCAATCTAAACCACAGCACTGTACCAGCTACTAAGGAGAAAATTAACTCTATTGCAGCTGAAATCAGGATACAGTGAAACTTCAGGTTTCCCTGTCACTGCTCCCTCTTAATACATACATTACTATCACACTTTTTGATCATTCTTTCTCAAGAATTAAACAGAAAGCTCAGAAATACACCTTTTAATTGAATATGAAGAGAAGCCCATGCCCTGTACCTTATCCCTTGACCAGGCACGTCACAGGCTATGGCAGCACAAGATACGAAATAAAAAGAAATTAAATAAATAGTATACAAATGCAGTGCCATATTTGCAGAAACATTCACTCTCCAGCTTCCACAATTCATATATCCACATTCTCTTTCCTTTCCTGCAACTTTCCCAGTCCAGGATCATCTCCACGTCCCTTTCATTCTCATTTCTTTCCACTGCTTTTTTCCTCCCACTCCCTCCTTCATCTTACGTTTCTTCCATTAAATCCTACTTTCCACCCCTCTCCTCCAAAGCTTCTCATACATGTCCTTCCTTTCACAGAAATAATTTCTTATCAACTGCATTTCAGTCTCTAACTAAGCAAGGATACAAAGTTACAAATAAATGTGACATTTTTACTTCTTAGAAACTGGAAGCCATCAAAATTAAGCTGATACTAGTTTTCAACGCCAGTTCACACCTTCTGCTCTAAAACCTCAGCCTAGAGGTGGCAAGTGTAAAGCCAAACAAAACCAGTTTCCTCATCCATCTATATGTGTTTCTAATAGACTTGCTTTCTGATTTTTAATTTATTAAATGGCAAAATAAATAGGAGCTTCTAACAGCAAATACATTCAATGAAAAATACCCTAGTCCATGCACATTTTTTGGTACCAATTGAACAATACTGGCTTAGAAACGAATATAGTTAAAATGATGCAACTTCCCTGTGCAAAGATATTACATCAATATCAAAGTGCTTATTTCCTCAATTTTGGATACAACCCCCTGAATAAAATACAGATGTCTGCAGCCTGGGTTACATGTAAACAGCACCTATACAAAAAGGTGTTAATGAGTCTCCAACTTGCTGACAATAAATAATATTGACACCAATAACAAAGTCTAATAAAGACTATTTCTTCACATACCTTACATTTTTAAATGCCCTTTTTTTGGTGAGGCATCCTGTCATCATTCTGTGAAAATGTTGTATTTAGGTGGATGTAAATCACTACAGAATTTTTTTTCTCTTTTTCATCCAAAAATTGCCTTGGCCTACCTTGGTGCCACAGTCAGTTGTACTCACACTGACAACGGGAGTTGTGCTAGTCCTCAGTCAGAGACAATGGCCAGAGCACAGTTCTTGTTGCATTTCAGAACTGTTCACTGCCAGGTTCACAAAATCAAGGTTATGATATGTAATGGCATTGTGATTTTCTCTTAAGTGACAGCAATAACAGAGTTCTGCATACAGCTAACAAAACCTGTCAGATATCCGCCATCAAATATTTATGCTATTAACAAATATAAAAATTGCATTTAAAAAATTCCTTAAGACTCACTAGTGATTTCCCTGACTGAAATAACAATGCACACAGTCTTAACCACTGTGCAGAATATGAATTATTCTGCAGTAAAAGAATATCAGTAGAAACCCTATACCCTGAGTGCAGTTGACATCACAAATAGATTGAAGTATCACTGAAACACTCAACATATAAAAGCACTCCAGCTGGTGCTCGTGCTGTAGCATTTCCCTAGGAATCTCGATTCCCAATTTTCTAAAATGCTCAGTAGGCATTTAAGACCATCATCCAGCTGTTGGTGTAGCTTGAGAAGCAAGAAGCGTCATACCAAGGACTCAGACAAGAAGTCCAAATCTGCTGCCAGGGCTGCTTGCTTCAGCAAGGATGAAAGTTTCCTGTCTCCTGCCCATGGAATTCTCATCCCATTATGATATGCTGCTTCTCCTCTGAAGAGGGGCTTTTCTTTGGGAAAGATCCTCACTGTCACTTTCACAGCTTCTCTGAAATAGAAAGGCCACAAAGTCTCTGTCATGTAAATGAGATACCATGTTCTTAAACGTGCTGTTCTAATATTATCAGTATCCTCTATTGAGAAGAGCAGAGCTAACAGAGCCCTCACAGTTTCACTCCAGAAGGTCACAGGCAGTGCCAGGGTCCCCCACCCTCCATCACAGAGCTGGGCACAAGAGCAGTGAACTCCTCTGCACCTGCTCGGATCTCAGTCACACCCCATGGTCACTGCCATGGGATTCAAACGTCATCTGCAGGCTGCTTGCTGCTCCTTTACACAATAAATGTGGTTAGCCCCTAGAAGGTCTGTCAAGTCACTGGCTCTCCCTGCACAAGACTCTTGTCACAGTAACAGAACATACAGCAGCACTAAAGACACAAATGCCATGGTGCCGTTTGGTTTCCCACTCCAAGCCACTGCTGTCCTGTTGGGCTGTGCATCCCTGTAAGGACTGCAAAAATGACTGCACAGTAAAACTGGTTCTTCTCTTCTTCCCACGTAAGGAATGCACCTACCGAACTCTCATCTTGTATTAGGACCTTCTTCACCAGCGAACGCGATAAGTGGTTGCACAACGAGACGATACGGTACGAAAGCTGTGGAGAGAGGGAGGAAAAACAATTTGACCTCACATACCCAGTGCAGACATATCCAAAGACATTTCCTTAATTTACTGCCTATTAAAATTTTACATTCAAGCTCTATCTTGCCCTCTGATCCCATCAGGCTTGGGAAGCCGTATGTGAGAAGGATTAAAAGCTTGTCATACCTTCCATCGCCTTCTAGCGTATTGCCTTTTGAAGTTTTCCATGTTAACAACAGATGATTTCCGAACCAAAGCCTGTTGCTTGTCCATGGGCTGGAAGATAAAAGAGCAATTTTATTGTTTGGATCCCTTTGGTACATAAAATACGCAAGATACCTGATGTGCACTGGAGCTGGCTGAAAGAATGCTGGGGAAGCTGCAGATTCATACACGTAAAAGCAGAAGAAAAAGAATTAAATCTAGCCCACTCTGGGCCAAGACAGGACCCTTTTGATCTCAAATAAAACCCTAAAACTAGAGGGTGCTAAGGCTATGCTTTCACTTTGTAAAGTTGCTAAGGTGCTTCTCAGTACACACCTGCCCCATCTCCCTTTTGTCTGGATGACATCACTGTAATAAAATGGGACAGTGTTAGCTGTCACGTAGTATTAGTGACAAGGATACATGCTGTCTGAAAAACCTCCAGCTTTGTCCTTTAACCATAGCCAGAGTATGAGAGCACAAGGCATTGACACCCTGGCAATAAAATAATCGCAATATCCGACTATGGAAAAATAGGAACAAAAAAGAATCTAGGTCAAAATTCAGACATGTGCCTAGCATTTTGGATGTCAACCTGGTGTTAAGGAACAGATGTTCCACAAATCCTGACACAGTCCTTCTGAAAATGAAGCACATTTCAATTCCAAAAGCACATCAAAATTTGCATAAACCATAAAACCAAATCTGACAGATTGAGAGAAAAAATGGTTCAACACCAGATCAGGCAAGAGTGACAAGAGAACGGACATGAATCAGTCCTTCAAAGATTATGGAGTGACAACCATTCCAGCCGTTCTGATCTGCATATGTAGGAGGTGGATAAAACAGAAATATTTGTACTGAACTGGACTGGAATGCAACCAAGCCATGCACCTGAAGCAGCAAGAGTACCAAAGGAGAATGGAAAACACATCAGTGAGGATTTAAACATCTTTTTCAGCAAAATAATTTAAAATGTTGAGACAACAGATTCACTTTTCTCATCAAATGCTGTAGGTTTAGCATTTTTGCAGGTATCTCAGCAGCAGTTCAAGGAGCCAAGCTATCAGAGGATAACCCTTCTCATTTAGATGTACACACCATTTGCATTCAACAGAACTGGGACAGTTAAGCATTAAATATAATTTCCTCATGCTGCAAACAGCTAGCATGGTGCAACAGGCGAGCAGAAATCAATTTGAAGTGGAAAAAATGTCACTGGCTAAATGTCAGCTGTACAATCATTATGAAAAATTTCCCAGTGCCCTTTCAGCAGCAGAACCATCACCGACTCTAAATAACTCACTTTACTGCAGACTGCTAATAACCACCTCTACATTTTAAGTACCTTGCAACCCAGTGACCTTGCCATTCTCTCAGTCATCAAGATCTCTTCTCAAAGGCAGTGTGTGATTAGCCTCAAAGACCGAGTCACAACAACATTACCCTCGCCCAAACATGCTCAGGAGCAAGGTGGCCTCATTTAATGCTCCTTCTCATCGTGGCAGTTCATTTGTTCATAAAGAAAATGTATATGAACAAAGAATATGTGATGATGGCTGACAGGAGACAGACTCTCTTTCTTGAGAGTGTTTTCTGCAAATTCTAACTTTCACTAGGCTTTAAGTTACATTTTAGGAATTAAAGCTCTTCCTCTCACAATAAAATCCCATGTTCCAGTTCCTCTGGACAGTTTTTAATGGGTCTTCCAGCTCAAAGGAAGCTGCAAAAGCATTCTGAGACAATAAAAAATGGACACATGCAAAATTCTCAATACTATTTGTCACAGTAGAGTCCAATTCTCTCCAGCCATCAACGCTAAATTTCCCATATTGTGCCAAGAACAATGCCACAGAGAGCACATCAAGTTTCCATCCTCCTTCAAGTACAATGATGGGAGCAACAATATCCCAAGTGAACAACTGTTTTCACAACTCTGAATTTGCATCAGCCTCTGCACATCTTCATAAGGATATGGCAGTAATGGGTCCACTGTACTCTGCACAAATTGGATGAGAGTACGCTTTTATCTTTTTATCTCAAAGTAGAAAACATTATTCTTAATCATGTTAGGAACAACAACAATTCAATTTATTTAGGTCATTAACTCCTCTGCAAAAGGAGGAGGGAGGAGGGGCAGTGAAAGATATACTCTAATATATCTATGTAAAGATTCACTCTAGCTGGACTTGAGCTATTATCTCACTGATTCTTGTAGTTGCACAGCAGTCACCTTGCAGCAAATGCCCACAGAAACCTGGCATCTTTTCCAGTGACTAACGATCAGGGAACAACTGCATCCTGCATAAATAACCATTTATTGTGTTCAAAAACAAGATTGGTACATCGGTGCATATTAATACAGTATAACCAAATGGCTTCCTTGAAGTACAAGGCAGCAGGGCATGATTCAAGATTGGGTCAACTTTTCTTTTACTTTTTAAAACCTAAGAAAAAAAATCTTTATACCAAGAACGCTAGTCTGAAATGCCACACCACAGATTAAGTTAGTTGTAGCTTTGTAATCATCTTCACTGTAGAAAACAAACCAGAGGGCTATGTTATCACTTAGTCACAAATTGGTATTTGCACTGTAAAATTACACAGTCATTTGATCATTACAAGTTCCCAGTGGCGTCTTTTGAATAGGATTTCTTTGGTACAGGACAGGAAACTCAGCTGTTGATTAATCTTTTAGTTTAAAATTCAGCTTACCTTTGATGGTAAAAGAGTTCACCCTGCACAACTGGCCTAAACACTAATCCTAATATTCTTCATTGGCAGCCATTTCACAGAGAATTTCCACAGTACTAGCTAAATGTTGTATTACTACATCATTTGCTTTATTTTACAGGACAAATTTAACCTTTGCAAATGTTTCTCTCATAAGGTGTATAGAACTGCCTGCAGCACAGCTACACAACTGTTTCCTTCAGCCAACCAAAGATACTATAAGGGGATTTTTATTAGGCACCCAGTTTCTAGTAAGTTCAGACTGACTTATTCCTTATTCCACATTAATTATCTAGTAATCTTTAGGAACTGTAATACAGGATGCAGAGTAAAATATAGGCAATCCTAAAGGCTTTGGCATTAGATGTGTCCATACCACCGTGATAATCTTGTTCCTGCAAGTTCAGACACTGAACATGGAAAAAAAAAACAACTTCAACACTACAAACCACTGGGAGATTATGGCTTTGGTCAGCACCTTGTGCAATACATCAGAACTTTTACTTTAATTCTAGGTCATATTTTTGTGTAGAATCTATGCACTGGAACAGTTTTAAACTGATGTACATTGAAACAAGCAGCAAACTCTGCACCTAGCCTGATCTCTGGGATTCTACTGATTCTCTGGAATCTACTGATGGGATTCTGTCACATCAAGATTCAACCCTGCAAGGAATTCTTCACAGCGAGATCTATTTAACAGCTCCATTAGTGATTCATTAATATCTTTGTTGAAAACAGAGTCAAAGTTTCCATTCACACAGGCTTCATTTTCCAGTTGAAAACTGCTCATTAAATCCTGCATCCACTTGAGTTCCTCAGAAAGCTCCTGTCTGAGGGATTCATACTGGCTCTGCAGCTCAGCGTACTTCCCGGATACGCCTGCGAGACTGGCGCCGACAGCCTTGATATCATCGTGCAGATGTCTTTTCAGGGACTCCATTTTACGGTATTCATACTTCAGCTGGGACAGCTTGTGCCTCACGCTTTCACTCTCTTCTTTATACCAAGCTTCTTTCTCATTATAAATGGAAAGCAGAGCATCCATGTCCTCCTGCAAGGAATCGTGGGATGCAGCCAAGGTGCTGAAACCCCGCTCCATACAGGAAATGTCCTCTACAACACGGGCAAAGCGCTCGAAGTTGATGTAGGTGTTGTTGGGGGGCATGCTCGAGTGGCACTTTATGGTGTACTCCCTCAGGCGTTTCGTCTTCAGCTGCGTGTTCTCAACCTTCTTGTTCTCCTGGACTTTGGTTTCATCTTTCAGCTGGTGAGTCGTCAGACAGAGGAACCAATATTACTGAACGTTTACAAGACTGCAGCAATTCAAAAGCTCTACACAAAGGATGCATCCTGGGCTTCCACAATGCTGGGAGATTCTTTGCTCACACAGATTTTCCTTCATGCATTTGATTAAAGGAAACAAACACCAAACACACAAGCCCAGAATTGAATGTGACAAGTGATGTGCATTCATTCCAGTGTGGTAAGTGCAAATAACATGGCTGCAACTTATTTTCATGCTAATTTAACAGTGTCAAAACCATCGATATTTATACGAGGAAAAACAACAACCCTAAAACCACTCCAATCAATGTTTTGTGCAATGCAAAGCAAAAACTGAATTTCCAAAATCCTCATTAGTCATGCTGAGACTAGCTACATGTATTTTCAATAAGAAACTTATCCACAGAAGCAAGCAGTGTTTATGATGAAAAAATACATACAGACACACAAATGTAAGCAAACCAGAACACGCTGTACAGCAGTTCTCTCTTGAGAGAAATTATATTTTCCATATTGATTGCAGTCAAGTCTCCATTGAAGAAAGCACTAAAGCCAATTCACAGTATATGCCCATGCAAACAGAGAAGAATGGAAAAATGCAAAGCCCAATCCAATATGGGATGCTGTAATGTGCAGTAAACATCAGAGCTTTGTTACTCTCTTTTTGAAAGTTATGATAATAAAAGAAGTAATTTGCAGAAATCCAAGGATTTGGTCAGACCCAACCAATTTCCTCCCAGTACATCTCTTTGAGTCACCCAGCGTCACAAAGTACAAAGGGGGCAGTTTTCCATTTTACACACCAGTAAGAGTGAGAAAATGAACTCTGATTTACTCATGGAAAAAACCAAGATCTGTTTCTTTATTCAGTCTTACCGTTATCCATGGATGAGAAAGAGCTTCCTGAATCGTAAGCCGCTTCCTAAAAAATGACAACACAAAAAAACCCCAAAGACTTGAATAAAAAATACTTGGTACACAAGTCCATTGACCCGCGCTTCTCCCGGGCTTCCTATGAAGCATTTATCAAGATAATTCCAGGACAAACCCTCATATTTCAGGATTATGTTTCTTCCTGAGGCACACTACTTGTGTGCGGTTCAGTTACTGTTCCAAAGTTCAGGTAACTGTCCTTACTCCACACAACTTTAATTCTTCATCAAAATCTACCTGTACTGTTGTGCACCCTTCCATAAAAAGTAATACAACATTCCTTTGTTTCGTTCACCCGACATGCTTAGAAAATACATTCTTGCTACATACCTTTGATACAACTGCATCTGAATCAACACTAATTATACCAGAGGTAATCAACACTAATTATACCAAAGCTGTCCTTTGGAACATGGTCTTACAGCACTGCAGGAGCTGTTGTTTCCTGAAAACAACATTTCTGAGAGGAATGCTTCAAACCAAATCAAGGTGGATCACACCTAACTTCTTTCTGCATTGTAGCAGTTTGGTGAACAGCATGTTAAGAGCACCAAGAATCAAAGACAGAAACACAGCATTGCACAGGCACCATGTCTGTACACGGGACAAATATCAACATCACTGACTTCTCCTTGGAGCTGCTAGACCTGTGCCAAACTCTCATCAAACACCTACTCTACCCCACACTGAGGCCTCATGATTTGCAGAAATCTTGACTGAACAGCGCTTTCTCTCGTAGCTATTTTCTCCCCTAATGAAGCCATTAGAAGGAACCACAGTGGTCTGACTTTCCTCCAGGACAAAGAAGGTTACAGGGAAGGAGATGCTACTTCTGTGTGCATTTTATTAAAAGCAAGAAAAACTAAAAAAAAAAAAAGACCGTGGTTCCTGTAACCTGGGAACAAAGATCTGCATAGCTGCCACACAAACTCTAGGTGACTGCCACAGACACAGAGACTTAGAAAACTCATATCAGCACATGTAGTAATTTTCTGGCATCGCACCACTAGGGGCATATTCTGGGATGGTATCACCTCCTTGCAAGTAATTCATAAGAGACTGAAATAGTGGAGTGGTAGTTAGCCTGAACTCAAGATTCTGCACACCATTTTCAGCCTTTCAGCTACACCCTATTGTGTCAGCTTGACTCAGGTGAGAATTCAGTCCTGAACACAGCATTTAGCTGAGGAGATCTGGTTCCTCTCCTCAGGGTTTCTGGGTGCAGTGATTAACTAGGGGCACAGCAGCATCCTCCTGTCTTGCTCTTGAATGGCAATACACCCTGCAAGAAAAGCTTTTTCGCTTTTCAAGCCACATTTCACCAGGTTTACTTCAGAGATAAATGGGTCTTTCAGAATATTTGCTTACCGTGTATCTTTCACCAGTAGTTTCTGAATAAAATCTTTTGCCAGATCACTGGTATTGCTGAAAAATTCTTCATCAAAATCATAATTCACAGCTGTGATGTTGGCAAGTGTTTCTTGTTTAGTTTCTCCAAGGAAAGGTGATGCACCACTAAGCCTAGATAAGCAGGAAAGAAGAATCACTTGGAAAAATAAACAGCAGAAGTCCCCTAATGAAATTACTGTGACTGTGGAATATACTCTTAGGACTTTTGTGGCTCTTGTGTTAAAGCAGCTCTGTCATGGAGGAAAAAACAGAGCCAGCTTTGGCTCACTACAGCTGTGGTTATGAGCCAGACTCGCCTTAAAAGTCTCTAGTGCAGCACTAATGCATGCACACAGAGAGAAAGGCACAGATTCTCCTCTCCTGAGTCTCATTTAAGTCATTGCTAATCAAACTAGAAGTTTCAGCTGAGGAGAGCCTCTACCCCTGTGAGTCCACAAAGACTACCAGGCTGAAGCTTCTATACTCTTCAAGCAGACAGTGTTTCTACAGTTTTTCTTCAGCTAGGAAAAGCTCTGCCCCTACTTCTTTTCTCTCTGCAAAGCTACGGATGAGTTCCCTGCACAGTGGGTTCAACCAAGAGACCTTTCTCAGCTGGAAGCAAAATATGATGTGTGATCAGAAGCCAGGCACATGGCCTCGCCTAGGGACCAGCTCCACTGGGGAGTTAGAGCCATGCTGCTCAGTAAAAGGAATCCACAAGCAAAAGGGCTTTGGCTGCAATAAAATCCAGCTGTTTCTGAAAAACACAAAATTTTATTCTGTGGCACCCTGCTCCAACTGCAGGGCTATAATGGAGACAGCATCATAATAAAACACCATTTCGCAATCTTTACTTAAGAAAAAACTTTCCTCCTGCTTTGCCTATCTCTCAGCTGTGACTGTCAACCCTTATCTTTGATGACTCTGTACCTCTGCTCCATAAAACTTGTGTCAGAACAGTCATCCCAGACCCCTCTTGCCCTGTCTTTCCTCCAGGCTCCTCCTCCCCCAACACAAAGGAATGCTGACTTGCAAAAGCCTGGTTTATGGGAAATGTTATTTATACCAAGGAAATTGATCTCACCCCTTTTTATAATGTTCTGGGCTATTATTGTGCTTATCTATTATGTCCAGCTTTGATAACATAGTTTTAGGATGCAGCAGGCTCAAAACAGGACTGCAGCAAACTCCAGGGAACTAAACTGAGGTTTTGAATACTGAACCATTTGCTTACATGATCCCACTCTCAACAGACTTTTTACCCTGTCTGTATTGCCACTACCAGGTTAACTGGGAATACTGGGGGATAAGCAGGAAGTTATATGAGACCACCCAAACCTTTCAACCCAATCCCCAGCTACCACATGTGGTTTTACTCACAGAATAAACATTTGAGTGCATAAACTGCTTCCTCCCCCTCTACAATCATACAACACCACCCAAGCATCTGACACAGCAAGACAGCATGAGTGAGGTCCTCCAGTTGTCTTTGATGCAGTAAATTTCATCCCATATACCAGTCAGTCTCAATGCTTAAGGGGTTTTACATACTCTTAAGCCTTGGTTCCATTTCTGCTGTCCACAAAGAAGGCTACAAGCAGGCTCCTCTCCACAGACCATGGGCTTTGTTCCAAAACTGAAGCTTGGAAACCTGCCCTAAGGCCTTAGTTTCTTTTCCCTTTCCCCAAATTTTGCCATGAAGCAGCTGTAATTCCACCTTCTGGCCCTTTGTTGGAAGCCAAAATCAACAGTGATCTATTCTCTGATTTTTTTCTTTTTTTCTCTTTGGGACTCAGTTTTGAAATCTGTGAAATGGGTGGGTTCTCAAATCCCAATATCCAATGCAAATAGCTTTTGCCATATCCTGACTCAGCGTCTGTAAACATGTACCAGTAGACCTCAGTAATAAAGGCTTTGCCCTTACAACCCACTGAATCACTCCAGAGTTACTGCATTGAGGACTTGGGTGCATTTTGATCTCTACACCTGATGATGACACCCATTTGATTGCTGCCACGTTTGCTAAAGTAGGTGGTATCATAGACTCACCCCACTTATTCAGAACACTTCTGAGCAAAAGGCCTTAAAATTAAGAGGCAATATGAGTTGAAGGGACGCAAATTTCTAGTCCACAGCCTATCAGGCAGACTGATCCCTCCCACCATAAAAAGCGTGCTCTTTTTTTCTGCTCTTTTTTCGTAAGGAGACATTTTTCTACCTTAATGATCACGGCAATCATGAGAAGCCAAGCAGCTAAAACAGATCTCCTGTGCTGGATGCAGTACAGAAACTGCTCCGTTACTCTGCCCAGCACAGACCCCTCAGTGCAACAGGAAGAGCTGAAGAGCTGCTGGCTCTGTGCATCAGTAATCACGTGCTAAGAACTCCCACCTGCTTAACCACAACTCCTAAGTCTTCCTCTCGTCAAACAGGAACACCCATTTTACAAATTTACGAAGTTTAATGTCTTGGCAAGTACAGGTGTGTCAGTGGAGACCAGAGTGCTGATAAAAAACAAGGGACTGGACAGTATTTTAAATGCCTTTACCTGAGCTTGGGCTCAACCAATATCCCAAACTTTTCTTTGCACTGCAGGAAAGAAGGGAATTTGTTACACTGATTCTGATTCCGCAGACCATACCTCTCTTTTACAGCTTTTGGGGTCTAACCCTTGTGTATAGGCCAAGATTTATTTTCCACACTGAAAAGACAATCCTTCCCCTTCAAGCCTCTGTACTTGTCCTGACCCCTGAGCTGTGTAGTGCAAATCCACCTAATACAAGAGTTCACCTTCTTCAAGTTTGGCAGCATGCTATTCCTCTGAGTATCATAAGGAGCAGCTGAAGCCCCGGGTGAGACATTCCCAGCACACAGTATCCACTTCCTGCTCCCCAGGAGTCACAGGAGCTTGATTTCAGTGGAAGCAGTTAGGATCAAGGATGATTGACCACTCCTGTCTCATGTCAAATGAGAGGAAAAGCAAGGAGTGCTGATCCTCCATTGCATGCATCCATTGTCTCACAAGCAGTTCCCCAAATTGTCAACCTCCATCTTAAAACTCTTGACTGCTTGTCCCCAGATGCCCACAGAAACTCATTTCTTTGAGAGCCTGAGCATGTCATAATTCCCTCCTTTTATTATTCATCACCAGTTGACACACTTTTCTTCTAAGGAGTGTCTGTATCTAAAAAGTATTCTGTGATCTATTTTTCCCTTCATGCTTACTGACTATAATGATATCCCCAACCAGCCTTAGCTTTACCAAACCCTTTTTTTTCTCCTGTAAGTTGAATTCTCAGTTCCCAGGGTCAACTTCTCTGCTCCTCTTTCAGCTTAAATCCACCTTTTTGAAATGGGTGACGTTATTTATGCATAATAATCTAGACTGCTGCCTTTACAAGCAAATAAAAACTTCCCTGTTTTCACCTGAAAACCTGGGTTATTTTCAAATAACCCATCTTGTAAATGGCACTGTTACACTTTCTGTTTCTATGCTCTCACACTGGTAGCTCACAGTAATTTCAGGAGCAATTAATACACTTGGCTTTTCCATCCTCTACCATTTGGAACTGATGAGATCCCATAAGAAGCAGAAATGCCCAGTGATGCCAGGGACATCTGTTTTGCTTCTGCTCAGAATGCCCCTCATCTTTTACCCCTTATTTTAAATTGAAAAGGCTGCAGGATAACCCCTGTCCCTTAGACAAACCCCTGCCAACCCCACGTGTGCAGGTCCCTCAATGATTGAAGGGAAGAACTGTTCTGTACTAGTGCAACAGGGCTTTAGGAACATTTCTACAGGAGTGAATCTGTTGTACTCACAGTATGTAGGTGATGACTCCTATGCTCCTAAAAAACAAAAGACATTAATTTCAGGGGTTTTACATGACCAGTATTCTCCTTAATGTGCAGAATACACAGAAGTCAATAGTAGCTGCAATAGAGGCAGGAGAGCCATTGTGGCTTTGGATAACTGCTAACATCTCTTACAGAAGGGGGTTTCAGAGAAAAAACTAATTTTACATATAACATCAAGTAATGTGGATATTTGAAGTCTCTGTGTATTTCTACTCAGTGGGTACTTACTACAGTGCATATATGGAGCACAAAGGAACAGAAGCAAGGATGTTTTATTTGGGGTGACCTCTTTTGCCTGCCCTCCCAGCAGACAACATTAATACGCAGGTCTCCTCTGCATGAAGTGCTCTTATAAATAAAGCTGTCACAAGCTCTGCAGGAACATGTTTCCTTCTAAGAGTGCTCCTCTCCGTGGACAGTGGCAAACAGTTAACTCTGTAACTGCCATCACTCCAGTTTTTCAATGCAATTTTGCAGAAATTAAATGCTTATCTTTTAATTAAAAAGAATGCATAAAAATGGAGTGACAGAACAAAGAGTCTTTAACTGTATTTAAGTTTTTTTGTTTTGTCTTTTAATTCGTTGCAGTGCAGTGGATTCTATTAAGAGCAAAACAGGAGAAAGTAATTGTAGAGTAACCTGGGAAAAGAAAGTACAAACACATTACAAAACTTACCACATGTCTGCAGCTAGTCCGAGTGGTTCGTAGTTTACGATTTCTGGAGCTGTAAGAAACATTTAATCAAACATCAGCCACTGAGGTAACAAATTTTTACCAGGCTGTAGTAGCAGGCCAAAAATTACCAAGAGGCAGAAAGGGGGAGAGGGGAAAGTTAGTTACAGAATACGTTGTTTATAATTTTGTAGCCCAAATAGGAGTTCAAGTTCACAGCTGTTCAGAAGAGATTATGTAGAGTAACTTGGAGCATAATGCAACTCAAGAATAAGGGCAAAGCAGACATTATATAGTAATTATAGTGCAAATTACAACAAATAACAAATTATTTCACCTCCCAAGAATGCTGCTGCCCCTAAGCATGAGCTTTTGTTCTGTTTTTTAAGTGATGCCATTATAGCAAGTTTGTAAAGGCCAGTCAGAAAGAGCCCTTGAGCAAGAGGTTGAAATTACTTGCCAGACTACACTGCTATCCATGTCAAACTCTATTATCTTTATAAGAAACATTTCCTCATTGGAAAACATCCCCATACAAGACTGCATGTAAGAGAAAAGAGCAAGGGCAAAAAAAGTTGAAAAAAATTATCTGTGACAGCTGTGCTTAACTGGAATATTAATTACAATTCTCTACCCACCCCCCCAAACAAACCCCAAAATAGAAACTAGTAGAAAGGAGTAGGATTAACCTAAAATCCAAGTGAGACAGATTAGAATTATGACCAGTGAGGAACAAAAAGAGAACCACATGGAAAAATGTAAGGGGAGATGAGAGTACTCAGCAGGTGTGCAGTGTGAGGTAGTTTTACTGAGAAAGCAATGACAGAGATACTCAGGCAATTGTGACTCATGTACCACAATGCAGAGATCTACTTACCCCAGGCAACAAGTAAAAAGATTATAATTTGTATTTGCAGAGTTTCACAATGTCAGTCCTGAATTTACATCTCTAAATATTTATTTGGCAGCAGCCTACTCTCGCAGGAGTAGCACATCTAGTTTACAGAAAGCACCTTTGCCTATACCAGAAAACCTCTAGATTTAAGTGACCTTGATAGAAATAAGATTAAAACTACTTCTGCCCTTCAATTTTTAACTTTGACAAATTGTCTCAACTTCTGGAATTTGCAATACACAACAAAGGAACATGCCACTCACCTACGAATTCCGGAGTTCCAAATATGTTTTTAAATTCAACTCCATCTTCTATTTTGTGAGCCAGGCCAAAGTCAATGAGTTTGATGTGCGGAATAGGGATATTCTTGTCTAGAAGCATAATGTTTTCAGGCTAAAAATAACAAAAGGTAGATCTATGTTAATAAAATATTAATATCTTGGAAAGTAACAGGTTTTCAAGTGCTTTCTTTTCCTTTACATATACAACACCATAGAACAAGAAACACATATCTGTGCTTAACCATTTACAGGTCCTTTGATAAAGGTAGCGGGCAGCCGAAGCAGTTCAGGTGTTTGGGGCAGACAAAATGCCACTGCCCGACCCTGAGTGAGAGCTGCACAGCTCAATATTTTTGCTGACAGCAATTTTACTGATCTGTTCTTGGAATTTACAATTCACAGTATCTGCCCAGTTGACTCTATACTGTATTGTAAGCCAGTGGAAGATGTTTTGTTAAATGCTGAACCTATTCAGGGAAGAAAAAATTATCTTCTCTATGAGACTAAATTTACAGCTGCAACAAGGCCAGGAAAGATCCAGGATTTACCAGCTGAACAGTCCAGAAAATGGGAGGAGTTGGGATCAGAGGTCCTAGATCACACATGATAGCAAGCTATTAAAAGAACATGTGGCATTCCTCATAAGATTGTAAGAAAAAGCTGAAGCTTGAACTGTGAAATCAAAACTAACATGTCCAACCACAGACTTTACTTTTTTACCAGATGTAACATATTTCATAAACTTCTTTCTTCAACTAAATTTCTATGCCTTAGCTACTCCCTACCATGGCCTGAATTCACAGGTTTCAGAGTAAACCATGAGTTCAATTTATCTCCCATGATGAGCTTTAATGCATTAATCTGTCATAACTTAATCATAAGTTCAAGAGCAGCAGTGAGAGAGTCTGATTCCCTGTGGGCAGCTGCCTGGCCTTTCCACAGCACATCCCAACGTGGAAGTTGCTCCTGCTAACACATACTCTCAGTCAGAGCTGCACTGGGAAACAGAGAAAATGAATAATTTATTGTCATAGTCATTGGACCAAGCATGCTTTATCCTCAGGGTAACAAGTCTGTTTTTCTTCCATGGATCTAGGGCATATATGTTCACCACAGATACATAATGGAAGCTTCTTTAGAGCAGACAGAACAGACTGAAATGGCAAGCAGTCACTGTCACTACCTCTTGGAGGACTGTTTTATTCCTTAGGTGGTATAAACCACTTTAGCTCCACTGCAGCCAATGGAGCCCTGCCAAGTGATGAGATAATGATGAACTGTCCTCTGTCTAATCAGATCACTGCTTAAAAATACATGTCTAATTTAACACTTGCCAAACTCCACACCCAGTCCTTTAAAACTCGGGAGAGTTATTAAGTGAATATATATTAGGTCATTTGATAGTCACTATCAGTGAAATGATTCTTTACTTATGCTTTCTGATTTCTATCTTGCAATTCTTGCAACATCTGCACTGACCACCTGACATTACTGGTATTAAATATCAAAATTAGCAGCTAGAGATCAGCCAAAGTCTGAATCAGCATCTTTACCTTTAAATCAAAGTGAGCAATTTTCTTAGAGTGAAGGTAATTCACACCATCCAAAATCTGCTTAATGAACCTGGTTGCTTCCTCTTCACTCAAGGACTCCTTCTGTGCCAGGAAGTCAAAAAGTTCTCCTCCAGAAACCCTGCAAAACACACCAGAAAACATCCCCTTATCTCCTGCACTGTAATCCCAAAATCAGCGTAAGCACAGAAAACGAAAGCAGTAAAGAGCCTCAATACAGTTAAAAAAAGGCTACTCCTGCAGACAATCATGAGTTTTGTGTTCTCATCTCAGGTGTGCCCAAACTACCTTTTGGTATCAGCTCTCTTCCCAGTAAATTAAGGACTGGCTTTTCCATTGATGCTGCAAGGATCACAAAGGATCAAACCAAGTTACATCGTTTGCTGAATCCCCAGATATGTACCTATTTCAAAAGGTTGACTTAACCACTTCAACTGCTATTTTTCAGAGAATTACTTCTCTTAGCAGTTGCCATCAGAACCTGAGGTAGTAAAATGTGCCAACAGAATCTCTTTTCTTTCCAGAACAGCCATTACCCTGTTCTAATACGATTCTTGCCTGACATAAATGACAGGAAAGTGTTTACTTGGTGCTGAATTTTTTATGAAGAAAGGAGATTGTAGAAGGCATGAAGGTACCAAAACTAGTTTTCCCAAATCAAAGAAGTACTCTTAGTTACTATGAGTTTTCACATCAAAACTGAAATACATTCCATCCTTATTAGTACGTAAGACTTTTATTTTCATTTCTGTGCCTTGTCCTGAGAGTTCCAGTACCATTTTTCTGTTTATCTGAAACAAGATGACCTAAATATTGAATTAGGCATTGTTTGCAGCTGTTATTCATAATTATGTTTACATTTATTGTTGCCAGTTCACACTGTCATTCATATTACTGTTTTATTCTCATTCAGATTCACTGTTGGGGTCACCCACAAAACAGTTGCTACTCCTGGGTGCTGGTGCACCACCCACCTGCGCTCAGAGCGCAAGCAAAGGACCTGAGAGACCCTCCAGTCATTTTGGAAAACAAGCTCTTGGCCCTGTTGCCTGATGAACTACCTGTCAAAGCACTGGCAGGTCCAAATGCTTTGAGTTTCTCAGGTGCTGTGAGTCACAGCCAAGTCAGACCACACTGGGTGCTCCAGAGGCCTTTGGGGAATCACTCCTCTGACCCCAGGCTCCTACACAACACTGGTGATGACAACGTGGTGATTCCCTACTCTGCCTCTTTCAGAGCAAGCTATTGTCAACAGCTACAAAACCTGCAAGGACAAGTCCACTGCAAGCAAGAACAGCATGTCACAGAGACATTGGGTTTGTGTCTTAGCTTCCCCTGCTGTTCCTGTGGGTGACAATGTGCCTTGTTGATCCAGAGGCTTACACAGGGCATAGTTTGACTTGCCCATTGATTACTGGATATTTTTTTCACACCTCTCACATAGTCAGAAACTTTTCTAAGCAACATGAGCCAAGACTCTTCACCTGGGCAGAAGTCACTTGATGCTTTAATTGTTACAACTAAATGGCTGGCAAACAAAAATAAGCTTAAATGACCCGGAAATATGTGGCAACTGCTGTCTTTGGCTGCCACCTTCTCCTTCCTATTAATCTCAGTTATTCAACCTGTGAGACTACTGTTGATCTCTTGATTTTCTCTTTTAGGTGACACCTACCAAGGGTCTCAGCACTACTACCAGCCTTTCTGGACAGGTTTTGTTGTGCCCTGTGCATTTCAGGAGACAGGGAACACTGTCTCCTTTCCATATTGTAGTAGGTTTAGAGGCGTTTTATAATTACCACAGCCTACTGTGACAAACCAGTAAAGAAATCTGTAAGAAAAACCTGGTAGTCCCTTGGTGAAATCTGTACAGTGAGCAGGCGAGTCCCATTTATTGAATGATTTCTATTCAGAGTGCACTTAAGCAATCACCTCTGGCAGACGCTCCATCCGGTCATCAGGAAGCCAGCTGGACTGGGGGATGTTCTTGCACTTTTCTGGAATTTAACCACGTAGGCACACTGCTCTCTCTTCCTCTTTTACCCTGTAAAATCTCCTTGGTGATTGTTTCTTAAGGTGGACTCTTTAATCTCTCTGAGGCCAGATGACAGCCCAGGTGGCCCAGTCCCTGGTCCTGCAGAAGCAGGTTCCACTCCAGGAGAGCTCACAAGCTGAGCCACTTCAGAAGAGCCATTCTGCTCTGCTAAGGATGTTTGAGGATACCTTCCTGCTTGGAGGAGACTGGCAACTCCCTTCAGAGCAACCTCCTTTGCTACACAAAGCAATGTCAGAAAATAGTTCAGCTGCCTAGACTGGAGCTACTTAATTCTCATTCTCTCTTGCTGCCCCTGAGAGTGGACACTTAAACCAGCCAGGTCAGCTGCTCAGGGCACACCAGGGAGTTTGCCCCACTGGCAACCTCACCAACATCCTGGGCAACCAGCTATGCCCAAGGCATGACTGAAGAAACTGCAGCCTGAGAGGACAAGGATCACAGGACATTTACTTGAGAGCTCCTTAACGTATTTTCCCACTTCTCTCTAGTTCACACTAACCTTGGATGTGGCTAGGGAGGGGACTTTCCAAGCTACAGAACACAACATAAAATACAACATAAAAATAAAGCAGGAAACAAACAAACAAAAAGATTCAGAGAGCTTGAAGTCTCTCTGTTACTTTATCAGCAAAAGACTCCCTTCTGCAATAACCACACGAGCATTTTATTTTCTGAAGATCAGAGATGGGTATGCATGAAAAACAGTACATTAATCTCCAGTCTCCTGAGGTATAACCTAACACATTAAATTACTCTTAAAAGAGTAATTTAAAGGAAAATTCTGTAGAAGAGAGGTGATGATTTCTCATTAACAAAGACTCAGGCTTTAAAACCAGGATTCAGTACATTGTACCTAGAGACTGGTTAAAAACCTAAGCAGTTTATTGCAAGATCATTCTTATCCAAGTTATACACCTGAATTCAGAGAAACCCTCAAGCAGAAGAGATTTAGCAATTCCAAAAGCCGGCCATTATGGAATCCCAGAAAAAAAACACACTTCAACACTAATTCCTTTGCAGTAAAACACTCGTAACTGCATCAAGTTACATTGGAACATCCATAGAGGTTTGTTTTCTAAATCACCATCTGCAAATGCTCATTTCTCAACCGTTACAGAAGAATTCCTTCCTCTGGTTCCATCTCCTTCCCTTTTACCATGTCACCTAATACCATGGCAAGGAAGCAAGCAAATGATACCATTACTTTTCATCTGAAGTCCAACAAAAGACAAACAAAGCCGCCTTACTTCTTGGACAGAGCTGTTTTGTGTACACAACCCTGACACTTACCTGTAGAGGAGACCCTGGTCTATCAATGCAACCTGCCTCCAGGCTCCTTCTGTTTGGGCAAAGCAGGCTCCAGGCAGGGCCCAGGAGACAGGGAACAACAAAGTCACAGAAAGCTGTGGGGAGCAAGTCCCTGGACAACATGCAGAAGGAAGGAGAAACCGTGTACCTGCCAAACTGCACTTCACAGCAGTGGACCTGGCACTGCTCTTGAACAGGAGAACCAGCACCTGCAGAACTGACCCCTCTGAAAAGAGGAGATAGTCTTGCCTGTGCCACCACTGTGACTCAGGGAGATGGTCAACATTTCAGGCAAATCCTCTTTTAAACACCAGGGCAGCTTCTTCAATTACCTCAGCAATACTGAGGCCATTCTTTTGAAGCTGAAGTCCACTGTAGATTACCATAAGATTGGTTGGCCAGGTGCTGTAACACTTACTCGGATAAACAGCAGGGAATATGAGACTCTGAGAGCAGGGTGTCAGAGGGGAAGAGATTATCTATTTACAGAGATAATTTAATTATCTTTATTAGCAATTATCATTATCCTCAATTTGTATACAGCAACTGAATGCAGAGGCCCTAATCAGGTCAAAACTCTGTTGCACGCAGAGTCTTACAAACCGCAATATGTTACAGCCTGACAAAAGGACACACAAAACGTGTCAGACCACATGAGGACAGGAAAAAGCAAAAGGTAATGAAATGGCAGGTTGCTTTAGCCCAAATTAGTCATTGGTGAGAAAGAGGAAGCCCCTTCCCTCTCTTCCAGAGCTTGGCTACCGAGACCAACATTTGGCCACAGACATATACATCGAAGTTAACAGATGCTCATCATCACTCATATGCCATCTTCCAGCAGTCACCCTAATCTCCAGGAATGCTCCCTGGCCTAAATGCTGGCCTCCCTAGAAAGCTCCCTCAGGGATAAAAACCTTGTTGCCAGGATTCCATACACAAGGTCCAGGCTGGTGTCCTAGAGAATATATGGTCTACCTAACTTCCACCATGGTGACTGTATTTCCTGCTCCATACACACTGAAAAACTGCGTCATTTTTCATGTAGAGGTGAGGAGGTTCACTTGTCAGCAGGACCTCAATGGCAGGGGTTTGCCCCCCTCATATGGTAGCACAAGAGTAAACAGCTTTTCTTCCTTCCCATCCCGCTGCTATTCATCCTCAATAGTCAATGCCTAGCGAGTAAAAAACCCTCTTCCCTTGCCCTCTTCCCCTCTTTTCCCCTAGCTGATCTAAATGAGAAGATATGGGAGTAGTGAGAATGGCTGAAAATTCTAGAAAAGGTTTGATGGCCTCACATGTATTGAAAGATATGAAAGTAGGAAGTAAAATGAAATCAGAATTCAGTGGCCATTTATACTTCCTCCAAGGTTCATGTCAGGGCAGCCCCAGGCAGACATGAGGTAATCCCTCTGTTAGTAAACTGTTTTCAAGTTGACAAGACTCCCTGGCTCAGTATCAAATGACCTCAGCTGATGTTCAGGTGCACCTGTATCCCCAGGGCACACGGATGAACTGGGGGGCCTGTTTACCACCAACCTCACTCAATGCTCCTGCCAAGATTTGTGAAGCCTGAGAACACAACGGCTCCATTTATCAGTGTCCCTGTGCTCCGGCAGCCCCTGCAGTACTCTCTGGCTTCTATTCACCTCAGCCATCCCTGGAGGAAAGTGCCCTTACTCACAGCTCCAGGATGAGGACCACGTCTGTCTTGTTCTCGTAGATGTCATGCAGCTTGACGATGTTGGCGTGCAGGATCTGCTGCAGGATGCTGACCTCCCGCTCGATCTCCTCCCGGCTCACCCCGCGCCGGCTGGCCCGGCTCTGGCGCTTCTTGATGAACTTGGCAGCATATTCCACACCCGTGCTTTTCTCTCGACATTTCTTCACTATAGCAAACTGGCCACTGCGAGGACAAGGAGATAACAAAAATGCTCTTAAGGCTTTCATATAGTCACAGCTTCCCAAAGAAACCAGTCCAATACAAAGCCTGATCCTGCAAGCCCCGAGCAGCACTGCTGAGCACTACTTAGCTTGTTCTCGGTTCAAGAGTGAGGACTGTCAGGACTCCGCAGTCAAAGGCAGTAGAGCATAACAAGGTAACCTCCTGCTGAAATTTAGCAAAACCAAACAATGTCTGACAAAAGAGAGTTACCACCTCTAAAAAACAGCTCATGTTTAAATGAATAAGATCTGCCTCAAAAGGTTCAAGTTACCCCTCCTTCACTCAGTAATGCTTAAGGCATTCAAGTCTGCAACATACCACTGGGTGTTCTGAAAGGACACACACACATTAAAATATTTGTCTTAAGAATAGCCCCTAGAGAAGAATTCAAAGGAATGATAACTCTTTGGAAATGAGAAACTGGCCTCCAGTAATCAATTTTCAAATTAAAAAATGGTTTATTCATATTTATGCATTCATCTGATAATTTAGCTGTAAATATAACTAGAGTTAGCCCAGGTTTCTCACTGCACCTCAAGGACAAAGAATTTCCCACTGTACCGAACAGTACAGTGGCTGAATTACGGTTAAAAGGCAAACTGCTAATAAAATTTTCCTCACTGTGGCTCCTAATGTAGTCCAACTGCAAAAGTCCTGCCTTATCTCCTAGGAATTGGCAGATCTCCAGTCCCAGAATATGCATTTAGTATCAGATACTTCCTTATTCAGGGCAATATACCCAGACTTGGAAGGAAAAGACTCATCTTACAGGTAACCTTAACTTTTAGCTATTGTGATTTTCATCAGACAGGATCTCTTTATAAAAATCACAAACAAACTTGTTAAGTGCATCCACCCCCATGACTACACTGTATAAGCACTGAGCTGTTATTGTTTTCGATACTATTATATCATTCACTGGCTTGGTAAATGAGAAATGCAAGTACAGTTGGTATTTAAATTATGCAGCATACACAGCAATTATATTCAGCACCTCATTAGATGCTGTACTTAGTGCTTCATCAACACACACATCTGATTGGAGTCTGTCTTAAACATACAAAGGCAAAGAAATTAAAAATTAAGGCTGTCACTTGGTGCTCAGTTGCTCTCAAAGGCTCACACCCTATAGCAGAGGCAGCCTCTCATTTCAAAGCGTTCAAACAAATGCCAGGCAGCCTGACATACTTCTTTTAGGTTTTCATTTTCATACACATCCTAAACCCTTCTCAGGAGAGAGGCAGGAACAGATGGAACAAGTGTACTTTTCCCTTTAGGAATAATCATTCACAAATGGAATCGAGACTGTGGCCATTTGTCACATGCCTTAATTGATTCATATTTCTCCTGCTTTTATCATTACCTCCAAACCTTAGAGAAATTCCCACTATAAAATCCCCAAACTTGCCTTAAACATTCTGCTAAAAGAGTTTGTTTTGTAGTGCTGAGAGCTGCTTGTGTAAAACATCATGGGTTTCATGTTTTTCTCGTTTGATCATATTTTGCAAGACATGCATCTTGCTTGGTCCAGACTTTCTGAAGAAACATGGTATTAATGTTCTGTGCTTGTTTCCTTGAGTTCTCTCTGGGGACAAATTTTGTCAAAGTTCGGGAGAAGATATTTTTTTATGAGTGCTGATTATGGGAATGAACACAGTCACTTTTGCACTTAGAAATTCCAGTGATACTGTGGATTTTGTACATTTCTGTTTATGCAAAAGCTTACAAAAGTAATAATGATACAGCATAGGAATTCCTGTCTTCTCCTTTGACATAAATAATTGTCTCAGACTACAACTATCACCAATTCCCTTGTAATCTACTATTGCTCCCCTGCATGTGTGGCCACCAACACACATTGTTCCTGTCCCAGCCTTCATGCCATTTCCTATCTCCCTTAAAAACAGGCTTTTGCAGACAAGTCTTTACCTGGACAGTTTGTGACTGAGGAGAAGAGGCTGCAAGCCATAGGGAGTCATACAAATGCACAATTTCTTAGCCTGGGATATTTAAGACAGTTACAATGCAATTAATTACCAATGAAAAGCTCGTGGAGGCCCATTCAGCTATGAAACGAGGATGCCTCACTGGCATTCTACAGTCACAGTCAGACACTTTGGATTTTTTGTCAGCTACAGAGACTGTAAGGCCAGGACCAAGACAACAGTGTTTTTGTGCCTCCTCATGCGTCTGCATTCAGACCATAAAAATCAAACACTATCAGCTTCCAAAACTTCTGACCTAGGTCAGGAAAAAAGCAGAAGAAAGGAAAGTATGTCTCCCTGACACCTAAGTTGATGGCACTGAGAAATTAAGCTATTTAGATAGTTTCACATGGGGCATTTGTACCTGACCTGAGACTTGAAACTAAATTTCACAGCTCAGATATCCAAATTGCAGCCAAAAGACCTTGCCAGAATTCATGGGTTTTAGTACATCACTGAAATGAAGATGACTTGGATCATGAACAGCAGTATTTACAACACACACAGGATAAGCTCAGAGGCTGACACTTCTGGATAGAGCCTACCTGGACCTCAGTAAAGCCTCTGACACTGTCCCCCACAGCATTCTCCTGGAGAAACTGGCTGCACATGGCTTTGACATTGAGCTTTGAAGTCTTTCCCAAACTTAATGATACTACAATTTCTAATTTTTAATTTTTTTTTTTCCAAGAAGATCCATTTGTTCCCTTCCAGAAATATTCTGGACAGCTGTACAACAGCCTTGTCACACACTGAGCATAGGCTGTCCTCAATTGTGGAAAGAAGCTCACAAGCAGGAACAATAGCAGCTGCATCCTGTCAGTTATAATTTAATTAGGAACAACATCAAATCTGTCCATCATTAATGATGGAATTTATGCCAGCAATGAACACAATCTATCATTTGCATTGCTACTATCATGTAGGAGGTTTTCACTGAGAACACAGAGACAATATTACTGGGTGGTTTTGCAGTCTATTTTCAGAAGCATGCTTTAGAGGAGCACAAGTTCAGCTCACTTAATCATCGTGCACTTCAGGAGAGGATGTATAAAAAGATGTGGGAAGAGAGAAGCTGGACAATCTGGAATAACAGGACAACTTCTTGCTCTTTGTCAAAGCTTCCTTTTAAACAGGTTCTGGAGGGTAATGCTCTGGGGCAGAAAGTTACTTGAGAGCAAGAGCAGTGCAGGTGCCAGTCCAGAACGCCCCAGTGCCCAGCAGTGCTGCTGCTCCAGAGCTTTAGAATAAAGAGAGCCCTTAAGCAACTGCTTGCACTGGTATAGGTTCATTCCAGTCTTCCTCCCATTCTCAAAACACTGAAAATATGTAAACAAAGTACTGAGATGACAATACAGGTTACCCAACTCCAGTCAGGCTTTCTGAGGCCCGAGTGGGGAGAAGTCAGGAAGCTGGTTCTGTCATTTGAGAAGAGCAAACCATTTCTTCCCCAAATACCAAACATGTGTTCCCTTCCATCATGTTCAGTCTATTTCTTTATGTCCTGTTCATATTCAACTTCATTTCATTCATTAAAGAATTCTAAAAAAATATGATGATAATGATGATGTAGTTGTTAAAACTTGAAATTCCCGTAAAAGACATGATATATGTGAACACATTGACAGATACACTTTACACTGAAATATGTTTTCAACAAGTTCTTTGAAAAATAAATGAACCTGGCAAAGGACAGTGCTCTGGCGTTCTGCCAGTCAAGAGGTGACACAACTCCCTATATGAGCCAGGACAATTTACTTGGGAACAGATTTGGAAGGGATTTTAGGCAGCCTCCCGCTGACTTTAACAGTAATTAGGTTCCTACACCCTAGATGAAAAATAACACCTTGGTCCTTCTGTACCTAATTTCCCAAAGTCTGTAAAATACAGGTAATGCTGCTGGAAAATGAAATAACATTATATGGGGTAAGGATAAAAATTAATTGCGTGTCTCTAGATACCACTAGAAGTGCAATTATAATCATTCATATTTATTCACTAGGTGTTCCTGCACAAGAATACCTGACCTGAAAGGAAGCTAAAATAAAACCTAACAGCACCTAAACCAGTTTTTAAGTGCTTCAATTCACAGGCACTACTGGGAATGCATGACAGTCTAAAATACTAAAAATATATTATGAAATCATCGTGTATACATGCATGAGTTAATAGACATAAATATAACCACAATAACAGTGTTTGGCCAACCTGAACACAGGGCTTCCCTACATTCGAGGCTGGTATGTTTAGTTCAGCAAAGAGGGTAATTCATTCTCAGTTACATCAATTGTTATTATGTCAACAGTTCTGTTCATCATGCCTTTTTGCCACTATTAAATTTGGATTGATTTTAACTGGTCATCTCAAGTTTAGAAAGTCTGCATCTTATTACTTTTCCATCTTTTTCACTCCTATTTCTTTTTCTGGGAAAAAATACACTAATAATTTTATCCATTTATGGTTGTATTTTTTGCTAACTGTCAAAGCAAAGCCCTGGAGAATTCTTCTTGAATTTGAGGAAAACATATTTCTCAGGTTTTTTTTTTTTTTCCAAGTGATTAGAGCAATTGCTCAACCATAGTTCTATTAAGCTAAATACTCTCCTCCCCCTTTGCTTACACTTCAGAGATGACTTCTGCTATTTGTAACTGCACTTCATGCTCTTCCCAGCAGGGAGGACAGGAGTCTGCTGGGAACAACACTGAGAATCCCTTTTTATGCTTTCAGTTCATTTCTGAAACACAGCTCAACCAACGGCCGTGCAAGGTCCACAAAATATATGCATAAAAGCACTTTGCTGGAGGGTTTTTACAGGAAAACTGTAGTCACAACTATAAAGATGTAAAACCCTTCTGTAAATGGCAATAATTTTCAGTACTTTTTATTTTTTATAGACTTTTTGTTTTAGACTAAACCAGGATTTTAGTACAGCAGAAATTTAACCAAAGCAGTAAATAAATAGGAAGCCAAATAGCACAGCATTTATAAAGAAATTCGAGTAGGATAGTTGAAACAGCAAAACAGCAATTCTATGGCAAGGTCACTGAAGGGAAATTATCTCACTGCTTCTGTAAGGCTTTATGGAATGAAACTAGAAAAAACCCCAAAACCTTCTTCTGTTAAATACTCTGATGACACCTCTTGCAACTTCATAAAGAGTTTTAAGATTAAAACTGTCACAAATGTCACTCTGCTTCTGTTTAAGCTTCAAATAAAACTGAATTTTGGTTTACTTGTTTGCTTTCCTTTTCAGCCCCCAAAAAACGCAAAGGAAGTGGTTACCTCTCTTAAAGCAACTACACAGAACCTAAACTACCAGATGCCAGATTATAAGAGAATGATCCAAAAGTTTTTTTGATAGAGCATTTAACAGGAATTTTGCTCGACTACTAAAAAGTAGTAGAAAGAGGAAAAAAAAATCAGCTGGAACTTTTAAACACGCTGGCATTTTCACTCACACCTCATGTTTTACTGATTGTGTAGTGCTCTAGAGCACAGTGACTTTAGACAGTAAGTTTCAATATTCCTGAAGGGAAGTGCTGAACACCTTTGGACATATCCTGTCTCCGATAAAGTCACTGTCTGGCACCTTTCATCTCCATCTCTAAACTCACACAGAGGTAACCAACACACCGTGACCCAAAGGTGACCTCTGTGTCCAGTGCCAGAAAAGAGTCAGAAGAGTAGAATATGGACTCTAACAGAAGGATCTGGTTTATTGGAGTAAGTAGAGAGCAGCTCATTTGAAATTCAAAGAAAGTTTGATAAATCCAATGTTTCTGAACAATGCTATGAATTATTACAAGCTTTCAGTAAAGTAACACCATTAATACTTTAAACACCTTGTGAGGTCCTTAGCTGTGAGTCACAAGAAATTGTGCCACCTATTGAACTATCATCCACATCTCCTGAAGCTGTTCAATGTTTTTGGAAACTTCCCAGTCCTGCAGTGCGCATCAATGTGGCCCTTATCAGCTCCTCCTGAGACTGGAGGTGCAGAGTCAGCAGTGACAGCATGAGCCCAGCAGTTCTGGCAAGTTCCAGACAGCCTGGCAAGCTTTTCGAGTAACCTGAAGCTCAAGAATAAAATGGACACGATGAAAAATCTCCTCTGCTTATCAGACTTAGCTTTTGGATTGAGTATCAGTGCTCGGAGTGGTAATGAACAGAGTGCAGAGAGCCAGGGAAGGTCACAGCTGACTCATGCTCAGCAGGAATAGCTGATTGGATAAGCTGTTCCTCTTGCTACGTGGGGCAACAGCAGGACAGACGTACTGTGCATGAGGAAGGTTAGCACGCTGCACCTGGGCGTTTAAAGGTCCAAATCCACCTAGATATGGACTGAGAGTAATATACCTAGGAGCATGTGAATTGTAAGAGGGAAGCAGTATTATGGCCAAATAGTTAAATGATTTTTTTCTCCTTTCACACGTATCAAATAGATGGAAACTACGCTGGCATTTTATTCAAGACTTTAGGAAATTATCTGTAAGGCCAAAACTGCAAAGGGTTGGCCAAAACTCCCATTTCACTGCTCAGCTATTACAACAGGTCTTCACTCTGATTCGAACTGCTGGTGTGGAGTGTTAACAAGGATTAATAGATGTCACCTGAGATAAATTAGCCTGACCATCAGACAAGTACTTGCGAGCTCTATTCTGTGCTAGATGCCAACAATTTGTCCAATGCTTTATCCTTGTTAGAATTTGAGTTGCACTATGTTTATTTCATGGGCATTTTTCCTCATAAGTAATATTTTTCATTTTAAAAGTATGGAATGAATACTATACAGAGTATATTTTCTCAGTTGTTGAAATTTCCATCTGCCTTCTACTGTAATGCAAAGTGGAAAAAATAGTCTTATTTTTACAGAAATGGCAAAACCAAGATTGGGATTAATATACATTACAAAATTTGAGCTTTGTGAGCGCTACCACAAAGGTCACTCATCTCTAATTATACTTTCAAAGCCAGACATGGACTGAGGAGATTACACTGAGATCATTTCCATCAGCAAGATGGATTCTGGTGATAAGGAATGCATGCCTTTGTTACAAAGTAAAGCCAAGGCCAGTTCTTCTCTGTTACTGTACATAGAGCAATTCTGTTATTAGAAAAAAACCAAACAACAAAACCTTACACTTTCTCTGCACTTTCTGTAACAAGTATTTCAGTTTGGAAATAGTTAAAGTAGCACTGAAAACTAATAGGGAAACCAGCTAGAAGGACTTAGAAGAAAACATTCAAAAACAGTGACTGTATCAGACAGGTGATAATCACAGTGATTGTGACCTAGCACCAGATGCCAAAACTGTTTCAGCAGAAGATTCTTGTTACAAATCTTCTAAGTCATGTTTCATGTTGTGAAACATTAACAGAAGTGCTGGGTAGTGCTCAGCAATTAAATTTACATTTTGCATCAAAGACTTGCTTTGTGTGTGTTATAGGATAAAATAATCCAAAGTTATTCTTCAAAATTTAAAGAACTAATTCAAAGTGCAAACTAATCTAAGAACAGAGTTAAAGTTCATGTCTGAGAAAGCGCAGTACTGAGCAATTTCTATAGTTAGAAAAAAACATTCCTGGTATGAAGATACTGTGTGGTGTGAGTTAAGGGTAAATTTCCCAGCTGCAATCACACCCCTCCGTTTAGAAGGGAGAGTCCAACTAGCTGGGTGCCATGACTTTTTTATCGTAGATTTCCAAGTTCCTGCCCTACAAAGAATACCTGGGTTATCTCTGCTTTTTGTTTTCACTACATAAATAAATATTTAATAGTTACACTGTCAGAACAGTGACCTGTGCCAGACTCCAAGGTCCCATTACCACAGGTAAAATGCTTCATTTGCTGTCCTTTAAAGCTTCACCCAGAAAATAGGGTTTCTCCTGTCTCAGAGAGCAGAGTTGATCCTCCGTACACAAGCACAGAGGAAGCAGGAACTTGTAGGTGGAGATGGGGAACTAAAGGGGCATAACAAGCCACTGATGAAAGATGGAGCTTGGCTTTAACTGTGAAACCACAGCCCAGGTCAGCAGGGGCTGAGAAACTGGAGGCTCGATTATGCCCAAACTAACCAACAGAAACCACAGTGATTATTTTCCGCATGAAGGTGTTGACTGGCCCAGGAGATGAAAGAGGAGCATAGCTCCCAGTTAGTGAGACAGGCAAGAAACTGAAGTGGCTGAAGGTGGTAAGGCTGGCCCACGCTATGGAGGAAGGCAGAGCCCCTTCCCTACAGGGAAAGGACAACAGTGAAGGGAAGGGGGAGACTTCTATGCCCAGGAATATCACTCCAAGGTTTGTCTGTTTTTCTCTGTTAAGTGTGAGCCCTTGCATGCTACAGAGCTGAGCTGCAGGAGCAGGACACTGTCCCAGGACACAGCAGTGCCAGGCCCACACCACCCTGCAGGAATACACCTTCTCAATGGGCACTGTCACAAAACACTTTGGGAAAAGCTCCATGACACTTCCTACCCTCAGCCCCAACTTGACACGTAACAGTGACACTCCCCAGAAGGCACAAATGTCAACAGCTCTCATAGCCTGGCTGGCACCACATTTAGGTAATAGATTAATGACTCTATGGTACATCCTTTTATAAATCACACTGCACATCTCAAATTCCAGCACCTACCACCATCATCAGTGTTTGCTAAGATAGCTGGAAAGGGCTCCTACACGTTTGGACAACAACACTTTCTGTTCAGTGAGCCACAGCTACCCATCCAAATGACAACAACTGAAACATTATATTAAAGACTTTCCAGTGAGCGTTATTGCTGCCACTTTCCTGGAAACTATATCCCTAGCTCAGCAGGGCAGTTCTTCTTTCTCTGGGCCTGCTTTGCCCATGATTTAAGACTTTCCATTCTTGGTTGTCACCTCCCTTGCCACAAGAACAAGCAGTTATTTGACCTGCTGCATATTCCCAAGAAGACAAGTTAGTCTTCACTTCTGCACATTTTTCAAGGAGTATTTCCACTGATCTGGCATGCCATTAATATCCTTGCAAATGGCTTAGGCCAGGATCCTCCTCAAAACAGGCCAAACTGTTAAAGCTGTATTATTTGTTTGTAATGTTGCAATTTGCTAAATTCACTTTAGAGAGTCCTCTTTTTAAGCTTCCTTTCACCTATGATTAGAGAACCTCATTCCCCACAGACTTGCAAAGTGACTGATATTATCTCGAGGGAAGTAAGATGATTATATATGTATATTTGAAGTATTGCACACAGTCAGCATAGGCCATGCTAAGCTTTCCAAACAGAGCTGCTATAATGGACAAGGCCATCAGCAAGTTGCCTCTAATGCCACACGCCTGACAGATTGTTCCCTGTATGTACCCTTTGGAGAAGTTGAGCAACAGAGGCGTAAACCTAAGATTAATATTTGAAAGACTGAGGGAATGTTGGAGCTAAGCAGCTGGTCTGAGCACACAGCTGCAGACATGGAAAACCTGCTCCCCTCTCTGCAAAACGCCTTCTCTCACACCCCTGCCACAGCACACAAGAAAAGTGCATTGAAATCCCCCTCCCAGCTGCTTCCAGCTCCACAGGGATCTTGAGGATGGTCTGGCTGAGCAGTGCCCACACAGCCCCTTGGCAGGGTTTTACACAGCTGGAGCTGAGGAGCTTTGCTGCCATCACCCTCAAAGCTGCACAATGACAGGAAGTGCCTCGTTCCATCACCAGACCAGACAGAGCTCAGCCTTTGCAGTCTGTGGTGGGAGCATCCTTTTTCGAGTGCTGTGCAAAGACTTTGAGATACACAGGTGCTGGCTCTGTCAGTGAGATCCTCTGTTATATCTCAGGGCTGAATCCCAGCTAGAACAAGCGCTAGGCCTACGTTAACAACTAGTTTTGTTCTCAACAAGTGACGAACTCAGTAACGAGGACAAGAACAGGGCAGACTCTTTACAGATGTTATTTGAAAACATTTGTTTTGTAAGAATGATAATAAATGAATCCTTCAACCTACCTCTACCTGTCAGTAACTAACAGCTTGTTGCAAACAGTGAGCAAATAAAAGGCATCTACAGGTTCTAAGGGCACCAGTCAGTGTTGGAAAAGATCAGTCACTGCAACCTGTCCAGCATGTCAACTTTCTTCTAGCAAAGCAAGATACCATTTGTCACCGGTCCTTATCAGTAGTTACTGCTCAGAGATATAGAGCCATGATGACCCAAGCTGACACTGCACATTTAACACGCAAAACCTGAAAGTGAAAATACACTGACAAAGACAGTGTGACACTATACAACCAGCCAGAAGAGGAGGAGGGCTGCTGTGACCACACAAGCCTTTACCAGCCTCTCAGGCTGATTCAAGCAGCAATGGCTAGCCTTTGCCAGATTGTTTCAACTACACTTCTCCATTCAAAATCCCCGGTATCCATCAGCTTGGAGAGTGATATTCATTGTTTCAAAAGATTCCCAAAACCCGTTCAGAAACCAAAGTAAAAATAAACTACTCAGTCTCCAGTTTCTCATTTTAGTAGTTTGACTGTTTGACCTAGGGCCTCCTAGGTTAAAAACCACACCTTTTATACCCTGCATACACACTGAATTTCTTTACTGCTCACTGTTGTCAAGTTTTCACCATCAGACTGATACTCTCAGTACTAGGCAATACTTAAAAGCAAGCAGTTACAGAAAATTTAATACTTGAGGCCTTCTTGAGAGGGAAGGGAATGGAAAACAAATAAACAAACAAACCTCAACCCCTCTCCCCTTAAAAGAAGTCTTCTCAATAACTCTGAAGATGAAGTAGCTGAGTGAAAAAAAAAAGATTTGACAGGGACACAGCTTCAACTGTAGTGTTTTAATGGAACTCAATTATTGGCCCTTGAAAAAGGATGATGGCACATACACAGCCATTTATCAAAACCGACTGCCAGCACTGGGAAAGAAGCCAACCTGTGTATAGCCCTAATTTAGATATTTGCCTTTTACAAAGAAAAACGTTAGAGAGTTGTACACTGAATGGAAACCAGACATCCTCACCCAGAGCACTGTATGTTACTCAGTGACTGGGAGAGCCCTGTGGTATCCAGCTCACAAACCCAGCAGTGTTTAAGCAGATGCTCATGGCTAAGCATGGTAACAGTTGGTAATTATAATTAATACCTGCAGATAAGCCTTTATACATTAAAAGCTGTATACAAGCATTAACCAGTCCAGCTGAAGATTTGAGAGGTAAAGCCTTTCAAGAATACATGCACCTTTTCTTGCAGGCCCAAATGAACATGTGATGTCAGTGCTTGGAGCCAGCTGAAAACAACAGTGCTATGGAGTGCTGCTCAGAACAACAGGACAAGTGAAAGTGCTGTGTCTGTGGTGACAGCACCATGGGTTGCTGGTTCCCAGCTGGCTCTGAGAACAGGCAGGTGAATTCGAGTCTAAAGCACTGACACAGGTGACACCTATCTACAAAAGACAATGTAAACATACCTTTTGTTGTCCTAGTTGCAAGAAAAGAAACAGGAAAAATAGTTGGCACATTTAATCCAAAAAAAACCAAACCAAAAAACCACCAAAAAACCCATCCAAAGTGCAGTCTTTGTCAAGGTGTGTGTTGCTGCTGTTGCATATTGTAACTGATTTAGGCTATCACACAGAAAGAAGTAGAAAATATCCCCAAGTGTCAGCTTTTAGAATCATGTGGTGTCATCAGTACGACCTTACCTTCCTAGCTCTTCCCCAATTTCATAAACGTCCTCCACCTTCTGTTGCTTGAAGAAAGCCATACTTGGTCTTTCATTGATGCTCAAGGATGATGCAACTAGAATATTAATGAAGAATGACATTCATTACCATCTTCCAAGAGCCAAGTGTCAGTAACATACATTTGTGGTACAGGCACTTTGGATCCATTGCAGCTCATTCATGGCCAAAGTTACCACTGACCAATCAAAATAACTAATTCAGCAGTCTCAGCCAAACAGTGAGGGTTCAAATCTGGAAGGAGATGAGCACCTTTAAGTGAAGGGGATTCTTGGCCCCACTGACGTACCCAAGCATACACTTAACCAGAAGCACAGAACGCACCATGAAACACAAATGTGATGACAGGAAAACAATTAATTAATAATTTGACAAATTGCTGGACAATAAAGCCTCCACAACACACTAAAGAGAGCCAGCATGAGAATTAACATTACAGACTCCCTCAAGAAGGTGACAGCAAACAGATCCTGAGCCAGGGAGACCACGAGGCAGAGCTTCCTTTTTCTCAGGTCAGGCAGCACTCCTGAAGCACACAGACGTGGTGATGGAAAAAGGCTTTGTGATTCCATCTCCAGAGCTTTCAGCACATCTTCCATCACGCACAGTAGATGTTTCAAAGGAGAAGAACGCCAGCAGCACCTGTTGCAGGTGTTACTCTGTAACTGTGCAATTTGTTTCCTGAACACAATCTTTTAAGCTGATAAGGTCTGTGAGCTCTGGAAATACAAGCCTCACACTGGTGCACTGGAGCATCTGTGCATTATGCTGGGCTGCTTCTGGATGAGGAGAAGATTAGCAATCACATTATTCCTTGGGATATACCTCCACAGCAATGTATGTTATGATAATGGAATAGATTTGAACAGAATAATCAGCCAGTCAGGTTACAACCTATTTGATGTTCCCTGTGGAGATCAACACTGGCATTATGCCCAATGGCCCAAATATCCACTGTTTACATCAGAACACGTAAAATAGCTGTAAGGCCTCTAGCACCACAATAAAATCTAACTACATTAAGACATACAGTTATTCTCACACATCTCTACACTCAACAGTGTATCTGTGCTTGTCAATGTAATGTGCTTTGCTTTATGAATCTCAGATGCTGCTTGCTTCAGATGTGCTGGGGACTTCCAAGTTCTGTATGTCCATACAGCTCCTGCATATTTTTAAATAGCAGTCATTGGCATCTGACTGGGGCATACTGCGAAGCATATTTCACAAGCAAACAAAGCCCTATTTTGATTCTTTAGATGTAAGTTCAATTCAGTGTTGCAAGAAGATTCAGCTGTTTTGATAGATCAGCAGACCTATAAAACAGGACTAAGTACCAAAGAGCAATCGCAGTAGTCCTGTCAAACTGAAATGCACAGAAATTGAAGATTTTTCTCCAACAAAAGTAGGTATCGTAAGCAGAAAATACATCGCAAAAATCTAGCAATTTCTCAAAACACACCCAAGCTTTTGTCATTCACTCACCTCAGAAAAAAGACTGGTTGCTTTGTTTGCCCCACCCTTTTTGCAAACCACTAACTTCTAATACATGGGTGGCATGTTGAGTATCAATTCCTTTCTAAATATGCTCCTTCTATTACTTCAAAGGAACAGAAAGTCACTTAGCACTCCTACATAAATATATATATTTTTAGTTGATGTTAGCAAAACCTATACGTTAGGAGAGAAATTATTTGATTGCTTTATGTCAAGTAGAAGAGCTACTACATCAATGCTTAGAGCCACAGCTTCACCACTGTCAGATGACGAGAAGCACTTCAGTTATACACGGGAACTGTGACCTGTAGTCTCTGAAGGGAGTTTATCTGCACACCTCTGGGGTGACAGGCATGCTGTGGGGTGACATGACCAACAGGCACCTGGCACATGACCCAAACACACCGGTTTCTGCACATCAGAAGTGACCGTTCCATGACACACCTGCAGGTGCCTCAGTGGAGGAGAAGGAGGTGCAAGGCATCCTTCACAGTGGCTTTTGTGCTCTCGAGAGCAGCATTGCTGGAGGTCTGCACTGCACATGGGGTGGCTCAAAGGCTCTGAGGCTGATGCATTTCTGTTGCCAAACCTGCTCAAACCCCAGTTTCAAAGCTCTGCAATGGAGACAAACGGGCCTCCCTTGCCCTGCTGCATAACAGTACTTTAGCAATGATCTCTCTCATCCAGCTACCCAAGGCAAATGAGAGAAACCACACAGGTTGTGGCATTGAAGCTCAGGATAACCACTACACTATTAAAATACATCGTAGAAACCAACACTCGCATGAGTGAGCATGATGCACTGCAATGTGGGTTAGTTTTTTTCCACTTTCTATCCTGGCTTTGTCTATATTTTCAGTTTTTCAAGGTGAAGCCAGGTGAACTGTTCTGTTACTCTGTTGCTCAATAATTTCCTTCTTCAAACCACATCCATGCCTGAGACAAAAACGTCTATTTTTCTCCTCAATGAAAATAAGCAACTCAAATTTCACTTTGTAAGCAAATTACTGTATTGTTCAAGCAACCTTTCATAATCTCACCAAAAGATCACTGACCACTATTTCTCAGAGCTTGAAACCACAGTCAATAAATGCTTTACTCATATTTACGAGATTGAGGACATCTCTGAGCTATTTGCTCCTTACTAAGTTTATATAATATCGCTTGCAATTGCTCAAAGCAGAGTTTTCTGAAGTGTTGGTTGACTTCATCCTTCACAGACTTCAAAAATGCAAACAAAGGACAAAGCCAAGCCTTGCTGAAAACCCCAAACCTTTCGCTCACCCTGAACTGCAAAATTACATTCTGAGCACATGCAAAAGTCAAGCACAGGAAAATGCCCAGGTAATTAGAGATGCTGCTGAGACTTGCCCAAAGATTGTAAATCCCTCAAGCTGACTACTCCCTTCATCAGAATCCAAGGTACACGGTTATAAACAATATTAATGCAAACACACCTAAAAAGTCTTTGTTTTAAGAAAGAGTTCATTGCCATTCAGAAGAGCAAGATAAAAAGATTGCTTTGAGAGTGCAGAACCCACCCGAAATGCCTCTGTGAACACAGCCACTTAATGTTTGACTGACAAGTTCACTCATTTCCCAGCATCCTCCAACAAACACAGCCGATTCTGCAGGTGCATAGAATCCATGCAAAAATAACCAGGAAATTCTCATCTCTTCTGCTGATCTCTTAACTTACACCCATTTCTGCAAAGGTCAAACCAGTAAGTTCAATCTCCCATGAAGGACCCATGCAAGCCCCGAGCCTTGTTTTTGAAGGCTGAAGACAAAACTGTTGCATGGTGTTCAGATCCCCAGTTGTACTTCTGATGCGTTGGTGTTTTCCATGTCTGTCACTTCATGTTATCCTACCCTGCCTTCCACAGATATCTCTCACTGGCTTTCACCCAACAGTCACACTTAGCAAATGCCCAAAATAGATCATATACTTGATGACCCAGAGCAATTGTCATTGGCACAGCACAAGGGGGTAAGCCAACAAAAGATAACCTTCACACACTTAAAATTCATCTGAAATAGAAGTGCCATTCACAAGCATGAATGTCACCCTTCTCAGATATTATATCCTGATCTTAGGGAACTAAGGCAATTTCACTTCAAAGATTTCTTATACTACAAGGTTTTTGTTGGACTCCATTTACAAGTATAGAGCACAAATACATCAAAGCAGGAATGAGAGCCTTAATTTTTTTTCTCTAGTCAGGTGGTGATCTTTCTTATGGTGGGCAGTGAAGGCAGACAGAATTAGAGATGGACGGACATTCATCTTGGACTCAGACAAAAAAGTTGTTCAGAATCTGAGGAAAGAGCAACAACCAACTTTTTTTCCTGATACACACCTTATGCTAACACTTCAGGGGCATGTGCCCAAACAATACCACAATCCAGTGAGTCAGGGCCATCCCCATCACTTAGGATCTGCACCAGAATTCATTAAACCCAGGGCCATGAAGGTATCTGCTTCAGTGAGTTTTGAATCAGACCAGAGCTTAATTGCTCCCTGGCAAGCTCAGCAGAGGACATGAGCTTCTGTGTCTTTTCACAGAACATGCAATGTCTGCTCCTCAACCATCCCACACTTGGGGCCACTTCTCCTCTACTCGTCTCCTTGCTCTGGGATTCCTCACAGTGAGCATTTTCATATGAAGGCCAGCTTCTACTCAGCATTTACATTACCGTGTTTCCATAATGATACTCCATAGTATAGTATATGTTTAGTGTAAGAATGTAATACTTCACCTTTTCCTGCTGCATCCAACTCTCCTTTACACAGGCCAAATACCACAAGGCAGCAAAGCATTGCTTATCCCGTGTGAATGATCTTCCTACAGACATGTAACAAAGCTGTAGCACACCCAGAAATAGCATACAGGCCTCTGAGACGGCAGTTTCAGGCACTAGAAAAATGTCCTGCCTCATCTCTTCACATTCCTAAACTCTGCCCTACCATAAAATAGGATCATATTTACCCTGAGAAATCACAGCTTCCCATTGTGCTCTAAGGCATCCATTTAAACACATATACTTTACATCAGTACAATCCCTAGCTATAGACATTCCTATTGCAGTACAGAAGTGTCTTTTTAGTGCAGCTTGTGCTGTGTGTAAAGGACATCAATCTACAGAAACCCACTCTTCTGCGGAGAGCGACAGAATCCGCCTCAAGAGGAGCAGAAGAAAGCAAGCTCTATTTCTTTCCTCTAATGAAGTTTTCCCTGTACAGGTAAGTTATTAGCCCGTCATTACCAAATTACGTGACAATCAGTGACTCAACGGTTTATACATGTCAAACCCATGATAAATGTCCACCCACCAGTGAATGAGAGCAGAATACAGAAAGCAGGGGTGAGAACAAAACTCTTGGAGCATTTCCCTTGCCAACAGCCTTGCATTTCTTTTCCTTAGGGTATCTTCTGTCCTAGGGAAATCAGTTTCAAGTGACTGAGGCAACAGCTGAATAATCTGACTTTCTCAAGTACACCTGACATGAGCTGAATCACTAAACCCTTTACCAAACTCAGAAGCATTCCCTGTGGTATGCTTTTATATTACAAAACATTAGTTACACTAAACCAAAATCCCAAACCCATTAGAACAGACCAAAGTAAAAACTTCCCTTATGAACTGTTTTATAATACTGAGAAATTACCAAAACCAATTTAGAATCAAAATCTGACTGTTTTAAATTAAAGGTTTGGAAAAAAACCCCCAAAAACCCAAACCCACTAAACAAAGTTACACTGCCTTCTGGTTTTGGTGATTTATGCTAAAACTAAACAGATTTTTATAAGCATTAAACTATTTTCTTCTTTCACTTTCAATCCTTTTTTCACCTTTCTTTCTTTCTCTTTTCTTTTATCCCGCAAAAGACTATGCAATTCCAACAGCAAAAAAAACCCCAAACAACTCAAGTGGGTTTTACCCTCTGCTTTCAAATAAGCGTAGCCCAGTTAAAAGTTCTATTAATTTCAGCAAATCTTATTTTCCCTGAAATATTTCCCTGTCAGAAAACAACAGTAGACTAAAAATTTTTCTGCCAGGAAACTGAAGCAGCTATTACTACCTGCGTGTTTATAAAAAGCACAAAACACACCCGGCATCTGAGCAATTCAGCCCCATAACAGAATCACTGCTCCTGCCACTAACTCTCGAGGGCTCCCTTTCTGACCTCCCAAATTTACCCTGCAGTAATTACATGTGTGGCAAATGACCCAAGACTGTATTTCCAAGCCTCTGCTTCAAGCACACGTACCAACCACATTGGCTCTGCAGCTAATTCCAGTTCCCCAGCTCCCAGCCAAGGCCAGGGTTCCCATAGCCTGGCGTGCCTGAACGATGAGCTGGGTGGGAACACAGCCTGGACACTCAGGGTGCAGGGGAAGCCCACAATGCCAGGCACGCTGGCACAGCGTGGGCAGAGCCCTGCTCCCCGTCCCTGAGGCGCCTTCAAGGATTACTGCTGCACATAACTCACATCACTGCCCCAAAGTCAAGGGAGAGCTCATCTCTGCGATCTATGCTTCTTGCACAAGTAATTGAAAGGCACAGGAAAGTCTGAAACCAACTGATGTTTCAGAAAAGGGTCAGTTGAGCTTTTCCCTCACGAGTTAAGCAGGTGAACACTGCGATTTTGGTCCTTTTGCAGCTGGTGACTGATCAGCCAAAGCAGGAGCAATTGCCGCACGTTTTCACCCTCTAACTCACATCTTCCTTCTTGACTGTCCTCTATAAATATGCAGGCCAGACCAAACCAGTCCCCTCCACCGGGCTGTGTTGCTCCAGGACTCCCGGCTCACTGGCCAGAGGAACAGGTGTAATGAAACTCAAGTGAAGCTGTTTGAGGGAAAAGTCAGGAGAGAATTTACGGAAAAAACACGATGGAAGTTGCACAGCATTTGCTGAATGGTATCAGCAAGCTGAGCGTGAACCCCGGACTAACCACCCCCCATGGCCTTGGACAGAACAGCGCCAGACCGAGAGGCGTGCAACACCAACAGGGGCACTTCTGGAAGTGCTGCATTCCCCGGCCCCCGTGGGACCTGCTCGGGGATAAAGGACAGCTGCTCGCGGCGGAGGTGCCGCGGGGACACACAGAGCCAGCACAGACACCGTGAAGCGGCCGAAGGTCCGCACCACCCGCACCCCCCGCCAGCGGGACCCGCCGCCGGCCGCGGAGCTGCCCGGCCAGAGGGGCTGCACAGCCGCGACAGCGCAGCCCCTGAACCGCGGCACAGGCGGGAGCGCCGTGAGGGCGGCTCAGCGTAAGGACGGACCCACAGGGACACGGAGAGGGGAACCTGCGGAGGCGCCGCCGGCTGAGAGGGAAGCGCCCACTTACCGCGTCCGCCGGGCTCCTTGTGCGCGCAGGGTCGGGCCGGGCGGAGGCTGAGGGGGCGGCGGGGCCGTGCCGGGCGGAGGAACCGCGGGGCCCTGCCCGCCGCCCGCCCCGGGCCCGGAGGGAGGGCTGAGGGAGTGGCCCGGCTCCGCGCTCCGCCCAGGGCAGCCCCGTGAGGAGAGGGCTGTCCGTAGGGGCACCGGGACGATCGCCCCGACCACAGCAATGCCGTCTGGATGGGAGTGTGGGGCCGATGCAGCCTCCAGGGCACTCGGCACCACCCTGACTGTGCCCGCCCTGCACTGCCCCTGATGGGATGCAGACAGCTCATGCTGGGCCAGTCCAAAGCCTTCCAGACCGACACAGCTCACCCAGGCTGACTGGGGAACAACTCAAATGTGGAATCCGATTTCCTTGCTTTCGTAGATGGAGGATGTGTGAAAGCAATACCAAGAAAATAAGGCTGAGGAGGCAAATCCAATGCAGAGGCACTTAAGTTGTATAAGCGTTGTTCTATATTCTGTACAAGCCGAAACACAAGCCTAGATTGGTTACTGCATGGTCTGAAATTCACCATTACCCAGTGAAAGTGCCCGTTGTTTCAAGAGACTGCTGTGACAAAGAACAGCACAGGTTCCCAGACCTCACTGTGCAGCTCAAGGCGCATTAACATGCAATACTGGAACAAACCTCCGCCATCCTGCTTCCCAAGCTGCCTTAGCCCAAGTGTTGGCTTCCAACAATGACATCCTTCATCTGTTCACTCTCCTACCATAAAGACATCCCTGAAACCTGTAAAACTAGATTTTCTCCCCCTTTATTTGGCAGACAGTAATTGCAGTAAACACTCTTAGGTCTCCTTACATTTCTTCAGGGCAAGTTAATATCCATCATTTGCTAATGAGAAATGATGTGGGATTGTTCACACCTTCAAAATAAAATACAAGTGCCAGGTTGCCTTCACTTCCAATCCTCCACGTGATTAAGGTAACACAAAGCTAATGGCAAATGATCATACATAAGCAGGATGTTTTCCTTTGCCATAAGGTGTGAAGATAAATAAATTTAAGAGTGATTTTATTCCAGGCAAGTGCCTAAAGGCAATGATTTTTATTATCACAGTTAGAAAGAAACTTGGCTTGTTCCAAGTCAAGAGGACTGAACTGTGCCCCTGATCGCCTGCCCTGGGAGTGGTGTTCATAGCCCACAAGTTCCACCCAGCTCTCCCAACTCCAAAAGGAAAGTGGCTGCATCTGATAGTACACAGGGTGGAGAACAGGAAGTGGGAGTAATAGAAAAGGTTTCAAAGGGCAGTGGAAGCATTCAGAACTCTCTCAAAGGGAAATAAAGATATTTAATTTCTCACCTTTAGTTGTACAATGGGATACGATCACATGGAAGTCACAGCAATCATACTACAAAATTCTCAGAGCAAAGGGCACTTGAGGAAGGCCACCGCTTTTGTTTGCTCCTAGCTGCAAGGAAAGGAACAAAACGCCCTGAGAGGCTACAACTGCTTTTCAAACTGGGGCAAGCTCTTCCTAGACCCCGAATAATCTCAGTTTGAATGAAGGTTTCCAAGAGCAGCAAGGGTAGATTGAATCCCACCTCTGGTGCCATGTCCATAGGGTTTGCAAGCCCAAATACAGATTCTGCCCAAGTAGGATGTTGCTGTTGCATAGTTCTGTAGCTATCCACCCTTAAAACACTAACTCAAGACTTCTTTCTAACACCTTTGGACAAAGGTAAAAGCTTTTATGTGCATATAGGACAAGAACAGAAAGGAAAACTCAAACCTGAGCAGTGTTTCAAGTAGGCAGCACCACTAAACACTGCAGCCACGCATTTACCAGCCTCCTTTACAAGTGACAAAGTAGGAAACCCATACCTTATGTTCCAAAGGGGGAGTTCCAGGATTAAATACCAGAAAAACACCACCTGCATTACTTAAAACAGGCAAATAGCTTATTCCACAGTTTAACCACCAACCACAGTGCCTTGAAGACATCACTGATTCCATTCATCAGCCCAAACCTGACATCTTAGGGGCAACTCACTGCAAAACCTAACTGTTTTGTACACACCAAAGGTACATTGTATTTGAGAGACACAGGCAGGATGCAGCTGCTCAAGACCAGGGCAATCTTAGTTGCCTAAGTCATCTTCGTTTACCAGGCATATTCTAGTATTGAATGTGTTAATTAGCGGATATATATTTTTTTAATAACCGTATTTTTTAAAATCACCTTCAGTATACAGTCCTGAGTTTTGCTTTCTAGTCTCATGCTCTGAAAAGTTGGCACTACAAGTGGGCATCCTTGAACTGTAGACAAGTGTGCCTTCTACAGCAGATCATCATGGAAAATACCACTCTGCTAATTTCTGATTGAACCTTTTACCTTCTTTTCCAGGGGGGAAGTTTCCAAGGCAGAGCACGCCCTTCCTCTGCACTATCTGAGGGAACATACTTCATGTGTGGGAATTCCTAAAGCTTCAGCACTACATGGATTCTGTTTTCTGTTGAGGTCAAGGAGCTGCAGATAAGAAGCTGTGTTTAGCACTTCTGAAAATCCCAGAGAAGAACACCTGATACGTTGTAATACCAGCAGATTCAGTGTGCTCTCTGCATCTCTGAGGCACCCAGAGCACAGTGAGACTGCAGGTATTTGGCCTCGGTTCAGAGCAGGCCAGCTGTGTTTATCCTTAGTTATGCATTTCTTAGGAATCAGGTTTTTAATATATATCAGCCACACTCACATCCTTATTGCAATCCCACTGAGAGCAGATGCTTCAAGCTTAGTCCTAAGGAGCAAACAGGAGTCTCAGCTGTTCTTTACAGGCCCCAGCAGCTGCTTAGGGCAACACAACCTACTCAAGCCAAGCATGCCAAGTATCCAAGTGAGGACATTGCTCTGCATGCACTCTCTTCCCAGAATTTTCTGTTTATTTCTCTGACATAAAATTTTCAGTATACAGGATGGGAGGTACTCAGGCCATAGTCATGTTCAACCTCAACTGCTGATCTCTATCCTGTTTTGCAACCCCTTTGAACAGATTTCCAGCTGTGCCAGTATCTACTCCTATAACAGCTTGCCATTCTGTAGCAAAGCCAGAGGACAAGAACTGTGCACTATTCACCTCTGCCATGAAAGATATGCTTGGATATGCAATTACAGTCATGTCCTAACTCTTATTTTTTCCTCCCTTACAAACATTTAGCTATTAAGTTACATATCTGAAGTAGGTTAGGTACTTCAAGCCTCTTTAAGGGGACCAAGCAATTCCAAAATGCAAAACTCATATCTGAAAGACAGATATTGAGACTTGATTTCCAATTTAATTGAGTACTAGCTTAAATTTTAAAAACAGCTGAAATTTATTTGACTACAAAAGACTGTGGCAGAATATCAGTACCAAGCCTCCTAAAGAAGTTTTTGGCGTGTCAGGAGATATTATAGAAATACGTTTCCCAGAAAGTGCGTGAACTCAGAAAATTCCTCTGAACGTTCACGCAAATTTTATCTCCCCTCCCCTCTTCTCCCAAGAAACTTAAGGACACCAATCACAAGTTTACCCAGTCAGCATCACCTGCACGCAACATGTCTATGGTTCATGTCTTCATGCTTCAAAGCCAAATTTACATGTATGTTCCTTTACAGAGATTCTCTCAGACCACATTAGCAGACAAAAGTACAAGCTCTACTATTGGCTTGTTCTGGTGGCACCTGCAGATATTTCCATCTGTTATGAGAAAAAAAAAAGAACCAGAGCAATCTATAAAGTAATAAACAATTTATTTTTTCTTTACATCAATTCTTATGAAGATAATATCACTTATATTTGTGATTCAAATTTCTTGTACCGCATATTGCTGATTTTTAACATGGCACTTAAGGGAACAGTCACTTAAACAGCTACACAATTTCATTAAATTAAACAATTTGCCATTTCTCAGTTATGTGATTGAACATACAACTCTGTCAAATTTAAGACCATTCATTCATTTCTGATGTCGTACAAGAAATAAAATTTTTCCCTTTCTGCTGAAATATCTTACCATGTTTACAAAGACTGAGGGGAAGGGAAGAAGCTCTCACAGAAGACACCTAAAGGGCAACAGAAAAATCCTTTTTATTGATTACATAGCTGGTAAAAAGAACAACACCAAACAATGTGATAACACTGGATGATAACACTACCTGTACACATGTACAGGTCAAGCTGAAATACTGTGCAGTTCTAATAACTAGAGGTGTAGCGCACCAACTTTTTGCCTATTTAACAGAAGATAAGAGACTCTTTTAAACAACTAATGAAAAGTTTCACTGGGAAGCCACGCACACACGTATGAAGATGGAGGAACATTCTGCAAGATGCAGCTTAGTGGTCTGGGTTACATCACATATTCTGGGAACCGTGCATGAGGAACTCTTTGCATGTTATGTGCAAGGCCTTGAAGTTAAAATGTCATCTTGCCAGTCGTTATTTGCATGAACAGGTCAATTGCCCAAAACCTGGCTGGCATGAATGGTAAACCTCATGCACCACTTCCGAAGTTCACACACAAACACAAACTCTTGGGCTCCATGCAGTTCAGCTTTGGCAGGCCACTGAGGCACACTGTATTTTGGCCTGGTTCCACCAGGTTTAAATACTGCCTGTGTTTCCTGCATGTCCCTAATGAGTTACTACTCTCCAAGGTTACCAGATTAAGCACCAGATTAAGCACCACTAGAAAACTAAGTCACCCAAAGACATTTGCAACAGCAAGCAAGGCAAGCTTCTCTGATGTTACTTCCTGCTATATGCATCTTATTTTTGTTCCGTGGGGACTTCTAGTGGCCAGAGGTGAGAAGCCTCTGCAATTTTTTGACCTTTTAACTCATCACTAAATCAGTTACAAGGCTTAACAAAAGGAAGCCAACAGCTTGTTGGGAACTTGAGCATAACAGCATCAACTTGTTTCATACTGGCAAGCTGACAAAATACCCAGAGACAACACAACTTCCACAGGGTTCCTAATATTCATGGGCTACAGTCACACCGTGGCAGAAGAAACAGAGATATTTCGTTTCACTGTACAACTGGTAACAACTTAATAGAATGAAAGACAGCAACACATGCACAAGCAAACTGAACTGTCAGCACAACTCTGACAAAAATGGTCCTGTAATATTGCAGGTCATGTTTTGCCAGCTAAAGAACTTCCTGAACAGTTGCCTTAAAGTTAGTTTAATCTTCACAACCCAAAGACTTCAATGGAATCAGTCTGAAAACATATCCTGAAGTCATAGGACTAGTTCATAGTAAAGACTCAAAGCCAAAGAATAACAGATTGTAGGAACAGGGTAGGTACAAGCATCTGAATTCTTCACCTTACTATTTCAACTGTGGTCACTGAAGGGAAGATCTTCACCTTAAAAAAAAATCATTTAACACTTGAAAAAAAAGTTAAAACAAACATACAAACAAAAAGCCTACATTACAGATTGATTTAGAGACCAGCTCTTTCAAGACCAAGACAGCATAACTAGAAAATTAGAAAACCTGGTCCCATTTTTGTATTCAAATACTGATTGTAAGTAGAAAAAGAATACAGTACATGCAATAGAATCAAAACCCTGCCCTCCAGTACACAACCAAGAGTAACCAGGGAATTACGAAAAAATCCCAACTACTGCTTACAATAGTCATGGTAGGGGACATTTTAGAAGACTAATAACATATTAATCCAGAGGATCACACCATCAGTCCCTCAATGGCAAGGATTTGCTGGCTAAGTAAAAATTATGTGTCATACAGGAAGCATAAATTCTATATCAAAAGTAGTCCTCTAAGTTACAACTGCACCTCTGATTAAATAGTTCCCTTCCATATAAACTAACTTATAATATGCTTACTTGGAGAAGGCTACAAGTACATTATCTAAAATAAATTTTTTTTAAAAGTGCTGTGAAACAGAAGCAGGATTTCTCTCTGCACACACTTAAGTTGACAAAAATTATTACATGACTATACCCAATAAAGTACTACTACTTCTAGAAAACTAAAACAAAATACATAAAACACAAGCTTGATGAACTTGACTCTTCCCAATGACTAGTTTTGGTTTTTTGCCAATTAACTACTTCCCCAGAGCTCAGTGATTTGCTGCCTAGTATTTGAATACTAGTTTTACCATGACACATTATAGTCAATCCAACATTCTGAAGACCCATCAGTTCAAGAAAAAACATTGCAAAAGTCCAGAGAATAGCCAGCAAAAAAAGAAACCTTCCTTCTCCCCATTACCATTTACGAACACTGCTGGTCACCAAATGAGAGATAATGGCCTCCAGTCACACTTCCATACCAGAAACACTACAGCTCAACAGCCCAGATGTTGTTCCTTACCCCTGTCTTGCAGGATGTGCATCCAACATTCACAGTAAAGCTGAGCACATTGAGAGAATATTGCATTTTTCTATTGGAAAAGGATCTTCAGCTCCCATGTGCACATTGTGACCTTTGACTGATAGGTTCCTTTGATTGACTGGTAAATATTTGTTTTATGAACCCTGTCACTACCACTATGGTACAATAGTTCTACAATCATGCAGAAAGAACGCTGTGTTTTTTCCTAAAGAACAAGACTTCACCTTAGGTCCTAAAGAGGAAGAAGCATTAAAAGAAAAGAAAAAAACCCCAAAAAACAAACAAGCCCACAGAAACAAAAAACCATAACAAAACAAACCTTCAACAGATACGTAAATAATTAGCTACTAAAGCAAGGTACTCCTGTGACAAGCTCCATTCTTCCGTAATATCTGGAGTTTGGTCGTGACCTTTTCGAACCATTGCAATCAAAAAGTGAATACAAAGAAAACTGACTAAACAGAGTTTGATTTATAAAGCTGTTTGCATTAATGAGAATCTTTATCAACACAGCTGCCCTGAAAAGTACAAATGACGTTTTCTATCACTGTTTCAGTACACGCTCAACAGTCAGAGACAAAAACAGGTACTTATTTTACCTTTACTTTAGAGTACATATATTCAAGTGTTCTGTTTGGTGATCCATTGCATGACACTTCAGGGAAAGACAAAGGAATGTGAAAGTTCTTCCTGTGCTTCATCCCATGCTTTTCTGGTTAGTGACCACAAGAATGGCTAGATTGAGCCAACCTGAATCCAAGAAATATGATGTCCTCTCACACTGAGCCTGCACTACAAAAAACATGATTACATCAAAAAACCCCTCAACTCAGAATGGCAATGAATGTAACAGAGCATGGACTTCTCTTACTGTTTCACATCCAGGCATTAATGGCGCACTGTGGGAAAACAACTGTCAATTCAGCTGACTGACTAAACTGAGACAGATATTAAGTGCTCTACAAATGATTCCATGAACATAAATGTAAACAGAAGTGTTTGGCCTCCATACAAAGTGGTATTTCTGAAAGTGCTGGGATTTGGAAATTTGTCCTGCATATTTCCAAAAGCAACTAGTTTACATTCTGTTTGACAGGATTAATAAAGTGTTTTGGAGGTTAACTCACTTTGGTCATGATCCCAAAGAACAGTTTATATTAAGCAGTTTCAGCTATCCTCCTCATCATCACTAATAAGGTCTCTTTTTTCTACACAGGTCTCTCGCTCGCGCAGGAAGTCCTCGCGAATGGCTTCCAGCTCCGTCAGCTCCAGGCGCACTTTCTCCAGGTGATAGGTCCTGCGGTTCCTGATCTGGCGTAAGGGAAAAGGGTTCAGGTCGCCAAAAGCAATAGCAGTCAGTTTCCTGCAAGATTACACAATGTTAGAAGACAGTAATTCGTATTTGGTGGGGTTTTTAAATCAGTTTTAAACTTCATTCATATCGACTTTTATCGTATGTCAGATGTCTCTGGTCTTTTTCACACTTAACAGGTCTCAGATATTATCAATATTGCAGGAAATTTCTATAAAGCACTCAGGCTCAAGGTCATTTCAAGTGATAAAGTGTTATCAAATGCTCAAGAGTTCCCCAAGCCACCTGTAAACTCTGCTCTAGAGATCACGGTCTTGACAACACTGAGCAGAAGACATAAGCTTGGGTAATCAGAGCTTCCTTGGCTACACTGAATACTTGATACATCCAGTTACCCATTACAGATTGGTTAACTTCCTCCATAGAACCCACTGAAGCTCCTTCAATCCCAAACCAGTCAGCTCTCCAGTTAACCAAGACAACCTGACCATTAAAAGACCAGATTAAGCCTGGGACAACACAAATGTGGACAAGGGTAATACAGAACATGGACAAGCCAAAGTTTCCAACACAGTGAGAATGCTCTGGGATTCTGCTGGCTGGAGCATAGAGATCTCTGGGCCAGTGTCAAGTCAAACTTGTCAGGGCACACAGCAAAGCACCACAGAGGATCCAGCCCCCTTCCAGAGCCATGCTGCATCACACCATCCTGCAGTCCCAGCAAACCCAGCAACCAGTCAGTCTAATCAGTCCAAAAAGAGTTAACTACATCATTATTGCTGATCTACACCCCAAAATATCTCATTGTTTACTAAGAAAAAAGGGGAACTGGAATATTTCATTTATTCTATTTGAATTAGTTTTTATAAATATTAAGAAAACTTATTTGGACAGTTTATTTAAGGCTAGGTTTGTATTTCTGAGCGATCAAGGAACGATTTCCTGCTATTTCTACACAGAACATATTCCAACAGCTTCTCTACCACTGCACAACGTGCCGTGGATCTGTAGGAAAACCCAACTATGACATCCTGTAACTAGAATATAATTATGCACATGTCTGTAAAGATCTTTCTCTTACTACAGAGTCTGAACTTAGAAACTCCGTACAGAATGATTTTTAACCCATTCAGAACATCCATGAATTCTATACAAAGAAATATTTCTGAATTTTTCCTCTACAACAGGATGATATTTTGTCTGTATCAGGAGAGACCTCATTCTATGTGCTTTTGTACTGCTCGAATGTTAATGCCGTAAAACTTGTACAAGCATGGCAGAATAAGAAACCAGGCAGCTTGAATCCTGTCTTGTCAGTCCTTGCAGGCAAATCCATATTCCCTAGGTGGCCCTACACCACTTCTTCCACTCTTAAAACCCCAAAAGGCAGAGACTTACAGATCAGCACAGAGCACATTTGTATTGCAAATATCTTTGATGTACTGAATTCTGTCCTCACTTGAACTCCCCATTTCCCAGTGATCCTTAATTAGTTCATTTTGTTAACACCAAAATGAGATCTCTTCCAGCAATATTAGAAGTCTTTAAAATTGGTTATTTCAGCACCAGAAAGTTTAGACGGGAGAATCAAGACATAATTTCCATTAGTGGAAAAGGAATGGAAAGCCAAATCATCATCTATGATTAAATATCAACTTTTTTTTCAAATTAGGTAAGAACAAAATTAATTTTTTTTTCTGTCTGAATCAATCCCAACAATCCCTTTCCAGCACAAGATTATTCAGTTTTAACTTCTCTCCAGTCAAAACTGAAACACAAGAAGTAAAAATAATAAAGCTCTTGCAGCAGGAGTCAAAGTATATGCCTTAATTTATGTGGAATTTATTACATTAAAAACAAACATTTCAAATTTCAATATATGATTTTGCTCTAAATTGAAAATTAGTGAGCTTCAAAAGATATGCAAAACATTTTCAGACATTAAACCAATCCCAATATGACTTTTCTTTTTAAGATTAACCTGCTGCTCTACAGTCTTGAAACCAGGAACCTAAAAACACGAGACCCTAATTTACAAACTGTAAGTCCTATGCAAGGACTGAAGACCAGAAGAGTATCTCATTTGTATTTATTCTCTGCTTCCAAGTATATCTTAAAATCAGCTGGAGCTATGTGGCAGTAGCCTGTGCATTAACCATGCATAAGCGATCTAAGACTTGAGGGACATGGCTCACATTTTTAATGCTTGAGCCAGGATGTGTTTTTATTTATCATAACACATTTTACTAACAAGTTACATCTGCAATGAATTTCAACTTTACCTATAGTTGAAATTCTGATGCGCTGCTACCACGATTCAACAGCTAAACAAGGTAATCTCTTTCACACCTAAAAATTACTATTTAAGTCTTCATCACTTCTGATTTGTCTCTGCTAGATGAAAGTGCTCATGACAAATCCTAGCAGTTGGTTGCATCTCTAATTGTTTATATCTGAATTAGGAGCTCGATGAAAACAACACCAAAGCCACAAGACAGACATCTCCCACAGCCCACTACAAGTCCTTCAATGCCACCCCAGTCTGAGTTACCCACCTGGCATCAAGGATGGTGCGTGTGAAATAGCGAAGGTACTTGAAAATGGACATCGAATCTTGCAGCTTTAAGATTTCATCTTCTTTGTATTTAAAAAGTGCCAGGGCAAATCGGAATATTACCTGATAGAAATACATACAGTATTTGGTCCTTTGTAAGTACAGAATACACTGAGTCTCATGATCATCTTTATAAACTCCAAAAGAGTTCCTCTTGCACAGGCTGCACTTGAGCCCTCAAATCACATCTCCCTTTTATCTCCCTTCCCTGCACCAGCCTCTATTTCCAAAAGCTGGAAAATGTTTCGAATGGCTATTTATGCACAGTTCCTCCCTTGTTTTTTCCTACCACTCATTTTAACTGACAGTTTTGCAAAACAACCTTCTTCCAACCCCACACTCAGTAACACCACAGTACTTCGTTATCAAGTACCAAATGAACAAACTCAGCCCACTCAGCTCACCTTTGGTCCCTCATAGAGGAAGGAGTCCCAGATTTTGAAAAGGATGTCGCTAACCACGCTGTCGACAAACACCACAAGAAACCAGTTGAAAGTGATAAGAGTATAATCAACTTTATATTGTTCAAAATGAGCATGCAGTCGTGGAAGCTTCTCGTTCATTAAATCCTTGAACACTCGCTGATCAACCTAAAGAGATGACAAATAGGGTGTTGTTGTTCCAATTTTCCAGCACATCATTCAAAGCAGGGCTGTTACCAGTCTGTAAGTGCAAGTTTTTCCAGAGGTAACCAGGAAACCCAGGACTGTCCAGCTAACACTTCCGAGCTAGATCCACCCAAAGCACACACAGCTACCCCACTGCACATTGCCCTTGTCTGCTTCTCAACCCACTCCAGGTCTCACAGGGTTCCTCATGCACAGGTGGAGTGTTTCTAGTACAGGCCACCAGTGCTGCAGGAGCGCGGGAGCAGAGAACATGCTGGGCAAACACTTGGCTGGAGGAGGCAGCCTGTACCAGAGCATCCCTGGAAGCAGGAACACTACAGTGGCTACTGCCCACAGCACTGCAAATGCATTCTCAGCCCAGCCCTCCCACAGAGCCCAGCACCACCATGCCCCCAAAGCTGAGGACAGGAATGATAACACAGCTCAGTGTTGTGAAATTGTCAATGAGAAGGGAGGTTAAGGACTGCAGCTCCAAGCAGGACACTGAACAACCATCTCAGTGTTAGAGTCTTTGTCTAAACAAGGGCCCGGGTGCCTGGAACCCCCCCCTGCCAACCCCACTCCCGTCCCCCTCCCAAAGAGGCCTATCAGACAGTTGCAGAGGAAAGCTTTTGACTGGCTGCAGTTTACAGCACCAGGCTCTATCCTGGCAGAGCACATACCTGTGATCCCAGCAGTGTCTTAGTATAATAATCACGAGGCATGAAAACTTCCACTATTGCTACTAGACACCAAAAAGCATCTTCCTGTTCCAAGTACAGAAGTGCAATTGCTACCAACCTAAAAATGGGTTTATTTGGAGAGAAGGATTATTATATTATCACAAACTGTATTAAGAACCATTACAGTAAAGTATTTGTTTCTGTTCAGCAGAGGTAAATGTATTAACAGCAGAGCATTGAACAGCAAAACTTAATGAAGTTTAAGATGGGGCAAAGACATGCCTTCTCAGCCACACCAAGTATTTGTATTCAGCTAAATACAAAAACAGAAAAGGGCAAAAGCTTGCTCTAAGAATTTATTGAAGTGTTGGTGTTGCCAATTTTAAGAGCTCTCTAAACACAGAGTCTAGTTTAGAAAGGAGATGTTTATTCTAAGGGAGTTAGGTGGAGGTTTCCGTATTACTGCTACTGCTACTGCTACCACCACCGCCTCACCACCTCTACTACGTCACTCATTGCCTCTATTCTACTACTTCTTCAGTGCAATTTCAAATGACAAAGCTGCTCTAAGTTCAAAAGCCTATTCCAGTACATAAAATAGTGCACAAATGGACATCTATAGTATTGCATCACAGGGATGAGACAGGGTGTTAGACTAACACACCTGCTTCAAGTAGCACCTTCTTTTACTACCGATCTCCAAGTAGCACAGCTATTCTGGCAAAGGCCAACTCCAATGAGTCAGAATTTTTCTTAGCATTGTAACACAAGAATCCCCTTTAAATTCTGCAATTCTGACTGAAGACATCGGTGAAAAATGCTGAAACTTGTTGCCTTAACAATAAAAAGAAAACAACTTTCAAGCATTTTTTTCTCCTTGCTTTAAAAGAAGAAAAAACCAAACAAATTCTTGCACAAAAAAGCAACACAATCCCCTACAACTGACATGAAGTCAATGTAATACATTTAAGTAGCTCATTTCTTATGAGTTAATTCCAGTTCCAGTTTTGATGCCAAGTTGATTTTACAAAATTTTTTATCCAGGTCAACTGCTTTTTTCATTGCTTTAAAAAATGTGGTAGTTATTTGTTTATTATAAATTATGAGCATACCCATAAAGCAAAATGCTGTTCGAAACCATGTTGCTATACATGTGATTTGAAAGGCTCACTAAGTGTTTCACTGCATAGTTATTGCCCAAGATTAGCAAAATCTTACCTGTTGAGCCCTTGGCAATATCCTATATCAGGATTTCTCCAGGAAAATGCCAGCAGCACATTTCGCAGCTTCTGGATCCCTTCAGATGTTGGGGAGGAGTAATGTTTGTTGTTTGGCAAAGTCCTCAAGAGATCCAACTCAATCTGTTTAGATGCAGGATTTGGTTTTTCCAGAGCTTTCTGAAGCAAGGTTTGGAAGTAGCCAGGAACAGCGCTGTCCTTGAATTTTTTAACATGGAGATTGACACACCATTTCCACATCTTGGAACGATGTTCATGCGGAATTCCAGACCGAATAAGGTTCTTCAGTTCCACACAGCGCATCATCTCTCTATTCATTGTGCTTGCAAGATAGTTTTCCCATTTCACTCCTGTGGAGATCTCTCGATTTTCACTGAGTGAAAGTGATCTCAAGTCCAAAGCTCGTGATTTTGCTACTAGTTTCTCCTCATCATCATCCTCTGGGACGGTCTGAAAACCATATATATCATATTCACTGAAATGGAGAAGAAGAAAAAAGGCTTTTAAAATATGCTCAGTAGCTCTGAAGCTCTCAAGTTCCCACCACAGAGTTACTTCAAAGCCACTCTCCATAGCTCTTAAGTTTTAACTAGTATTAAATATTTTTCTTACGTATATTTTTCATTTAACTCTTACTTGTACAATTCATATACAAAAGACTTGGTGCCCATGTTCCTGTATACATTACTACACTAATTAAGCAATTTATGTAAGAACACAATCGAGTTGGAACGCACCCATCTCCTCAGCAGCTCACCTTCAGCAGCGGTAGGGCAATACCTTCGTCTAAGTTTGATACTGTATCTCAATTAACGAATAAATGTGTCAGTGAAACTTCCCAGTGTGATCATTCCCTAGACTCCGTGGCAGCCACGCTCCCAACAGAGACTGTCACTGCTGGGGCCGAGCTTCCTCGATGGCCCCTGCTCGACTCCTGCACATCCCACAGCCACAGCCAGGCCAGGTTTCCTCAGCGGTTCCACCCAAGGCTTCCCTCAGCAGAGTCTCAGATGTCTCGTTCCATAAAACCATTTATTCAAGGCACAGAAACACAGACACAGCCCGAGCCGGTGCCACGAAGCGCCCTCAGCAAAGGAATCCCGGGGCTTTTATCCCCTCACAGTCCAAGCTCGAAAGTCTCGCTCCTCCTCCTCCTGAGTCCTCGGCTCCCGCTGTCTCCCAGTGTCCCTCCCCTGGCTGTCGCCACCAGGCCTATTGCCCTTTGTTATGTAAAGAATCGGCAGTTTATGGCCCCTTATCTCCCAGATAAGACCACCCAGAGCTCATTCTGCATCTCCACCTGCACCAGATGTATTCCCCAACACAATGCATTCATACAGCTAAAAGGATTTCATGACCATTCCGTCATTCATGAAGGGAAATACAATAAATAGCCCAAATATGCAAATACATCCTCACTGTCTGTTTTCCAGTGTCAGAATACAGCCCACTGGCCAAGACACACATACATCTAATTTAATAGGACCAAATTACCTGACCAGATGTGGTTTGAAAAATGCTTGTTCTGGTTGTTCACTAGGTTCTGCTTTCAAGGCATCTTCCAGTAACTGTGTGATGACCTCACGAGCAGGACTTTGATCCTCAGAACAAACAGGAGTTTTCATTTCTTGAAGCAAGATCAAGTATTTACTTTCAATCTGGCAGAGTTTGGCTTCCAAGCTGGTATACTGCAGAAAACAATATATATATATATTATATAAATCTTCAGACACTTAATTTGTACTACACTTCTTTTAAAATCTGGCTCAATGCTATTCTAGTGGTTTATGCTACTTAGAAACCTCTAAGTCAAAACCAGCTTAACTTTCCCATTTTTTTAACACCAGGAAACATAAGGCAGCATACTAGACCAAATGTTTTCCACCACTTATATTTTTGCATACGGAAAATCTGAGCAAACCTTAATTATCACTTTTAAGGTATGAAATACCTTAAAAGAGCAAAATGGTTGAGTTGTAGCAGCTTTAGTCTGTGCATGTTTGAACAAGAAAAACTTAAGTGGCATATGAGTTAGGTAATAGCATGTAGGAATTGTAAACACACACCTCTGTGCCAAAAATACAGCATTTAAGCCTGGCCACTGAGTGCATGGCTTCCAAAAAGACAAAAGCAAACCCTACCAAACCTACAGCTACAGGTATCTAACCTTACTTACAGATGTGAGCATTTTCCCTAGCCCCAAGCACTGGAAATCTTCATTATTTACCTGCACTTTACACACTCAAATTCATCTAGACAGAAACTCCCGAATTACATTCACCATACCACAGTCATCCTGCACGCTCAGGAGAAAGCTCTACTCAGTGACCTATCAAATCCTTACACATCCCATCACTGACACTTTAAAAAAAAAATCATTACAGCCTTAATTCTGAGGAAACAATGTTTTCAGACATATACATGCCTTCATTCATAAGTTATCAAAACATTCCACCAGGTCACACAATTTTAAAAGCAATTCTTCTTTTAAGAATCCATTCAGAAAGATTGGTCTGTAAGGACTGAGAGGGCATTTTTTTTAAGCTATAATATTTAATATATTTAAGTTGTTCCAGTTCCTAGGTCGATTTACAGCTAAAATATGGAAAACTGCTTTAGACATTGCCAAGTGAGAACATGCTGACCTTTGCCTGCCATTCTCTCTCTCTTGCTTCTGCATTTCTTCGTAGAGCAGAAAGTTCCAAAATCTCCTTATTTAAAAATTTATTCTGGGTCTTATAACCCTGAAGATTGTCCTGTTGATAAAAAAAACCCAAAGTGGATTATGCCTGTCAGAAAAAGAGATCACCTTAGCCCATAGAAACAGCAGCTACTAATAGGACTTTTAATTAAAAATATCAGGGTCAAATCAAATATTTTTGGACTTCATGAATGAAATGAATGAATGTCTCATAAATTAAATACACATGCCAGATATGAGCACAGGGTGGTGCTGTGCCTCACCTGCATCCCTCCCAGTGCTCCACTGCCTGCAGAAGGCAGCTGGCTGCTGTCAGAGGACAGGCAGGGAGGACAGGCACATGCAGGCTGAGCACACCACAGAGGCCACAGCAACACAAAAAAGGGGTGACAAATGCCCCTTGGATTTTCACTACCCTCACCAGTCCTCATTAAAAGTACAAGTCTCACGTCTGCCTCCACATAGAAATATAAATCCTTGGCAATGAGCTTCCCTGCCTAATCCACTCGGATCCTGGCTACAAATACTGCCTCTGAAACCTGAGCTTGTGGGATGAGGTTGGTACCCTCCCAGCAGCCACAGCACCAACAAGCTCTGTCTGCTCTCTGCCAAGACCACTGATTTCCAGTTTCAACTTTATTTTTTAAAACTTACCAGGCTCGCATATAGAAAAGAAAATTATGTATGCTTATACATATTTTTAATGACTTATTTATACTCCAAATTTTTTTGAATGTTAATAAATTTGAAATACAACATTTATCCAAAGGCAAGAAAGCCTGTTTAGAGCGAAGTGGGTAACTTCAGTGACTCCCTTAAAAACTTGTAACACATTCACAGAGGTATGTTAAAGAATAAAAATAAAGCATTAGTAAGAGCTGTAGCAGCTTTAGTAAAAAAGGCTCTTATACTCCCTCCTTTTTTGTCTCCTCAGAGCTTCCCTTCGCTTCTCCACATGCTCTTTGTTGCCTCACTTTTGATATTTAAAATCAAAAAAAATGAAAAACTGTTTGTTTTCCTCCATGGTTATATTTTCCTCTTACCCTTAATCCTTCCTGCTCCTTTGATTATTTCTCACATCCCATCTGCTCCACACCAATGATTAATTTACTGAAAGTACAGGACCCTGCACTAGAGATGGCCCACAGGAAGGAAGTTCTGGTTAGATTGTCATATAACAGCTCAAAGTGGAGGTTCCAAGCTGAGAAAGCCTCCATTGCTGAGTGTCCTGGAGAATTCCTGTAGCGATCTCCAACAGTACAGCAGACTAAAAAGTACTTTTACAGGGAAAAGAGATTCCCCCATGCATTAAGACAGAGACAATGCTCTTACTTTTAGTCGGTCCAGCTCCTGTAGTTCCTTATTAGTACAGGTGGCCGTGGGGGAATTTATTGCTCCACTTTGAGAGGATGTGCTGTCCTCACATTCACTGAGTTGACGAGAGAGTTTCATGATGACTTCATCTTTAGCTTGAATAGTTTCCATCAACATTCCCAGCCGTTCATTGAGTTCTCCAACTTTACACTTCAGATTCTTGACTTCCTGCTGGAGACTATCTTTTTCCAGATTTAACTTTTCAAGCTGATTGTTGAGGCCCAAAATCTGGTCATCTTTTTGGTGCAACAGCTCTAATGTATCTTTGGGAACCCCCTCACAAAGGCGGCTTGCGAAATATTTATCATATTGGGAAGATCGGACTGTTTGCTGCAGAAGTCGAACAAGTTCCTGAGAATTAAAAAACAACAGCAAAAAAACTCCAGTGTAATTTTAAGTTTCTAAATTTTATAGCTTAGAAATCTAACATCAAGCAAAAGAGTTTTTGGAATGCGTTGAGACCTCATGCCGGTGTTTTAAAGGAAAAAGGGAACACTTTATGACATGATTTCTAGCAGGCTAACACAATGACTGGCCTACACAGACGGCTTCAGTGTCTTTCACTAAGGATCCTGCCTAGAAAGGCTACAACAGGTTAATGAAAAGTAGTAGACAGCTGAGACGCAGCAGTTACTTGAAAGCTGAAAAAAACCTTGCTTGCAAGCAGCCCTGTTGTAGGATGAACAGGAAGAGGCTTAAGCCCAAAAAGTTTACAGGAAAACACTACAGAATGGAAAAAGCAAAGGTAACTAAGAGCTCTCTTCTCTAACTGATGTAGAGAAAATAAAAGGAGGAAAAACAAATGCTGCTTTGCCGAACAGGAAATCTTTGAAGGGCTGTTTAGAAAATCTTGCCACAGAAATGGCTACCTAAGACACCATTTTTCTTTTTCTTCTTATTAAAACAGAAGCAGCTGTGAATACAGTGTTGGACTAGACCAACGAGATTTCTCACAGCAGCAGACTCAGAAGCTCAAATGTACTCCTAGGAAAGATAATGCCTGAAATGAGTATAAATATGGGGCTCAGACATTCCTTCTTTGGTTTCCCTTTGATCACCCCACATAAAGGAAAATACAAATAGCAGAAGCAACAGCTCCATATAGGACCTAAAACATTTCTCTTCTTCAAATGAGGAGAAATTCTTTTAGGTAAAACCAAGGTATTGAATAAATTGGAGTTATGAGGGCACACAAGCATGAACACTATGTGAGTGCAGTCTATATACACACATTAGGGTTAGGCCTATATTTTACAAAAACCATGCCTGATGAGAGAAAGCAGCCAGGTCTATTCCCCACCCACTGCACTAGCACTGAAAGAATCAAAAGACAAACAAAGAGAACCTGAAAGGAAAAGTTCCTCAGGTATGTTATGTACATATGGAAAAAGAAGCTGTGACTACCAGCCAGGATCCTGGCAGACACTGAACAAGTTAACTTCAGAGAATAACAAAGATAGATAAAACTAATGAACACTGTGCAAATGGAAGTTTTATTCAGGGATCTAATCTTCAACAGATGTAAATGACGGTCCTTCTTGTTTCAAGACCTTTGTAGACAAAGGTTTGTTTAGAACCATCATTTCATAACAACCAACCAGGTCTTAAGGCAGTGAGATGGCCAGAAAGGTTAAACTCACAATCACCTCCAGACCCATTTGCTTTTGTGCACTTTGCCTGAAGGCTTAATTACCTTTTGGCTCAAAAGATCTTTCTTTAACTTCTCCAGCTCTTCCTGCTGGCTTTGATACTTCAGTTGCAGTTCAGAGACTAGTCTGTTCCCATTGCCAGAACACCACTCTGTTGGAGAAGAGTCGCTGCTGGTGCGGTTTTTGCTTGATCCAATCATATCTTTCAACGGGCGCCTTGCTTTGTGCGGAATGCGGCCAAAATCAAATGGAAAAGCTGAACTAGTCAGTCCTGCATAAAACAATTTCTTCTAGTTCGGTTCACTTAGTAAAAAGGCATTTCAAAGCATTCAGATTTCCTTAAAAAATATACTCATTAACATTAGACTTTGAGCAGCTTTCAAACCACTCAATACAATAGTGTTAAACATGCCTCATTTTCCAAGTTGCTTCCTTCGGTGGGGAAACAAAAAAGCTCAAAATCTTCTCCCCTCCCAGATAAAAGACTTGGCTCATAAATTAACACTTTTCATATAAGACACGAAGACAATTTTACAATTCATTACAGAAAATAAAAGGTATCCCTAACTACGGCAAAGTAAACTTCGTTTCAAAACCATTTTTGATATCACAGCCTACTGCTCCTGTAAGAGGCGTTCAGTGTAAGGTTTCACCTCCACGTACAGGATGTTTTCTAGCAGATTAAATCACTTAAGTGCTCTTAAAGAGATGTAAAAACATCTTGACAGGGTTATTCCAGACACTGGTCAAATGTGAGAACCAGTTACAGTACACAGATGAGCTACTGCTTCATGTCCATCTCTGCTTCTTCCCCATTTCAGAAGTAAGCCAACGTAACAGGTCCACACACAAAGTCTAAAGGCAATTCTGCTTCAGTGGGTGACACTCAAGTGAGTAATTACAAACCTCAGCATTTCCCTTCGCCTTGTTACTCTGCAACTCATGTGACAAAACTAGAACTAGTAACACGCTCAGGAAATCAGAAACAGACAAGGCTTTGTCTTTATTCTCTTGTATTTGAATGGCAGGGGACCCCAAACACATCAGAAGGAATTGATTTTTAAAAAATAATTCACAGAGCCGTGGATGTGCTTTGTGAAGAACAGATAAGCTTCCACTCATTTCCTAGAGACAGACATAACAGTGCTCTATACTAAACAAGGTAAGGCATATGCTCCCCTTCCTTCCTCCACTTCTACCTTTATTTCCTTCTGCCAGGTGTTTCCTCTTTTCTTCCAGAGCCATTGAGTCCTCCAAGTCTTTTGGGGTTGGATCCAGCAGTTCCCACTCCTCAGTGGTATAAAATACACTCTTGCGATTTTCATTATTTCCTTTTCTTAAGGAGGACATGGAATTTCTGTGAAAAAGGCAGCAGGAAAAAGGGACAAAGATTTCTCCATTTTGCATTCTTTTTATAAGGGGCTTTTCACAGTTCCAACAGTGCAAACTAAAAAAAAAGCTAAAAACACAGACAAAACCAATACCAAATAAAAGCTCAAAGAAAATAAAGCATACGCTACCAAACAGCACTTGCAATCAACAGTGCTAAATTCCAAGAACAGAAGAATTATTTTGCTTTAATGCCATTGTCTTTTGCATCCCCTATTTTAGCCTTGTTTTTGCAGCGGGCGACTACAAAACAAAGTTAGGATTTACAAGCAGCATCTCTTTATTGATCAGTTGTAGTTTAGAATTTTAGGGTAACTGCCAAGCATTAAACCGAACAGCATGCAGTCAAAACACATGGATGTTATAGTTCCATATTGGGGATTAATGGAAAACTTGGGATCATCCAAGAGACCTGCTGCAGCTGAAACGCGGATGACAAGACTCCTTAGCAGTTTTTCTTTTCTACGGTGGAACATGGCCAACTATCTCCAAGAACATTTCAGGGGCATCCTCTGAATTCCAGCCAGATAATTCTACAGAAGAACAATACATTTCCCAGCAGGATGAGATTACCTTACCCAGTTTCCCCCCACAACCATCACGTACTCAGGAATGCCCTCATGTCCATGAGTATTCACATAGCTCAGTATTGTAAAGCCTTTGTTCAACTACACAAGGAGATTCTAAATCAATCCATATAAACCAGTTTAATATTTTAGGTGTAAAACTGGAAATATATTGAGTATCTCAGCATTTCCCACACAGTCTGTGCAAGCTCACAAAGATGCTTTCACTCAATCATCCACATTCTCTCTTCAAAACTTAAGCAGAAAATAACCCACATTACACTTTCAAGATCATTTGATGATCCAAGCCAGTCTTTCAGCTTCACAAGAGATTTAACATCTGATCAACATGAACTCTAAGCTAATCATGAAGCAGTGCACAACTTTTATGATTTGATGAACTGATAAATATTTACAATTTTTAAAAAATCCTAATGGTTATTAATAAAACTATTTCAGCAATCAATTTACAAGCTTGGCAAAGACTCATTTATGCTACAGATTTAATTTTCTTCCAGAAAGAATCACAATTCCTGTTGGGAGTAAGAAGCCTCATTCCTTTGTTCAGACCTTCCACACAAACTAGGTAGATCAAACTGGGAGATGATGGATTTATTTCCTAGGGCACCAAATATCAGTGAGTGTCTTAAGCGTCCCCTGGCATCTCTACATCTCTTCTCCGAATAGTGGCTGATCTCTTACCATGCAACTCCACAACTGCCTGTTCTCACTCAGCCTTGGCATTTACAGCCTGTCTGAACACCACCTTCTAAAGCTTGAAAAAACCACAAAGAACAAGTCAAGTGACTTCCAGAAAAGCTTCTTTAAAGAACTGCTGTTAGGCCCATGAAAAATCATAGCGGATGCTGAGTTTTGTAAAGCTTTTTCATAGGTTTGTTCAGGGCACTCAAGCAGCACTCCTTCATTGCCTTCTGTTAGATTAAAATAAGATAAAAAGATTAAACAGATTAATTTGAAAAAAGTATTTATTTTAGTAAGTACAATCGGACAATCTAGGCAAGAGCCAATCATATGATCTAATGAGTGTCTATTTTTAAATGTTTGGAGTTTAAGTCTTATTTTATGGTTATATAACTGGAGGTTACTGTAATTCAGTATGTTTCCAAGTCTATATTCTGCATAAATAAGTAGCTGAGAGAATGAAAATGAAAAAAATTCAAGCCTAAATGTTTGTATGTATTAAATAGTATTTGAAAATGTATTTTAAGAAGTAGAAATGCGTATTTCAACTTTAATTACTGTAAATATATACATCGCTGAACTCCAAGACATATTTTTCCTTCTTTTTTCCCCATTATTACATCACAACTGCTACCTAGGATGCAAATATAGCTATTACAGCAACATCTTCTCTGCCAGACACACTGTAAATGCGTTCAGGAGGAAGGACAAGGCTTTGACTGAGACATCTACACACCTTAAAACAAATTAATACATATAAGATAAAAATGTGCTCGCAGCAGGAGAGGAAACTCTCTGCAGTTTTAGACACACTTTGATCCATCCTCTAACACTGGGGCTGTAACTAGTCACAATCCAGTAAGACACTGGATAAGGCATATTCCAAAGACTGTCACATCATCTCCCTGTGTCAAATGGCACAGAACTGCTGGAGAAGGTAGGCAAACAATCAACCAGAACACTAGGAAAAAAAAAAGAACACAGCCAGAAAGAGTCAAAACCAACACCACCTGGTAACCTCTCAGACCTCTGTGCTAAACAAGAAAGCTTTAAAAGACATCTGTTTAACTTGGCACTTCTGATGAAAATGAACCTTTTCCTCCCAGCTCAAGAAGGAAGTGGTCTGGTTAACCAAAGCTACAGCTCTGCTTTGTGAACTGCTCTGTACTAGCACTGTAACATGCTTTAAGTAGAAGTGGAAAATCTATCTATGTGGACAAAGCAAAGCCCAAAATCATTTAGACAGAAACCCAACAGGAGAGATAAAAACCAATGGGACTGCTTTCCTTAAAGCAATTAATACTAAAGAGTAAATTCATTATGACTGAGGGGTTTTGATGTCGTTCTGAAGCGGTCTGCCACATTTTTGCTCAAGAATTCAAACTACATCTACTTAAAATCTGTGCCATGTGCTTTCATTTCTTTTAAGAAGAAAACAAAAAATAAGGATTTATATTGGTTTGATTTTCACCACTAAAAATAGTTCCTATGCACTGTGTACTATGACTACTCCAGTGCTGGCAATTGGCAGCTCCATGACAAAGCAGCAGTGGCTGAGAATACAACTCCCTGCTGGGGTTCAGAGAGCAAAGCCAGCACTGGAAGTGCTGTACAAGACTTGGAGTCTCCCTTTCAGGTACCAGTGATGCTACACAATAATGTTCCCTTACACCCTTCAAACAGTAAACTGAGTAAAGAAACAGTTTGCTTGAAGAGATACAATATAACATACAGATCTACCCCATCACCTCCCATCATTCTAAGAAGCTCCCCCGATCATATACTGATGGCAGGAAACAGTCTTGGCCAGCAACTAACAATCTCACAGTAACTCTTTCTCCCAGGTTCCCAACTTACTTGATCTCAGTACTCCATTGTTTAAGTGAGAAATTGATGGCACTCGCTTGGACTGGCGCAGGCTGGGAAGCCGCTTGTTCCCCTACCAGGTCTGTAGGAGAAGTCTCCACAGCTAGAATATTTCTAGCTCTCTCTGCTGAAGCATTCTGACTTAGGATACTCAAATCTATATTAAAAGGGGAAAAAAAAAAGTGAGAGAGAGAAAAATAGAAAAAAAATAAGCATAACCTTCAATAAGTAAAAGAATAGTGGCTATGCAAAGTCATATACTGCTAAGTCTGCTAGTGACGTTCAGGTTTTATTTTCAATTGCAACATAACTTCATAAAACATTCTGTTCAAATGAACCTTAAAAAAAGCAAACTTCTCAGTGAGATCTCACTACAGCCACATACATTTGGTAACAGACGGGACCTGTGTGATGCTCACAAAGCATTATTTCATGAGTGATTCACAAATTAGCCAGTCAGAACTAAGTCCAGAACAGTGTCACAAAAACACTGACCCAGATTTCATGGCGTGCTTCATCCTGTAAGTTATTAATCCTAAAAGTGACACTGCTGCTGCAAGTCAGTGAGCTTTACAGACCTGAGGCAGTCCTGTGCCAATCCGGGCTGGGCGTTGCCAGAGCCAAGAACGCTGGCACAGTTCTGCAGACACATCGGACACCTCCTGCATCAGGGAGGATTCACGAGCTCTGGCTGAGCTGAATGCAGATCCTCCTCAACCCATCCCACCCAACCCTCCTGTGCACTTCAGCAAGTGTGGGGCCCACGGCCTGGCCATGCAGAGCTGCAGCAGAGCCCTGCACACCCCAGCAAATCCCCACAGGCTCCAAATGGCTCCGCAGGAACCGGCCAAGAACCGGGCCCAGCCCTGAGCCACAGCTAACAACGGCCAGAGGATCCAGGCTGATCCAACGAGCCAGCCGGGTCTCCAACACACCACACTGGCAAACACACACTGCACCAGCTGTAATGGCTGTGCTACCTCAGTGCTTCCATTAGCCTGGAGAGCTGCTTTCTCCCTCCAGCAGGCAGAGGGAGCAAAAAAATCCAGAATATAGAATATACTATGAATAGCAAAACCATTAGAGAGAAGCATAAAGTGGTTTACAGCCTTCTACAAACTCTCTGAAAAGGCAGGTTAAATAAGCCCAAACACAATTTTCAGATTCTTCTTGATATAATTCACAAAGTTCTGAAGTGGATTAAAGATTTTTTGACAATGTTCTCAGACTTGATTCAACATTTATATTAGAAAGTAACATACATCTTCGATAGGCTTTGACTTAAATAAAACCCCAGGAAATGATGATGCCCTCTTTTATCATTGGTCTTTCAGCCTTCTCTCTGACAACTGCTTGGCACCAGCAGCAAGACCATCTTTAAGCAAGCTGCACCCTCCAGTTACTCAGCAGAGGCTTACTTTTATCAAGTATCAAAGATTAGAAGTAGAAAGAACATTCTGTGATAAAGAACACGAAGTATAAAAGATCACAGACACTAGGAATCTCCCAAACCCTTGAAAAATGGTATCTGACACAGAAATGTATCATGTCATGTTTCAAACAGAGGTACAAGTTACACTGCCTTGATGTTCATGAACAGATGCTTCAGTGCCTTATCAGCCAAAGGGAATTCGAAGTTCTTTTGGACTATGGCTGTTTGAACTGAACACAGTTCAGCTAAAATAGCTTAGATAAAAATAAACATGGGATCATATTTACTGTCTAATGAAGGAGGAAGATAATAATTAGGTTTTCACTACAAAGTAATAATTAAAACCAAACCCAAACCCAATTCNGAAAACCCAAATACCCCAAAAGAAAAAAAAAACCCAACACACAGATCAAAAACTTATGGATACTCAAAACCAGGGCGGAATACCAACATTCTGCCTTTACACTTACAGCTTGTTTCATGTTCTACCTGTCTGATTCTGCAAAATCCCTTTAGAGGATGGTCCAGGTAAAGGAATTGCTCAAGAGCTGAGTTTCCAACAAATGCACTTCCCCTCACAGACATGCCAGCTCTCTGAATGCGGCACCCTGAGGTTGCTCACTGTACATCCTCCCCTGCCCACACCAGCCAGCAGCTTGGTTAGAGGTATGGACTGCACAGCACACAAGACTCATGCAACCTCCAAGTAAAAAAGAATAAATCTTCTTTTGGAACTTATTTCAAAACACAACGATCTTATAAATGCATGGCATTGCATGTTTTATTAATGCAAATGAAGAACTGAAATTATAGAAAATACATTAACATTCAATCGATTTCAAGAAAAAAAATAATAATCCCATATCCTATAAAGAATAAAAAATTTATTTGACTTCCATGGCGGTAAGGTACCTCCACATCAAATCCTACAGTGTAATTTTTGTTAATACTAACTTTCCAACATCCCACTCTGAAAAATACTTTGAAGTATTTTTCACTACATTGAATGCTCTTAAAAACCTTTCAAGGCCGATCCACAAAGCAGTGCCTAGCTTCATGTATGCTTCAGTTAGTCCAGATTTCTGAACTGGGAGGGGAGAGGACAGGGGGAGGACAAACAGGCAAGGCTGCAGCAAGCAGTTCTGTGTTAGGACTAAAGACAGACTACTTCCCCATTTAAACATTAATGACAGCATCTGTACTCCAGCACTAGCAAAATAATCCAATTTCTGTGCTCCAGTATAAAGCACATCACTGCATGCACATTCCCTTCTTCAAAAAAAGAGGAAAAAAAGCGCCACAAGCCACATATCTTAATCATCAACATGAAACCAGAGCCTTACAGAATCCCGTAACTCCAGAGGAAACTCTTGGAGTACTTAATTAAAAAGAAGAAACAACCATCAATCATTCTGGCTATTTGCGTTTTCCCCAAAAGAAATCCCTACCTAAATACTCCAGTTGATGATAACAGTCATCAGTGTGATTTGTCCTAGAAAATGAGATACTCTAGATGTAGCTCCACATTCTACATAATGCAGTTTAACTGCAGGCTGCCCCTGAAAGGGATGGGCCTGCTCAGCCCATGCATTTCATGTTGACATTCCTTGTCCTGGATATAACAACAATAATAATTTAAATTAAAACAAAACAAAACAAAACAAACAAAAAAACCAAACCAAAAAACACACTAAGAGGTTCAGCTTGCTCCTTCAGAAAGCCCCCAATGACTTACAGGGAAGGAAAACACCAGATCAGTGGTTAAATGACTGGATGTGATGCAAAACAGGCGTGAGGGAACAGTACCTGCACAAGCTGCAGTGACAGCAGGCTCGTTTCACATTGTACCCAAGCTCTGAGGGAAGTAGCACAAACAAGAACGAACAGATTCTGTGGCCAAGTTACATATTAGAGTTGATGTGATCCAACACTCTGCTGCCAAGAGGCCAGGCCTGTCTACTGCTTTACTCTGCCTTCCTGTATTTAGTCACTGGGCCTTGTTCCCTCCTGTCCACCAGCTGTGCAAGTCACCTGATTGCGCACTGAACATATTCCACTCATTAATGCAACAGAACTGAAAAAACAGTCCTTCTTTCTGGCTAACATTTGAACTCAACCTACTCAGCACAGGGTCAGTTAAACACAACACAAAAAGGAAGCCTGTGCAGCAGAAAACAAGAGGCTGAAGGCAGAAAAAGAAAGGGTTAAAAGAGCCAAAGCCTTTTGCAACACTTAGATTTTTGCCCACCAATACACGTGCTCTGGAGCATATGGTTTGACAAGCTGCTACCCAGACTGGCTGCTGCCATAAAGGTGGTCCCAAACCACCCCACTCGGCATTCCCAACAATTCTCTTGGGCTAATCCTGGCACTCACCTATCCCTGCAGTAAACCACTTCTGGAAACTACACTGGCCAAAATCTAACCCGGAGAAAAGGCTGATTGCTGCTGCCTGCAGTCCCTGCATTAGCACTTGGCAGGGCCAGCCCTGTACGAGCACAGGGGAGGGGCTGGGCTCTGCTTTCAGCAGGGACTGCCCGCAGTAGCTGAACAGCCCAGCTGAGCCCCAGCAAACACACGTGAGGCCAGCTGTGTGGAGCAATCAGCCACAAGCAGCACATCCTCTCAGAGGAGAGCAGCAAACTGGGTGAGAGGACAACACCGCAGCAGGACCTGAACCTGCGGAGGGGACAAGGTGTGACAACAGCACCGCTGGGTTTACAGCGGGAGCAAAGTGACATCAATCAAATGTGACATCTGTTGATGAAATATGGTTGACCTCAAGACTCTGCCTAAACCCAAGAGAGCCTTACTAATGCCTAACTTGGCACAGAGCTGGATTTTACTCAGTCTTATTTATGGATAACAGAAACCAGCAATGAATCCATTTCTGTGAGGACTCAGGAATAAACAATTCACAAGTGCCTGTGCAATGTAGTAAAAAACGCAGAATAACTCTGTATAATGCACAGACACTTTTGTAACTCTGACACTAGTCTAGAATTACATTTTCCTTGCCTAAAGGTATTTCAGAGACTGAATTTAACACTTGTAATATCAGTGCAAACTGTCTTCCAGTTTTGAAAGGCAGGACATTTTTATCCCAGTCAGACAGATCCACCACAGCATACCTTTTCAGGAACAAAGTATGGTCATTCAGAATGCAAAATATACCTGTTCCTATTAAAAATTGGAGTTTACATCTCAGGATATTCGCCATACTAAGTTTTTAAGATATTGCAGCCATCAAAAGACAACTTACCTAATCTAAGCTGTGCTTAATGAAACCTAGTCATAAGACTACTCCATTTTACTTCATTTCTAAAAATCTGTTTTTAAGAAATCAACAGATTTTGTAAAGGATATGAAATCACATATAAAATTACATATACAGTTAATAATTGTAGCACATGCAAAGTTCACATAGAGTTACTTGATAAACAGATGTGAAAAAAGCTCTCTTAAGACTGTTCTCTATCCCCGTGCAACACCTTGTACTGATGAACTGACACCGAAGAGAGCCATGCCTTCTGTTCTCACTCAAATTTCCAACGTACCAGGGTTGTCTTTGGCAACAAGACCTTTGGAAAAGTCACTTGGTGTGGGGGAAGTCCGGCTGTCCCTTTTTGCTGCATCGAGGTTGTTGCAATACTCCCACCTCTTCTGCTGCAGCTCCTGAAGCCAATAGGTCATGTCCTGCCGAGTTGCAGCCTATAGGACACAGAAGCAGAGCACTGATGAGATCTCTGCACGTCCTTGGTACGTGAGCACAGTAATTCCAAGTGCAATAATAAACCCAACAGAGATAATCAGCAGATCACCAAGGTATCATCATCACTCAAAATCAGTACTATTTAAAAGAAATAACCACAATGCACCAGGTGCACTTTATGCTCACATGCACCTGCATGATTCTCATGCCATAATTTTCCACTGATGTAGTCTCATGCATTCCTTTTCTTCAGTTTTACACTCAAACACTAGAAAATGCAGCAGCATCTTGTATTTTACACACAAAACACTGTTTGAACATGTAACTACAAATCTCCCATACACATTCAGGAAGATTCCCATTTTTTCCTAACTTGCTTTCTTACAAGCAGAAACCAACAAATGAATAATGCATTGCAATGCCTCTTACTTTAATGACTAAATCTACATACTGTACTTCCTGATCCCATGAGCTAACTAGATTCTATAGAAAAATTGTATTTAAAACAAACAAAAAAAATCCAACATTAATGCCTAATCTACAAGACTACAGTCAAAAATGCAAATTGGCAGTAAGTGAGGAAAAACTCAAACACACCTTGAATCACAGCTCTAAGTCATTTCAAAGCATGTCAAACGACAATACACAAACACCAACAAGAGACAAGTGATCGTATCTGACACTGCAGGTATTCTCATGGAAAAGTTATTTTTACTTCAACATACATCCTCAGCTGCCAGTCTGGGACAAGCATCTGACCTGGTAAGATGGACAGCTCAGGAACAAAAAGTTCAATACCGGTGAGAGGACACTTCTCTAACTCCTTTGTCTTGTAAGCACATGGAGTGCTTATCTTTTAGCCAGCCTTTCTCCTACCTTCTCCCAAGTGTTTGGTGGCATTATCTATGAAAAAATGACTGTGTTTACTCTTTAGAGGTAATTTTAAATAGCTTCCTGTTCTGTTTATCACAACTTAAGAGGGTACCTGCGCAAGGCACAGCTGCAAAAAAATAAAAACCAACAAACAACACACATTTCCTTACAAAAGAAATACAGTAAGTGCTGCATAAAGCACAGCAATAGCACAGAACTGTCTGCATTTTTCACATGAGAACACTTCTGGTGTAGTAAAATTGAAGATTCATTGGCCATTATGTTTTGGCCCTGACAGCAGCTAATGACAAGACAAAGCACAAACAGCACAGCAAACAAGAACTGATGCTTCCCCAGGGTGCTCTTTCTGGCTCAGCAATTTGCAATCTCAGTTTAGCAGCGAGAGAGATTTTTATTTTGCCATTTGGGTCTTTGTACCCCTACGAGCTTTTACATCCACGACATCCTACAGCAAATGGCTCCGAAGCACCATTCAAGGGGATTAAGCAGAAAACCTCAGTTAGTCCTGGAGCTCCTCTCAGGACATCATGCACATGGTAGGATACAAGACACATAAATCAAATAAACATTCATAAGTAGTGAAACAAACCAGTAATACATGAGGACACTGCAGATTCAGTCGGTAAGAAAGATATGTAACCAAGATAATTCTAATCTGAAATGGAAATCAGCTTCATATATTCTTTCTTGCTTGCTCACAGGAAACCAGAGAAAACCATTTCCCTCACAAAAAAAAATAGATAGGGTAAAGAATAGTTTAAAAGTGTCAAAGAACTGGATTCTGGGAAATGCCAATCCCCACAGCCACCTCTGGCAGTTTGGGAACGACCACCACAGCAGCAGTTTTTATGTCTACAGACTACAGTCACTTCTTGCCAGGAGTAAACATCTCCCCTTCTACTCCCAGCACTGAAGTATTTCCTTTGGAGCTTTAGCCAGTGGCAAGTCTTCACTTCTGGTAAATTTGAGAGCTTATACTTCCTTTAGATACACTTGCACACAGGCCATGTAATGCAATGTTTTACTGTGCTCCAGCAGAAAACCACCAAGAATTCAAAGAGCTTCCACTGACACAGGATGCAGAACTTAAGTGGTTCTCTTTGCTACCACAACACAGTTAATGAGGCAATCCACGTGCAGTCAATCTAAGTTATACCTACAATTAACTTCTGCCCGTGACTTCTTGAACTTAATGAACCTCTCTCACAATTTGTCCCGCTATTCTCTTGCCAATCACCTTCAGAGAACCGTGAATCGATTTTATTGAAGTTGCTCCTTGTTGCTTTTCAATTCCCAACTGCCCTTGTTCTCTACTGAGCTGCACAGAGGCACTCGCAGCTCCCAGGTGATGTTGTTGTCACACACAGGGCCAGGCAGCAGTTCCCATCCTTCAGTAGAAAGTGGCAAGGCAAAGCAGTACAAAGTTCTCACCCCCCTGCTTTAACTAATTTCCCCCACTAACTACTCAGCAGCCTCCTGCTGCTCCCTGCCTGTTACCGTGCCTTCCTTTCCCCCCATACACAGTCCCCCTCTTCTGGAGTCTCCCTCTCTCTTTGAACAGTTTTTGCTGAGTTTATTACAGGCATCTCAGCTATTTACAATTAAAAGAGCATCCTAAAAACCTCTCTTAAAATTAGTTTTGTTTAAACAAAATTAATCTTTGAAGCTGTTGTTTGAAATAGACTGTTTAAAAAAAAAAACCAGAACAAAACCAAGAACCAGACTTAGAATATTTAAATCTTCCTCTTCCCCTAATCATAAAGAGCACAAATTTGTAAATAAATTTTTAAATTCACTTTATCTGCCAAAGAAAGGAACATTTCCATGCTTGCCCCATTTCTCATGACTTTTCTGAGTAGCTGGCTACTGCCCACCATGAGAGTCAGAACATTTAATTAGGCAGAGCACCAACCAACCTCATAGAAAATCCTTATTGCTACTAAAGTATTGCTAAGGTGCTTTCTTACTGCAGAGCCATGCAGTCACATTTTAATGGATGCATTTCTGCGAGAAGAAAAACTGCCATGAATGTCACCCAAACTGGTGTGAAATAAGGAACTACTGTAGGTGTACTGCTGCAAACTGACAGGCAACAGTAGGAGTAAAATATGCTCTTAAGTGAAGAGTCATACAGTACCATGTAGTTTTCAACTTAAACAATGGAAAATTACTATAATTTAATTTAAAATATTCCCCTATATTTTCCCACTAAGAATGATGTAGAACTGTCACCTTCTGATGCAGACATGACACAAACAGAAGAATTATTTGAGGAAACCATCCATGCACTGGCATTCTCTACCTGGACCCACTGGTGGAACGTGTATGCCAACATTAAACACTTTAAAGGAAGAGTCCAAAGAAACGCAACAAGCAGACCTCACATTTTGAGAAATCTCATGAAACTTCTTGCTACATCTCTGAACACAGACAAACTCTTCCCTCAAGCTACTTTGTAAAAAGGGAACATCACCAGAAAGTTTGCATTTCTTAAGATTTACTATTCCTGCTACGCTCAAACAGCAAATCTGGAGCCAGATGGCTTTTTCTGGAGGGCAGCCCAACTTTTAATTAAAGCACAGCAACCACTAACCAGCAAAGTTTAGAGCAGAAAGCATCAGCTCAGACAACAAACCACCTTCACTGCTGAGCTCCCTCCTACAGGTGCCTCCTGGACCAGTGCCAGGCCCCAGTGGTGTCAGGACCTGCAGTGAAACTGTTCAAGCTCAACATCACTGACCACTGCTGCATCCTTCGAGATGCTTGACAAATTACAGGGAGCGCTCCTAAGCCACTCTCAGTTCAGCAAGTTTGGGGTCCAACACTTTCAAGCATCTGGGCTCTGAAATCTGCAGTGTCTGGAATGTTTACACTCGGCCAAGAGCCCAGACATTTTTTTTTTCTTTCACAACTCTGTGCAATTTCTGTTCCACTCCCAATTCACCACTGTTCACAGAGAAGTTACCCACACAGTAACTCACCAGACACACAGTCCAGCATCACTGGCCAGAGATCCTTTATTTCTGAAGCAAGCAAAATGTGTCACTACAAGACACTGCTTTAAAAATAAATGAGAAATGATGCCTTTGTTCATTTACATATATTCATAATGTTAATTATTTCCCCCCTTAATGAGAGGCCTTGCTGTGCAAACACAGCTAAATGTTCATTTGATTGTATTAGCAGCATTCTGTGTTACAGCAAGTATTTGCACGATCAGTATTTGCATGCCTTTCCATGAAAATACTCTCAAACATAATTTATCCATAATTCATAAAGAACACCATCTTTTGTGCTCCTTTACTTAAAGGGATGGTATCTGTTATATATATTTAAATGGAAAAGATTTTTACACACTTAGCTGCTTCTGCTGTATTCTACCTCTTGGAAATGTACAGAAAAACCCCAATCACACAAGTGGCAGGTTGGTTATCTACAGCTCTAAAATATGAACAATTTGCTTTATTTGCTGTGAAGGCTGCAGTATGTTTTTTCGAAAATTCTTGTCTGAGAAACGACACTTGAGTACATCATAGAGTTCTCAGCTCCCATTACCTGACAAAGGCTGAGTAATCCAGATGATGGAATCATTACATTAACAAGAAACTGAGGCATTATAAGAAATAATGCATTCCTCAATAGCATTCCTCATCAGTTCAATCTGGAATTCCAGCAGCTTTATTTTTATTGCTCTTCTCAGTCTATAACACTGAATGGGAAAGGCCAGATCACAAGATGTGGAAATTTTGAACAAGCAGCAGACTGAGGAAAACAAAGCATGTGAGTTACAGGCTGAAGAATACATTTGACTTGACTTTATTCCTCGTGCTCTGTGTGTAATGTTTTNTACCATCTTGAATTAATTTGTAATTCTACATATACCTAAGCTAGCTGAAGGATGTTTTTAAAGGCCTTAAAGAACTATCATGTTGGACAGAAGAAAATTAATTTCAGCTGCAAAAACCTTATTCCTTGGTGAATGACATGGCCACAAAAGGCCAGTTGGTCCTGCAATATCCCTTAAGATTTTCTTTAACTCCTTCCTTACTATATAAATACCTACAACATAACAGCATTTTTATGGACAATCACTGGGCCGCTTTAGGGTATCACAACACATGAGGTACACAATACAAAATGATCTTTTCTGCTAATTGAAGAAATTAACGTGACTTTCTTAACTGGCACTATTTCTCAATCCCCATAAGGGAAACATGAAGAAAGTTCCAACCTATGCAGGTTCTTTCCTAGAGAGCATTGGAAAACAATACACAAAGTAGAGTCAGAGTAGTAACATCACAGACTAAAAGATACCAACAAAAATATGAAAAAGAAACCCCCGTGTCTTACATTTCTGTATCAGTGTTGAGTATGATCTGTGTCTTAATGGCTGCAGAAGACACCCAAGGCTGCTGCCAAAGTACTGACAAAGTATTTATTACACAAGTGACAGTATTTCACACTCCAATCCTAATCACAAAGCCCGTGTTTGTCAATAAAAGCCCTCCTATTCAAAAAGCATCCTCAAAACAAATCTTTTCTGAAGATTTCCACATAAAAATCACTAGATGTTAATTTAAACAAACAACAAAACACCCTCAAACTATCAAAAATCAAAGGTCATACCAAGTCTGCAGTTTTAATGTCCGTAACACAAACACTTGGGCTATAAAGGCAGATTCATTGAAAGCAGTAAAATCTTTTACAGCTATACAAAAGTATTTTTTATATGTGATTGCATGCAACTGATAACACTGCTTTTACTTAAGAAAAAATAGTTTAAATTATTATTCTATTCGTTTTCTAGTTAAATAAATTTCTTATTCTCTAGTAAAGCATGTTAACAAATCTGTATTTTGACATTTACACTTACCAAAACAGAATGCTGAAGAGCTTGATAAAATCATGCTCCACAATCCCAGCAGGTATTATGACTGCTCAAATCTCCTCTGTTAAGTAAGTGTGTAAGAGGTATTTTCCAGTATTCAATAGGAAGTTCTACTGTTTAACGCTTAATGGATTATGTTCTAATACTATGGATGTTGCTCAGAAAGTACACAGTTCACGTGAAAAGTTACATTCTATGCAGAAGAACGTTCCTTGAAGGACACATATGCCGTAACAAATCAAAAATAATGCACACTCAGAAGAATTTACTTTTTTCTTTACTGACTGAAAATGGTTTCCTTGTTTGTTTTTTTTTCCTAGGCGTGACAATAGAGGAAAGATATGTAAAATAATCCAAACATTTACCTCTCGTCCTACGAAAATCTGAGTCCTTGAACAGACAATGCGATAAGCAGCCTCTGCTACTATCAGGAAACAATTCTCCCTCCTCTTCCTTCCTCCCAAAGCAGCCTAGACGCAGACTCCTGCCACGCATCATCTTTTCAAAATAAACACCCCAAAGCTGAAACCCGACCACTACCTCCAAACTTCCAAAACCCCAACCCACCAGATTTCTTCGGAAATCTTTTTTCTGCCCAGACGATTCCACAGAACCCGCTCAGCCCGTGCTCAGTAGAGGCATTTCCTTCCCCTCAGAGGAGCACTGCAAACACGAAATCGTAAGGGAGAAAGACGCAACTAACAGACAGCTGGGTGACAGCCCGGCACTGCCGATCTCCGCGGCGTTTGCGAAACAGCACCTTCCTTCTTGCACAAGCCCGCACGGACGCGGCGGAGGAACCCCGCCGGCCGGGGCGGTACCACGGACTGCGACTGGCGAGGAGGGTACGGACGGCACCAGGGATGGGGACGGGTCCCGAACAGGAGCGGCGACAGGGATGGGGATGGGGACGGGGACGGGTCCCGCCCGCCCCGGGCCTACCTTGAGCACGGTGACGGCGCCGCCGGGGCTGTGCACCTCGAAGGCGGCGGGCTCGTCCCCCGCGGCGGCCGCGCCGGCCTCGGGCTGGTGGTAGCTGAAGCAGGCGGAGGCGATGTCCAGGTGCCCGAGGGGCAGCGGCTCCTGCGGCCCCTTGAAGTAGTAGAGGTAGCAGCGGCGGGGGTCGAACACGAACCAGCGGCTGCGGAAGCCGCGCAGGGGCCCCTTGCCCGACAGCTTCTGCAGGTATCCGCAGAGCTTGGGGGTGCCGGGGCCGGAGCCGNGGCCGAGCACGGCCCCTGAGCGCGGCCCCGCCGCCGCCCGCACCCGAGCGCCGAGCACCCAGCGCGCCTCCGCCTCGGCGCGGCCCTGCCCCAGAAAAGCGGCCGCTGCTGACGTGGGAAGGCGCTGCCTCGCTCCGCACGCAGCGTCCCGTGCTCTCGTGCTGCCGGGCTCCAGCACTTTTCTGACCGCATCAAATACAGTTTTCCACATCATGCCTTGGCCTATGATCAGATTAAAACCCTTCTCGTGTAGTCTCATGTAGTCTCCCACTCCAAACCCTATCCCTGCCCGGCATCGCAGCAGCAGCCGAAGGAGTGGGAAGACTGTAAGGAGAATGCAGGCGCATCGGTGGGTAAAAATCGGTATTTTACAGGGATTAGGTTTGTGAATGACTACAGACCGAACTCTGTTTTTCTTTCACTGAAACGTCTAGCATGTTTTGGGCTCTAGGGAACTTCTGGTGTTAATAATAAGGAGCTTCTGTAACAAGAAACTTGACTGTGAAGACATCAGGGAGGTACACATAATTTCATTTCTCCGTGTGTTTGGAACAGAGTATATGTCTATTTCCTTTAAACATGCCTAACACTCAGGTACTAATACAGAAAACAGTCTGATGTGGCATATTCATCCAAAAATGGGAGGAGACTGTTTCACGTTTAATGACATACAGCTTTTCATTCTCACCCTTAAATACAGCAAGAAAGGGTTTGCTGTCAAAATAGTTGTTGAAGCTGATGTGTGCTATGGTGTTTTTATTAGTATAAAGCTGTTTATGAAATAGGTTCATCTGACTGAATTTTGACAGTTTGGAAGTTCCAGTTACCCAGAAATCCTAAATTCTCCAGAGCTTCTTGCTCTGTCCTCATTTCTAAATGCCTCGATGAATTCCTCATTAAAAAGTAACGGTCTCATCAGCCAGAAAATATTTTCATTCTATGGTAAAGCATATAAAGGATATAAAGCACCTGAATATTTGGTATGATTGTCCATGGGTTCTACTTGGATGTTGACACAAGGGACTGCAGCATTCCTCAAGTCCTCTCCTCCGGGTGTCACCTCCTGATAAGAAATGTGCCGAGTGGGGAGATAGCCAGTGTTCTGCTAGCAGGAAAACATGAATGATTTGTTACAGAAAATGAGGCATGAAGTTATCTCCCCAGTCAACTCACATGACTTAAGTGGGATCCACTGAAAGATTACACATTGCAAATTAAGGCTAGATATTTTTTTTTCTTTGAGGATTCTTTCAGTAAATGTGGACAGTAAGAAGGGTTGATCCTCCTTTAATAACAGGTCAATAATGTTTCTTCCATATATACTGCTCAGTCTCTTCTTCCTCAAATACAAAACATTCATCATGCTCTTTGTCGGCAAGTGCCGTTTGCCAGAACACGAGTTACACAGGGGAAACACTAATTCTTTTTAGAAGCTGCCGCTTTCTTATCTCAGTCATTTAGACAAGTTGAAGTGCCCCAGCACTTATCCCTGATCTGTTACATTATCTCATCAGTGTAGTGAAGCCTGGCCTTGTTCTCTGTGTGCTGAGCACCCATGGCTCCTGCTGGCTATCAATGATTATGTCCTGCAGCAAGTCGAAGAATCACAGGATCCCAAATCCTCAAAACTTTTGCTGTCAGTACTTCTCTTTTTAAATTTTCTGTTTAGCTTCCTTACTACACTCGTAGCAGGAGAATCCCCTAATTTCACAGCTGATTCATGTAAGCAGAAAGTTCCCCTTCTTGGGAAATAAGTTCCTTATTTCATGTATGCCCCTTTTTTCACAAACAGATCCAGACGTGGCCTGGAAAATAACAGCAACTCATTTCTAAGTTGTTGTGATGAATATAAATGAAAACAATACTTTTACCTGCTTCTTCCTTTCATGTTTTCATGTCCAGGATGCATAGATAACATAGATGACATTCTGTTGTTAACAAATATCTAGAAAACAAATAAGAATAGCATATCACAGGACAACACTTCTCTCCTGCCCAGAGGCCAGGGCCAATGAAGCTTTTGGTGTGCAGGTAACTCCTAAGCATAATGCAACAGGCAAGCCAATGTTACACACAGTGAAACAGTGCTTATACTCCTAAAAGAACCACAAAGCTTGTCAAACATGAAAATACTTGAAATTCCCTTTTATTCTGGTGTGGTTTTCTCTCATAAAAATTAACTGCTATTTTAGTTATAGCACTTTTGGCTGACGAGGCCAATATCTCCACATAAAAAATAAAAATGTATTTACTCTCAAAAATGAGAGACTGGTCTAACTCATTATAATTGTAGTAACTTTATCTTATAATGAATACGAGCATTCATGGTTCCTGAATAAGTTCACATTTATTCTGAAAAAAGGTAAATATGCAAGTAAAAGAAAGTCTATCATCAATATGGAGGCAGAGGGAATACAGCTGGTGTCTGTGCCAGACTCATGCTGTCCTATTTACAGAAGTGCAGGAAACATCGATAAATTACAAGCAGCACATCTGTATTGTGCTTTTGATTAAAGTGAGATCATAGCTCCAAAATTAGAGTGGCTGAGAGCATACACTGCTTCTTTTCACAAAACAGAAAGCAAAAATGACTTTGTCTCTTGTCTGATATCTTCTGACAAATAGGGATTCCATTAGAGATGAACCCGAGTTTTTCAGAGCTCACACAGAACATCCATTGGTTTTTTCTTTCCAGAACAATGGAACTACAGACAACTCCCTCTCCATTCCTCTCCCACACAGTGTCAGTCCAAACCTGCATGCTGAGATGTAGGCTGAACTGTTACTTTTACTCCATTTTAACAAACATTTTGAAGTTTCCTGCAAAATGTTATCCATGACTGTCACTGCTAAGGTAAATACTGTCGCCCTGCTATAGCCTGATTATGTACAGTACTTGCATATTCTATCACACATTATTTCGAAGGCTGAGTGGTTTTGGCCTACTATTATTTATTTGGAGGTGGAGCAGAAGAAAAACTTTCCCAAGCTTTTTCTTTAACCAAAAAACAGGCAAAATATTTTTCCAAATGACTGTTCCTGATGCAGTCTGACATGTCATTCGACATCCCCCTGCCTCTCAGTCACCACAAGGTCCATGAAGAACATCATAGTATTATATTTCCAGAATACACTCTTTTATTCTCTGCAAACAAGTCAGCCAAAGAATTACATGGTCTGTTTTGACCGCTAGCAATGTTTCATTCTCCAGCATTATTCTTTAAACACTAGATGGTGCTCCTTTCCTCTTGCACATTCACCATTTGTGTTCCCCTCTCAAAATGGAAAAGAATACAAGCTGTGAATAAGCAGGGAAGTTTAGCTGCAGTTTCTGATTCAGTAGGAAAGATCTTATTTATTAACTTCAGTTAACTGTCTCATCTAACACCAGTTGAGTATATGACAACATTAATACACTGGCTTTACTTTTTTTGCTGCTGTTGCACTGCATTTTATCAAGAACTCTTCTCTATGAAAAAGCAACAATTATACAATTCAGTGAATAGCAGCATTGATTTCTAGTTGGACATCTGTGATCTGACTTGTGAAGATATCCAGACAAGTTGGTAGCCATGTAGAGGAGAAAGAGTCAAACTAGACCCCTTATGAATAGAAAAGCAGGAATTACTTAACTGTGGCAAGGAGCTGAGCAATCCATATGCACATAATCGTTGGCCTGACAGCATTCATGTGGATCCCCAGTGGCTGGAGAACTGCTACAGGGCTTGGCAGGAATGCTGAAGAGGAAAAGCAGAATTTTGAGTACTGTTGTAGAGATTAAATGATTAATGGGTAAGAGATATAACCAAAGATAATGATGCAATTAATAAAATGTAATTATTTCAGCTGCTTATAGTGTAACATATTTCCATATATACAGACTTTCTTTATATTATTACATAAATGGATATACTTCCATGTCATACTTCATTTCTTTGGAGAACCAAAATATACATATAATGGGGACTTACAGAAGTGTCCAGTAAAGAGAAAGATTTTGTGATCACCTAGATTTACATCTGATTACAACTTCTAAATAGCAGTTACACAGCCCATTTAGTGTCTTAAGTTGTGCCTACTTTCAGCACAACATTTCAGAGGCCCAGCCAGTTTTCTCACCTGTCAGTCACACTGTGGCCTTTCCCCTGACTTTCTAACTGATTTCTTAGTACACTGTAGCCTGGCTGACACCTTTCCATTATATTAACCACAACCATGAAACTGCATTTCTTCAGTAGCTCCCGAGCTTCCTTCTTTCCATGTACAGTAGCTGTGGATCACTTTCCTCCCTCCATTTAAACTGTAATAGAAACCTGTTCAAAGACAGAGCAGGTCATAGCTGAGGCTCAGTGCTGATGTCAGATAACTGCAGTCATGGGCATACTGAGAAACCTTCACTGTCTTGTTCCAGTTGTTTTTCCCAGGAACTGCAGGTAGTTACAAGGCCAGACAATGTGTGTGCCTCAGTGGATGGTTCTGTATTATAGCTACAGTTCACACACAACCTCTCATGCCACCAGTACCCACGGCTGTAAATCTTATCCACACATGCTCTTCTTATTTCTTACCATTTTATCTTCACTTTGAATGTCCATCTCAACAGAAAGCTCGAACAGGAAGCTTTTTCCTCTCCCCAGTCTTTAGATATTTAACTGAGGCTTAAAGCTGCAGTGGCCAGTTCAATATAATCCACAGATGGAAGGTATGTTGTGAGTGAGAAATCCATTCCCTCTAGTTTCTATCTAGCATCAAGCAGCAGATAATGGTGGAGAGCAAATCATTGCAGTGTTTGAACTTCAGCGGGATGAATTCCAGCCTAAATGCTTTGGACAGGAATTTTTCTTTTGGTGTGGACCGTGAACTGCTTAACATACTTATAGGTATTAGCTAAAAGTTACATCAAATAGTCACACCAGCTCTTTGCAAATAAGCTTTTTTCAAATGCTTTTAATTTTTGAATTCTTAACTTTATAACAAGTCCATTCATCGCTTTTCAAGAAATAAATATTCTAGTAAAGGGTAATTGTATTTGTTGAACCTGAATGGGATCAAAAAACCCTACAGATGGTTAACTGCAAGACACTTATGTAGTTTTAAAAAAAGAAAAAAGCTATAACTAATATAATCTGGACTAAAAATAGGGAGATTTAGCCAGACTATTTGGTCTAGAATCTAGGCTACATTTGTCACATGAAAATTATTTTGCAGGAAATCTCTATTGCTATTTGTTTCCGCTCAAGACAAACATTACCAGAGCAGCTTTTCCTGTGGTTTTCAGTTTTGGAGCTCCTGGCTTTGGCTTTGTAGAAAGACAGGAAGCACATGGACAACTGAGGAAATACAGATTCAAAAGTAAGTCAAAACATTTAAATCTGGAGCCAAACTAACCCCAAGTCCTGTCCAGCTGAGGCAGATACTGAACAGTAGTGTTATTTAAAAAAAGGTGAGGAGAAAATTATCCCCTCATATCTAGACAACTGCTCTCCTGTATCCAATGTTTCTAGAATTATATATGCCAAATTTACAATTGTACTTGTCAGAAAACGCTGTACACGTGTGGTCAGTCTGAGGAGTGCCAGTTTGCACCAACAACACTTCATTCTATTGCCTTTTGGGGTACTGAGGAACTCTTCACAAAGTGAGGGAACAGATACCCTACTCAAAGCCATTAACAGCTCTTGAAATCACTTTTGTTTGGAATGTTCTGAGGGCTTCACTGAGTTAACCTCAGGCATTTACCAGAACAGCTACCCAGTCACAAGACTGCTGTGTACTGACATAACCCAGTTATTTCCTGCATGCAACATCTACACACAGAAGCAGGGCCTTTGGTGAGGAAAGGAATATCTCAAGTAATGTATTCTGCAAAGGAAGCAGAAAGGAGAGAGGACTGACAGAAGGGTGTTGGGAGAAAGCTGATGGAAGAACTGAGAGTAAGTAAGGAGTAATGAGGACAACTAAGATGGCTTATTTACTGTCAGTGCATTGAGTGTCAATCCAGATTCTTCAGTCCCAAATGAGACACAATTCCTGAAGGAGTGATAAAGTTACCTGAGGAAAAAGGGTAGGATATGGGCAGTTCTTGTGGTGAGCTCTAGCACCAAGTGGATCAAGAGACAAGAAACATCAGTTAAGAATAAAACTAAGAGATCCCCTGAACAATACAGCCTGACTCGTCGGGCTGGGTAGTTCTGATACAATGTTTTGGCAGGGTAATAGTGTACCTAAATACAGGGTTGTGCTGCTGTGGCTGTACTGCTGGGACTGCGGATATCCTCAGCACCAAGGCTTTCTGGTAGTATTTTACACCAAGGTATGGTTTGGTAGTTGTTATTTCTCTGTTCAGACATCCTCAAGGTACTGTTAGACATTTGCAGTTACAGCTGAATAAACAAGCCTAAGTAAAAGAAGAACAGAAATAAGCCCCCAAAAAGGCCATTTTTGGGGACAAACTTAATTACAGTAATTACACTTAAGTACACTAATCTTAAAGCAGACAAAATGATAGTACTTAAAGTGGAATAACTTTTTCAACCAAGAAAAGACTCTTTCTCATAGTATCTAGACACTCTCCTGTGCTTTTTGGCTGACTCTGGATACCAACTGCACATCTTGTTCCTAGTTCAGTGATGGACAAAATACAACCCTTCAGAATAAAAACCTCTGCAACCACACGCCCATGAAAAAAAAAATAGTTGGTGACACAGCAGTTTGGGTTCATCTTCCATAATCTACCTAAAATTTTGACCAAAATATATTGTATCTTCTTGTGAACTTTGGAAAAGCTCTATTAAAAAAATCTACTAGTACTCTGCTTTTGCATTTCAACTGGATTGAAGACAGAAATACAATGAAGATGAATTTCTATCCTCCAGATCCCAAAGTAGTGGGAGTATTCCAGAAGCACAAGTAGCTATTTCCATTCTGTTCATTTGCTTTCACTGACCATGTGCATTCAAAGAAGCATCAGGCCAAAATTCCATTCTCAGTGGTACTAGCATTTGAATACAATTTTTTTTGGTTTAAACAAATTCTTTCTAGCAGCCTCATTATGCTCATAGATAAAAGATGCAAACCAGTCAAATCATAAATCCCTGCTACGCATCACAGACAATTATAAATCAAAGCTGACACAAACCCCCAAACTTCTATTGTGAGCTAAAAAAAATCATTAAAGAAAGGATAAAATTTGCTTAATGAGTTAGAAAAAAAGAGAAAAAATAAAACAGGCAGCGAGCAACACTCCTCCAGTGTCACAGTTAGCAGAAACATTAAAAAGAAGGATGGTCTTAAATAGAAAGCAGATCTCATTCACAAAAATGAAATCACCTATGAATCTTGATTTAAAATTATTGCCATGATTGTCTTTTCCTCCTGCCCCTGTAATGGCCTTCTAAGATAAAAAAGTTTAGTAACTGGCTGCCTCAGCAGTTGTGGAGGTGATTGAAGGTCCTGCTTGGGGGAAAAATAAATCATTAGATGTCCAGGGAAGTGACCTTGACTCTCTTTCCTTTGGCATACCCTTCATTTTCCCCCTTTTTAGTGAAATATAAAAGAATGAAAGGCCACGAAGAATCACATTTGTAGATTATTGGATCAGACATCAATTAAATAATTCCACCTGCTTTATATCTTAGGTAAACCGGAGAAGGAAAGGTAGGAGGTTTTGTAGGGTTCCAAATTCAGGTCACTGAATCAAGCTTCTTGGGTTTCATCAGCGTTCATAACCCCCTCAGCTTCATTTTACTCAGCCAAGGTTTTTGCTAGGCTCTTCTCAGATAATAGGCTTGATTTTCCCTGCACTGGTATTCTCCAGGTGAATACAACAGAGGAACTGCAGAAACACTGGGTGTTCTATCTGATCTCTGCTGAAGATACAAATAAGAGTGAACCTTCAAAGGACACACTGATATTTTCAAAGGGATGTAACAAATCTTGGGTTTCTTCTCAGAAGGAGTTTGATCAAGTATTTCCTCTGGCTTTATCAGAATTTGTTTTGTCAAATGCTTACTCATAATGCTGAGGGCAGTGGCGTTAGTGGCAAGTCTGCAGTCTCTTCGTGTACACAATGTCCTCATTTCAAAGCAAGCAAATGAGAGGGAATGTTAGCTGAATCCTGTACAGTTTTACAGGAAATAAAAATAGAGTGAGAACTCTGATGCCTGTGTTCTTTATGAGAACTCCAGTGTTCTTTGTTTAGAGTAGTAAAGCATAGACTTTCAAACAGAATGTGTCAGGTATAGATGAAATGGCAAAGGAAGGTTTTTGCATTTTTCAGTAGTCTCAGATTAGCTATTCATGTTTTAATAAGCTCTTCAAAAATCAAAGGGACATATTAGAGAGCATTACCAGTTCACAATTCCCCTTCACTTATCTGCCATACAAAGTTTGAAGGTTTTCCATTTTACATACTGTCTCATAAAGAATGAGAACTTACTTGCAGTAAATCTGTTTTCCATCTCTGCCTGCATACTGGCATTTCTTCAGAAAGAGAATAATTTATTATCTGCAGGTTTTGGTTTTTTTGTTTATGCATTCCATGCTTGAATAAAGCAAAATACTACTTAAGGACCTCATCTGATCTCAGCCTGCCTACTGAAGCGAGTAGGAGTCTTCCTGTGGAGATCTGTCCCCCAAGGATATCTGCCTACTACAGAACAATCACAGTGAGAAAAGAACCTCCTCTAAGCAAATCAGGCTGAGCTTATGGCATTAATAACCCCCTGTTTAGCTTGGTGAATTCCTTGGAATGAAAATACCTCAAAACACATTACCATCTCTGGACACCAATTATTCCCTCTGCTTTTTCAGTTAGAGGAGATCACTGGAAATGGAAAAAATAAGGAGAATTAGTCATGTGGGACTAAGTTATTCCACTAGGACTTTTGTGAATGCAAATTCTAATGCTACTGTCATTATGAGGATGTGGGAAATTACAATAGGGAATTTTTCTGTACTTCCTTATCATATTGGGTTATATCATTAGAAGAACAATAGTCACTAAAATCACCATGAAAGAGATGAAAAATTTTAAACATATGAAAGGCCTCACTGAATTTCCTGGAACTGAATTTATTTCTGTGAATATATACATCAATTAACCCATTTGTTTAGGCAGAACAAAAACAGTCTTTCAGTTTCAAACTTCTTCTAGAGGGAATTCTCTCTGAATCCACAGTTTTTTGTATGAACTTTATACCTGTATGAAGAAAAAGAAAGCACCATCATTTTTGGAAAACCCAAAATACCATTTTGGTTAAAATATCAGTGATCATTTTCCTCTCAGGTCCTACTAGTTCACAGTGACAAAGTGGTCACAGGACCAAACCTGACAAACTCGAAGAAAAGTTTGGACAACACTCTCAGGCACCTGGTGCGACTCTTGGGGTGTCCTGTGCAGGGCCAGGAGCTGGACTCAATGATCCTGATGGGTCCCTTCCAACTCAGCATATTCTGTGATTCTCTGATTCTATAAGCAGATGTCTAAGTAGGAGATCATTTCCCTTCAGCTGGGATAGGAGGAAATCTGGTGAATATCAATTTATTTCTAAGTGCCATTGAAGTAACCTTGAATATTATATTGCTAAAAAAAGGTTACTAATGATCAGCATGAATTCACTATCAGTGCTGCCTCTGGGTGTGAGGAATAGCCCATAACCACTGGGGATGAGAGGCCTATGAAACAGCTGGATCTGGCTTCTGGACAAATGAATACTTTCCCAGACTGAACTGAAAACATTTCCATCAAGGAAACCGAGACACCTTGTACCTGCTTTCTCAGAGCTCTACATGAAGGACCAGACCGAAGTCTACAATTTAACCAGCAGCTACTAATTCCCAGAGCTTGTCAGTGTGCAGAGCACAGGGCAAGCCTGATCCCCGCTGAATTGCCCAAGCTGTGAATAAGCCCACAGCAACAAGTTGCCTCGCTCCTGGCAGGCTGCCACATCCACTGATTTCAGTGGAGAAAAGTTACAGTTAGAAAAGGAGGAGGCTGGCCTGGTGCCCACAGCCCTCTTCAGCAGAGTTAAACCACTCTGCCCTACATTTGCAGGCACATCCGGCCCCAATCTGCCTGTGCAGGAACTGGAGAGCAGGGTACAAATGATGCCTTGTGCTGCAGGGCTCGTGAGCACGCACTCAACAGCCACTGATCCTGTACCTGCAGAATGGAGAGAACAGCAGTCAGGGACTTATGCAGAAAAACATCTGGCTCTGAGCAGATCCTGACTGAGAAAGAGCAGAGGGAAGGACTCATCTACCTTGCAACTGCAAAGTACCCAGGGCTGACACATCCGGGCTCGTCACTGCTCTTGCCAATGTGAGACAGTCAAAGGGAAAGGGCAGTGGGGAATTTCACTTGGAGTTCAGATTGTAAAACGTCTTACAGACAAGAATGGCAGAACTTACAGTTAAATAAAAGCACTTTCATCTGAAATGCTGGTGCTCTTTGAATTCTACCGAGAACAGTCTCCTCTTTTTCCCCACCAACGAGAATTTGATAGTCACTCGGTGTCACCGACATCTCTACAAGGCACCCAAAACTGCAAAATGATACAGACAAAAGAGGAGAACATCTGTTCACTGTGTCCTGTACTTCTGTCTCAGACACACATCTTCCTAAGGACACAAACAATTATAATTTTATTATCTTTAATGTCTTCCTCATCAAATTTCACTCCATTGTCTGTCCCAGACAAGGTGTATTGGGCAATAACATTATAAACTCTTCTTAATCCTGCTGTTATTTCAGCCCAAATTGATTTACTGGGGATTCTGAGCTGACAAGCATAGTATTTCCCATCCACATCAAAAACTCTACCCTACTTTATATTCTGTTATTTTAGAATATAATCTTAACGTATTCAAGCGTCTAAAATACAAGTTTTTACAGTTTCAGCAAGAAAATCCCTTTTAAATATTTAACATACATTTCAATTTTCAGGGACTTTATTAAAACATGTTTTTATTAATCTGCTGTTGAGAAAAAAAATACTTTCTCTGTAGTTATGTACAGTTTTAAAATCAGTAATTAACCACAGTTTCATATTTTTGTTTTTGGCACCATAGATTCTGTACAGCATCTTATATTTCAGGGACATTTAAACAGTTAAATGAAATCATGAAGTTATGACTTGCTACGGTGGTGTGGTGCCACCTTGTGAGGTTTCACCGTAAGTGCCTCTAATGTAGAACGAGATAAAAATTAGCCCTAGGGAGAAAAGGAAAGGAGACTGTTCCTCTGTGACTGCAAGAAATTGCAAGAGATTCCAACAGTGAGCCTGTTGACAAAGAGGAGCATGTGGTTATTGGTTAAGAAAAGAGCATTCGGCATTTTAAGATTACATTAAAAGGGCATGAGAGGGCACGAAGAACTGCAGCAAAACCTCGAGTACTTTCCCCAACACAGATCCAATTACAGACATGAGTTAATTCCACTGAAGTCAGCAGTTACTGGAGATTAATGTGGAAGTAATGCAGATCAGATTTTGGCCTGAAGGCTGTTGCAAATCTTGGCTTATGGTATTTCCTTAAAACAACAATTAAAATAACGAAGCTATTTCTTACTTTTTGATACTGTTTTATTTACTTTCACAACTCATTTTGTCCCCACGATGCTGTAACTGTACATGAAGGAGAGAGAACACACAGATGGACCTATTTTAATAGAGGCTTTAGGTAATGGTTTTCATTTTTCTTTGTCCATTTTTGAAGGAATATAGTAATGTCTGTTCACATTTAACACTTTCCTGCAATTCAAAATGTATATCCTCTTGATTTTTGGCCAAGTCCAAAACTGTTTTAAATCTAAATCTCTTCTACTGTTTCAGCTTCTTTTCACATGGCCTGATAATTCTTTTAGAGTAACGCTGGTTGAAGACACACTTGCTAGAGGATCTGTTAGATTGTGCCAGTAATACAATTCCCAAAAGCCAGCTGGTTTGGTACCTCCTGACAGGATTAAATTTGCATCACGCTGAACCACTCACTCAACAGTCTTGCTGTAGGAAAACTTTCAGCTGGAAGACATCTAACTACAGACAACTAAGCGCAAATACAAAGCTCTTCAGAAATCTATCCCTTACCTTTGCCACCAGTGCTCGAACTACTCACCCACCACTAGGCAGTGCTGAAGCACGGATCTTTAGTGCACGGATCTCTCTCAAACGCCAGGGTCACACAATGTTGCTCTGTTTTTTGTTACAGGACATGAACGTAAGTCAAAAAAATAAAGGCAGTTAGGACAGCTGCACACAGATTTGTATCTCCAGCATTCTACAAGAACTCGTCTCTACGGACAGGAATATTTCTTCACAATGTGCTCCTAATTTCTTTTTCTCTTTGTTTCTCAGCTCAGGTGGATGACTCCAAGGTCAAACATCTGGCTGCAAGCTCAGGTGTCTCTTAACTGCTTTGTGACATTTAGGTCAGGGAGGACACAGGAAAACAACACACTGAGCACATTCCAAGGCAACGATTCCTTTAAGAGGGGAGTATGATGCAACGAAGGAATGACACTGTCAGGAAAACAGGAATTTTAGCTAATAACAATCTTAAAAAACAGAGAAGAATGTTGATGTCTAAAGGAACTGACCTATGTCATCAGCACCAGATCCTTTTTGTCTGGATAATCTGATCCAGAATCTTGCAACCTTGTATTTCACAATACATCCTAATCACATCCTCCTACACACCTCCCAAGGCTTCCAAGATTAAATATCTCTCTTGAAATAAATTTTATAAAAATTAGGCTGATACTTCAATTAATAGGAAGTAATTTTAACATAATCTCTCTTAACGCCAATGTCTTGCAGATAGTTTGAATCAGCCAATACATCTAACTTAATCTGCTCAAAATTAAAAAGAGGCTTGAATCTCTTTTTACTCAATCAGAACTGAATATTAGGATTGATTTCTGTTAATTTTAACTTGGGTAAGGGAATTCAGGTTTTAATTCCTTTATCTAAACAGAAATCAGTAGGAGGAAGCATTAAAATGCTATAGACATCACTGAACATGATCAGTCTAACATATATATTAAAAATAAATGTTATTACTAACATACAAATGTATTTTTCACTGTCCTGTAGACCTTGAATATCCAAAATTTCCATTGAAACTTTTAAGGTACAACCATATAGCTAGAGAAATATTTGTTCTTTATTCATAGTGTGTAATCTGAACAGCAAGCTACCCTGCAAGCTCACCACACAGAAGAGTTTCCGAGGTAGATAAGCATCACCATCCCTACAGAAATGATAAAAAGATTAGGTTCTCTACTTTAACAGCTTTCTATATAACACATTTCATCCTTTGAAAGATTTAACTTTATAGTAATTGGAATAATGATCAGAAAGGAAATTAGTATGTGGTCAGCCTAAAAATTCTCAAAGCACAACAGAATGCTTCAAAAGTTTTAATTGTGATGACTTTGATACAGAAGCCATGTAAGTGACAGAGCCCTTCTATTGACTGTTAGAACAGTAATTAATACATATATGATTGTCTTCAGGCCCCAGTACCTAAACAATACTGGAAGTAAAAAAAAACCCAAAAAGATCTAGCTGATTTCCAGCTGGAGGGGAAGGAGAAACAGAACTGCATTCATGCATTTTATGGGAGAGATTGCATAGCTTGTTCAGAAAGAAAATGTCTTTTCATGTCCTTAATAGTAGTTCTGTGCTTCTTCAACTTCTTCATGAGTTACAGATGACCACGTTCCTCCATTCAACATTATCAGCCCATAGAATGAGTAAAATGCAGGAGCCCCTTGGAGAATAAGGACACAGTTTTAGCATTTATCTTGGGAAGAAATGAATCACGTACGCAGTTATCATATACAAAAGGCAAATATTTCAAGTTTTATAAGGACACAACAATCCATAAAATATTGGTTGAAGGTAAGCACCAAACCCAGCAGTTGCCATTTCAGTGGCTGAAAGGCAAACCTGGGCTGTGGTTGTCTTCAACACTGGGAGCTTGATCTTGACTGCAGTTCTTTCATCTCAGATATTTTCCATGCAAGATCCCCAGCTGTACGACACAGTGATAGAGGCATCTCATTATTTAAGGCCCACGCTTTCTTTCAAATACTCTTGGAAAACATATCAAAGCTAATCTTTCTCTCAATCTTTTTTTTTTTGCACTTTTAAGAGCAGTATTAAATATTCATAAATATAAAAACTATGTGGAAATACCTTAATAATATTCTGATTCTGACTGTTAAAAAAAGGGGGGGGAAAAAAGAAAAACCACAATACAACAACCAACCATCTTTGCCAGAGTGCTTGGCCAGCGGTGAAGATAAAAATGTGACTGTTCCAAATATCCTGTGGATCACATGATGCTTCTGTCTCTTTGTGGACCAGAATTATTTCAGTACTTCCTGCTGAGTTCTAAGAAGCCCTCGTTAGAGGACAAAAGCCCCTGGAGTGCCTGAGATTCAGAAAGGCTGGACTGGCAGAAACATCTTCAGATTCTTATGTGGAAAGTACTGCAAAAGAAAGAGAAAGATTAAGACATACAAACACATTTGTCACTATGCACAACATTTTCCTTAAAGTACCAAAAGGAAGGTGCTGTGTAAAAAAAATTTACTTTCTTCTTTCACGCTTTGAGAAAATTTAAATTTCGTGGGAGAAAATTCCATCTTCTGAAAATTTTAGCTCAGGGGCCAAGCTCAATACTGGATTAAATCAAGCATAAATCGCCCAATTTATTGGACGTAGAGCAGAGCTAAATGTTTCCCAGTGGTACTTCTGCTATGGCACAGCACTTGGGTTCTAAACAAGATGATTTAGGCAAGTAAAGTTGTTTCTCTTGTCGGGACAAAGAGATCCTGATTGTCATCCTCTATTTGCTGTGTGATACAGGCAAGCAGAATGTCTTACAGCTACAGCTTATAGCTTACAGCTTCTGTCCTCAGAAGAGCTCCTGAGCATCTCAGCAGGACAGGGAGAGACAATTTAAAGAGGGTGTGCTGAAACCTCACTGTCTATAGGCAGCAAGCTCTGTTCTCTGTCATGACAGTATCAACTGTAAGTTTCTTTCTTGACTGACGAAAATGAGAAGAGATTATTATGTATTTTTGTTTGTAAATTCCGTAATTTTGTTGCCTACACTGAAAGAAAATCTTTTTGGAACATTTGAGAGGCTGAAGGGTTCTGGATGCACACTTTTTGGATTTTGTTTTACCAAAAGAATACTCTAACTTAATTATAGCTATTACATTTGAATCAGAAATTCACTAAAGGAAGCTTGTGGTATGTATTTGGAGGAGATAAAATTTCATATTCACCATGGTCCCTAGGACCTTTGTCTCTAGGAATTTATTCAATCAGGGTGACAGTAAAAGATATGCTGTATAGCAGCCTGGCACACCAGCCTAAGTGCTGTGAGAGAAAGCAGATAGTGATGCAAGTAGTTTACTGGCACTTAAGTTTTTTAAATAAAATAATTATAAATAGCTTGTTCACAATTCAAGAAATGTCTAGGGACTATATTAATCCAAGTTCATAAAAATTTAACACCCATACAGGTAATATCTAGGAGCTAAAAATCCATAACCTTGTACATGAAAATATTTGAGGCATGACTCCTCAAAAAAATCCAGCCAAATCCACCTAACTGGAAATCTATTTCTATTTTGAATATCCAAAATTTCCATTGAAACTTTTAATGTACAACTATACAGCTAGAGATATTTTTCTTCTTTATTCATAGTGTGTAATCTGAACAGCAAGCTGTTCAGATAAAAAAAATCTGTTTTTATCAGAGTGTCATTTTGGCCATTGAAGATTCAGCTTTTTACTAAGAAGCAGCTGAAATACTCTGTGAAAAATACTGACAAAAGTTATTCCCTTCCACTGTTTCTTTGCGAAGCATCTCTTGCCAATCAGTCACTAGCTCTAACATTAGTCCTGAAGAACTAATTAATCTGCACATTGGGACAGTCTTACGAGATGCACATTCCCTATAAGGGAGCCTCCTTTACTTCAGCATTTGGTAGGATTGGAGTCACAACATGAACTGGTGGATGGTCAAAGGCCCACAAAGGTTTCAGAAATAATGCATTTCCAATGCCATCATCTTGTTTAATGTGTTGTTTCCCTGTCTAGTTCTGGCAGCTCCCAGGTATTACTGATGCCATGTTCCTCTCAAACACCATTACATACTGGTACAGCATGCTTCACCCGCAGGCATTCAAATAAGCTGAAACTTCCAGGATGATTTATAAAACAATTTCCTGTGGAAAACGTAACCAGTCTTGTAGAACGGAACACTTAGCTAGTGCCAGCTCAAACTGCCAATGCTTCCATTAAACTACAAGCAGCTTCTTAATGATAACAATTTTGAGTGAAATAAAACTACTGGGATCAAATTTTATGAACAAGTAACTGTCATTATCATTTACAGCTCAGTCCAGCTTCTGGGATAACAGCCAGCTGCATAGATCTTCCCTGGTTAATGATTAACAGTGTTTTCTTCTAGTCTGGAAAAAATTCCTCAACGACAGCAGTGCAAATCAAGCAACAGACTTTGCTGCATCTTCATTTGCCTGACAGCAGCACAAAGCTGGAAAAGGATGTCTGCAGGAGATTAAACCTACACAGGGTCATTAAGTAAAGGTTTGAGAAAGGAGTGATGAGATAAGGAAAATCAGTCAATGTAGAGTGGATGAACTTCAGCTCATACCAGGTCAAAGCCTGGATCATGGTGCCTGGTTAACACCTGCTGTGTATGTTAAGTAGGCATGATAATGTGACAGCTTAAAAAAACCCCAACACGTGCAAAAATGTGCTTTATAACCTGAGTGCACATTGCTGTAAGAATCTGGCCTTCAAAGGTTTTCCACAGAGTAAAGAAGATATTCCTCCTCAGCAGCTTCAAATCTCACGTTAATGATGATGATAATTTACAGCTGGATGAAAGTTCTCAATGTTTGTCACAAGCTGGGTGAGCACTGGTCCCACTTAAGAGAGGACAGAGAACAGTGTTCTATGGCTTCGTACAGATCACCTGCTCAAGCAATGGCAGAGCCAGGGATAAAACTTAACTGCCTGGAATCCTACATTTCCTCCTTTTATGATATGAAAAGGTGACTTTGGTGGAGAGGAAAGGAAAAGAACAGAGTAAGAAATCCTTTACTACAGATAAAAATCATCTGGGGCCTTTTAAGTTATTCAGCATTTTCAAAAGGCTCGCACACCAGGTGCCAGGATGGCAGTCTGGGATCAGATATTCAGAAATATTGACTGCCCGTGGCTTCACAGCAAAATCCCTGCAAACTGCAGTTACCTAGCATCTCCAATTGCTCACTGGCAATCACTTTCAATGTGGCTATTGATTTGGTTCCTAGGTGTTCCATTTTAACAGCTGCTGAGCAGCTGGAAGTGTAAATCATTAGACTCTTGGGCTTCCCTGAATTTAAATTCTGCAATGCATTCAACTGAGCACAAAAAGTGGAGATATGCAAAAACAAATGAAATTGTGACTGTCTCTGGACACTGATGGATTGGTATTTCTGCCACACGTCTGCTTAAGATTTCAAACGGACAATTTATTGCAGGTGAAAATATGTTTTTATATGTTTTTGCAACAGCAAGAAGCTAGTTCAGTTTACCACTGGCATATAGGGTTGGTGATCTGCTATTAAGACACTTCCTGTGCTTTGCACTCTCTGTATTAGATTACCCAGTGAAGCTGCACAGCCCTGCCTGCCCTCTGGCTGCACACAGCCCTAGGCTATCACTTAAGACAACCAGTCTCAGAAGAGAAGAAAACGAGAGGCTGGGAATAGAGCTGGAGATAAATTCACAAAGACGTAAGAAAGCATTGTTTCAGTAAATGAATGTGTCTGAGACTGTTATGGCACAATTGAACGTCATGAACAGGAACTGGGTTTTTTGTGGTGAGACATCAGCTACAGGAATTGCACTCTTGTCCCATGTCACAAAGTCTGTCACATGCTGGCAGGCACTGGCTGCTGCCACGGAGTGCTTGTTTAGGTTCAGTCCCAGTCAGACTTTGGTGTACCTATTGTGGCATTAAGCTTCAATGAATCCCATTCCAAAAGTCAAATCACTCTCCCTCTTTACAATGCAACATTTACACAGTTTTTTAAAAATTAGAGTAAGTTCCGCAGAACAGGAAGTTCAGTACTAACAAACATGTCAGTCCGTGATGCAGTGCATACAGGAAAAATAGGACCAGTTATATCCTAAAATAATAAAATACCTTTAGAGGCAAAATGAACACTAAACCACAGTAAGACAGAGGTATCAAATCATCCATATAGATCGGTTTGGATAAAAGCAGTCTCATGACCCTGTCACTTTCTTTTCCTGCAGCTATTAACTCTGGTTAAAACAGAAACCAAACTAGAGAACCTACACGTTCTCTTCTCAACTCTGAGACTTTTTTTCATTACACTCTCATTTTCCAACATAGCTTCAAAGATACATGTTGCTGAACCATGAGAAACATCAGATTCTTCAGACATTCTAACATTTTCTTTACATATATTTCCAGCTAAGAAACGGTTTTCTTTGTACTGTTATCCCCATAGAAGCTGCTGTTATATAGAAACTGCCTGGTCAGAGGCTCTAAACTAGTGTTTTGGTTAGGAGGTGGAAGGAGACCCTTTTTTATGTCATCAAGAGCTCTTAGGCCTGAGGACTTCTGAGATGAATCTCACGACCCAGCTAAACTCCTAAACCTAAAAGGAGGGGGAAGTTATGATTTCTCTTGAAGCCAGGGATGAAAAACATGCCTTAAACATGCACATTGCCATCTTAACCATGAAGGAGTTATCTTGTCACAAACATGGATGCAAGTACATGTGTTTAAACTGAGCAACTGGATGCTCAGTCTTCCAACACTTGGTAGCCTCGTCCTTTGATTTCATCAGTACTTTCCACTTTCTCTTATGTAATCTATAATAATCTATAGTAATCTGAATATCCAGCACTCAGTGATTTTCACTCATTTCCTCATCTTCCCAAAACATTACAAAACTGGAAAAGAAGAATAATTGTGACAGTCATTCCACTGGCAAACATTCCTCTCTGCAACTTTCTTAGGAAATGACTGGAGTGCACAGCATCCTCAGTCAGCACTTTGCAAGCCTCTATAACACAGCAGTAAAGTCAGTCATGGCACAGGAAACTTCTGAAACTGCAGCTTCTGCTGAATCTTCAGATCTGCCTTCAATTCTTCATATTTGATCACTGTTCTCTACTAGATTTGTAGGTGCAGCAGAGCCTTTTGATTGATTAAAGGAAACTCTACCTGACCCCAGCAGCTTCTACATGGATAGCAGTATAAAGAAAATATTTTCTTAGCTGGAAATATCTGTAAACAAAATACTAGAATACCTACTGAGCTGAGCCTCACCATAATGATGATATGTATCTTGTTCTAAAAGGGTTTCCGTTGATACACTTGATTAGTCAAGGAATACCTGAAATGTAGAAAAGACATTCACATTAACTTTGAGTGTCTCTTCTCCAGAAGCTGATGTTTCTCAAGGTTCACAGGAATCAAGTGCTCCTGTTTTATTGTTGAATCCTTTAACATCTTTCCTCAGAAATTTCATTCATGAAAGAAATACTATTCTGTGTTCTGGGGGACACTTTCAAGTTCTTCAAAGAACACTCTCACTTTCTCAGCAGAGATCAATGTGTTTCCATGTATATTTGTAGCATATATAGAATATTTACACACCTTCCTATGCAGAGAGCTGGGATCCTTGCTACAGGGTTAAGAACAATACAAATTTGAGCTGATAATAGATCAAAATATTTTCCTGAACCACACCAACAGGGGTGGAGGGGCAGGGAAGGTGATAATTAAAAGTCACTGAGCTCTTAGTCTTAAATTGGGAGAGAACTGGAATATGCCCTATTAAAGTAAACTGAGTTAGGTAAGAAGTCATCCTCTAGTCAGTTCTCTAGTGAAATACTTATATCTGACACTTCTTGTATTAGACTGCACAGTGATACCCTAGAAGAATACCTGGAAGTATGCAAGGGATTCTCTTTTTCTTAAAATAATACCTGAGGAAGTCCGGTGCCTTGGAAATCATGTTTTCAAAATCTGCAAATCCTAATTTCCCATCACCATCCATGTCAGCTTCTTCTATCACTTTCTCACAGACCAGAGTGATTTCCTCTGCTGTCAGCTCTTCCCGGGTCAGCTTATTGAGGGTTTTTTCCAAGTCTGCTTTACAAATGAAGTTATCTGTGTTAAAATCTAAACAACATAAGAACCAAAGATCACCAAGAGGCCCACTCGTTTTCCTCCAAACACAAAAAGCACACCAGAGCACCCCCACACAGTACCATAGATCTTAAAGGCATAGATTGCTTTAAGCTCTCGGGGAGCCATTTCACTGAGCACGGAGAACATATCCACAAAGTCATTGAAGCTCAGGCTCCCCTCTCCATCTTCTGAGAAAGACTCCACAATCCTTTCTTTGAAGGGATTCTCCTGTGAAAGACATATATAGATTGGTATTTGGAAGATAAAAACCCCTGCAGACTCCCTGATAATGAATATTTAATTGCGTGGTTGGCTCTTTGAAGACAACTTTTTCTTTTTTTTTCCCAAAAATGCATAAAAAAATTTACATTTGTATTCTTCAGCAGGAAGTTTCAGCAGTCCTTGCTGTTGCATAGTAGCACTTCTGGCCTTTTATTTTCACTGATACACGTCACTGTCCAACCTGTGGTTGGACTGACTAAAAATTCCAGAGATTTAAATGAAATTTAATCTCCACAGGACATGATCCTGAGATCATTTCTAGCACCCTAGAATAAGACAATATTCTAAAACCATAAACACACAAGCAAGCATAAGAAAAGCTGCTTATTACTCTGAAATCCAAACCAAATGTTTTTATAGTAAAAACCCAACATCTTTCTCACAGCTATATAAAACCCCAACACTAATTTGTAACTGTATCTATAAAACTCTGAAAGTCAATTCAGTTCAGTTGAATATGAACAGAACACAAACATCACTTGGGCTGCGAGCAGCATCTCATCAAAGTTGTGCAACAGATCTTATCTGAAGCCAAGACACTGATTAACATATTGATCCATAAATATAAACAGCTGTGGTGGTGGCATATCAAGTTCACTATGTTTAATATGCATGCAGCATTTTGTTTGGCTTTAGAAGGAGAAGCACTGTGAAAGCTCAGAAGCTCAATCATATATCCATTTAATTTCTTTTTTTTTTTCCTGTAAATTTAATTACCTAACAGGTATTCATAAACCACCCAATTATTTTAAATGAACTTTTAAAAAAGCAGCTATATTTGAGAGACAAATGACCAGAAAGTGTTATTTTTCAGTTTACGTGAATTCTTTCTTGATAATTCACACATAGGACAAAAGCATCTATAGAACACATTTTTGGCATAACTGTGGAGACTAATAAAAATAATGGCCAGGAACATGGCTGTTTTAATGGACAGGTGAAGTAGGGACCAGAGAGCCGTAGGCTCAAATGACAGCCCATTAAAGTAGTCAATACTAAATATAAATTCTCCTGCAGGGTTTGATGACTGAAGGAATTCCACAGCAGGGAACAGGCCTACAGGTTTCAAAGGATAGGAGATTAATGAGTTCACTGTTCAGATGAAGACAAAACTAGGCCAAATAAAACAAAAATAGAATAGAAAAAAGGGATTCCTGAAAATAAAAAGACAGCAGCCTCAAAAAGCAGCAGGGTCACATCTCTCCAGAGCCTCAGAATGAAAAACAACACCCCAGAACCAGGCAGATGGCTGAGAGAACCTCACTGTAAAAGGATATGCAGTGATCACTCATGTCTTGTAAATGATGTGTAGGTACAGTCAGTGTGCATCTGTGGGTACTGCTCTGGTTAAAGTATCTCACTTAAATGCCTGGAAATGTTTGTGGAATACATATTTACCTGTTTGTGGGATACACACACACAGACATGCAGGAAAGAACAGTTGGTTCTATTGTTTCAAACTGCCAGTTTAAAAATAAGCCAAAGTAAGATTCATTTGGGCTGAAATATGTGAAAAGGCCCACTTTCTTCCGAAAAGCACACAGAAAAATGGAATGTTGTATGTTTAATATTTGAGAATGCGAAATACCAGAATGGACATCAAAACACATTAGAAATTTACTTTTCATTTCTAAAATGCTATATAGCTTTCTTTGGAACAAACCTGATCAGAAGGAAGTGTCATGGTAACAGTAGTAAACTGACATCTTAGAGGCAGCATTGGGTAACAAACCAGGAGCACACAGATGCAAATATCCCTATCAGCAGTGAATATCAAGCTCAGGACTTCGTTCATTAGAAGGGCTAGGGCCGGATCTCACTGACTCAATAAGCATATTGCAGTTGCATAAGATGAGTTATTTATTTGACATGTCAGAGATCTTGAAAATACAGATGAATTAAGAATGAATTAAATGGACCTAAGCATACTTCTTAAGTAACTCTTTGCCAAATGGATCTCTAAAACCGAAATGAAAAATAAAATCTTTCCTCATATTGATTTCTTTACTTTAACTTTCTCATATTATGTGTCTTCAGGCAGTATATCTGTGGCTTACACAATGGAAAGTATTAGCTTACCTTCACAGATACTTTTCACATCCTTTCTGTAATTTCATTACCTCTACTCTAAAGAGCACAGATTAGGGTTCCATCATATTTAAAGGAAGTGCCATGGGGGGAAGGGAGTAAAGGGGAAAATGATATTGTTCTTTCCTAAATTGCTTTCCCATAACTACTAATTGTTGAAAAAAAATCTTTTTAAAACTAGAAACTTACACTTGTCTTAAAAAGCTTTTACTGTACTCTCACGATAAAAATGAGAGAGGAGACAGAAACAATGAAGAATTGCTACAACTGAAAAACAACTCTGCTGTTTTGCAGATTGATTTTGTTGCTGTAGTGGCTTGAGAGAATCCTAAATGTACCATCCATCTTTGTAAGGAATACTTCTTTTACTCAGATAGTTGTGCTTCTATGCATTTTTAAATCTCACACAGCATCTATTCCAACATACAGGCCTATAACACCTTACAATAAAACACAACCATTCATTTTCTAACAAACTATTAGAGGGTTTATTCCTGAGATTGCAGCTAAATCACCTGTTATATTCCCCTGTCCTGTAGTTTCCATCCCAGACTCTAGGAAAGCACTGTGGTGGCCTTTTGCCTTATCTGTTTTGTAGTTTCAGGAATTAATTTCAAGAATCCAATCCTATTCCCACAAGCTGACTCCATTTTGGAAATAAGAGGTTGCAAGTGAAGTTTGAAGATAGGCCAAGATAATTAGGTCAGAGATACTGGAGAGTATCACAATGATGATTTTCTCTTTTGTATTTGAATAGAAGTCCCCACTGACTTTAGAGAATATATTTAAAAGCACAAAGCAGTCTGTTTTGCAGACTGTTGCTAGTCAGAATCCTTTTGGATGCTTTAATCAGGTCTTTTTCAGCAACAGTAAAAAGCTAACCTTTCTCAAATTTCAGGAGTTATTAAAAAAAAAAAGACATTAACTACTATCAGACAAACATTAATATAAAAATGGCTAAATAGTTCGTTACCAAAGCTCCATGGGAAAGACTGGTGCTTGTGAAGGGAAGCATATTAAGTCCAACAGCAAATTGTTCCTGGAGCACATAAAAGCAACTTTCTTTGCAGGGCTTTTTCCTTAATTTTCTTCTTCCTCAAAATCAATAACTTGGGTTTTATGTGTCTATGATTATATTAATATCATCAAACTTCTCTGCAGTGCCTGCAGGGTACTGTTTAAGAAATTCCTGGAGAAACCAAGGCTAAGATAGAGCTAAATTGATATGTTAATGTCTTAATAGCAAAGACCATTTCATTCTGTCAGAAAGCAGAAGCATAAGCTGAGCAATGACTCTTTACCAAAGTCACAACAGTCAAATAACCAACAATTCTGGCTGTATACAGAATTGCTTGAATATTACAGAACTTAACAGCACATCCTGGGAAGATAAGGCATTGTGACAAGAACTGGTTCCTAACTGTGCCAGGGAACTGCACAGACAATGCTGCAGATCCTCAGGGAGGTGCAGGTCTGGGGTTCGACAGAGAGAAAACAGCCCTCACTTGTGACACATGGCGCACACACAGTTGAGATGCTCAGGTAAAAGGGGACTTCAGAGAAGCAAGGAGAGTGATCTGAAGGGAATAAAACATCCCATCATAACTAGAAACAACTAACAGAATGCAGCCAAGGATGTTGAGATGAGCTGGAGGCAAAGATTGGCCAGAGCAGGGCTGGGGCTCGGGAAGAACAGCACCCTGCTCTCTCAGGTGTCATTTCCCATTACATGGAAAGCTTTGAACCTGAAGACTCACTGAAATCACTTCTAAAACCTCATCCTATTAACACTGCAGGAATGATTTTTATTTTGAAGCAACTCACATACATTCATGTTTAACCTTACTAAAAATAGGGTGCTAACTTTAGTCCTGAAATGTGCGATGGAGTCGCTGTTCCCTTTGTGTCCTTCCCATCTCCTGTCTGATTCCTGTGCCTGCTGCCCATCCTGTTTCAGCAGTGGATTTATGAACTACCTCACTCCCCAGTGCAGCTACTGACAAGGCCTGCGAGGATCAATGAAGTTCCTGTGTGAGCCAAAACCCAGAAAGCAACAGACTGTAAAGGGAGTGAAACAAAAATGGTTCCCCTCCAGGAGCCTTTTGCTGCCCAACTCCTGAGAGAAGGATTTCTCAGTGCTGCAATACCCATAGAGAGCTCACACTCTGGGGGAAGAGGCAGACAATTTGAGATGTGGGTATGGACACCCAACCACTACTACCAATCACAGGGGTCTCTGGCACCAGGTCACATTGCCACCTGCAGCTCTGTGGAGATGACAGGGATAATGTGACTGAAATCAGTTTTAATTTGAAAAAATATCACTTTTGCTTTCTCCCTGGTCCCACACTGTACAGCCCATATCCTGGCTGCAGTTTTGCAATATTAATTACTGCAATCTCACAGGTGTCCAGATGCCCCAAAGTTAATTTATTAGACTGGTGCCTGTGTAACCAAGATTGTCAATATTAGAAAACAAAGACTGCAATGAAACTGATGGAGTAAAGTAGCTCTGTTAACTTCAGTGTAATGGTAGACCTAATCAACTTAAAGCATCTTTCTCTTCTTTATTTATTTATTTCTTGTCCTGACTTTCAACTTTTAAGAATCAGGAGTTAGTGAATAATTCATTACCAATTAAAGTGAATGACCATCAACATTTTTTTTCCTTAAAACACAAAAAACCTGGCTCAAAACATTAATGCATGAGGTAAAGATCTTTCTTTATAGTAGCAGAATCTAATTTAGAAAAGTGCATTATTGATTCTATCCGTTTGTCAGAACCTGCAGTGGTATTGAGCTCAACGTTGCCAGTAACTAGCAATGTAATGTGTATATGAAAAAAGCCAGGTGCATTGAAATTAGCACTAATTTTATTAGAATTCAATAGACATTTAGGTCATTTATTTCTATTTTAAGATGTAAATGTTGGCTTTGTCTTCACCTTGATGAAAATTTACCGAAGAAACAAAACACCATAATGATAGGTTAGGCAGCCTGGTCAAGTTGCAAAGGTTAAAGGCTTTTTTGCTTAGTGTACGAGCTGGAGTTAGTACCTAGGTTGCTTCAAAAATAAACTCTTGAGGAAAGACTCTCTCTCCCCCTCACCCCCATCTGCACAGGTGCCCACAAGATGCTTCATGACCAACATGGACCCCAGTTTATAACAAAGATCCCAGGCATTTTAATATCTTCTAGTGTCAATGCTTTGAAAGAGTTATGGAATAAGATCTAGTCTCCTCTTACTCTGAGTTTACTGAAAACAAGCTCAGTTGCTATTGAAAGCACTTTTCTCTGTGAGCTCCTAGAATTCCTGAAATAAAATGAGTGGTTTGAGACCCGTATTTCTAAGGTTCTTCCACAGACTTATGAGACCTGAGAGAGGATTTGTATAAAATTCAGCACTGAATTTGCCCTGTTATTTTCATAAAGTCAAGTTCCATTACCCTGGAGACATCTTCTAAAGCAGGGTCAGAAAGCCTCATAGACTTGTGGTGCAAGAAGATAGATTATGATCCACCTCATATATGGAAATCTCTTAGGAAGTCTATGATTACCACCTAAGTTTGCTAAGCTAGCAAGATAGGCTCCTGCATCTCAATCTAAGCATTATCCTGTATAAAATTTCTGGTTTGTACATCAGCTTAAGTACCAGACCTTCTGTCTCTGAAGTTCTCACAGAGTAAACTGTTCCTTAAGTGTTCAGTCCTGTATCACTGAAGCCAGAAAGACTCTGTGATCATAATTTCTCACTTGCTTTTCTAAGCTTAGCCTTGATTTGTCACAAAGCAAATCTCAGCCATCTGGCAGTTAAACTCTGAGGAGTCAAAGTACTGTGCCAAAGGATTTCATATTGTGCTATCAAGATGCCAGAGATGATAACATAAACCCTAAGGAATACTGATGCCATTAGAAAAAGCATAAACATATTTTGCTGAAGAAGCCCATGCTTACGGTGAAAAAGAATTCTAAATTATTTCTCAGCTTCTTCAGAAACATAAGCTGCCCATAGGCATCTGCTAAATCAGAGTCTGAAGAAAAACTGAAGGATAAAAATTTTTACGGGGTTTTTTACTGAATTAAATGCTTGCATGTGTTTAATGTTCCCATTTATATGAAGTGCTGGTCAAACACTTTTTAACAGATGTACATTAACAAAACGTGCTTCTTGTTCAATAAATTACATTGTCCCAGAATCAAGCATACAACAAGTGTGGTATTAAAGGAACAAGGAGTTCCATGAACATTAGCTTCAAATCTAATTCAAATTTTTTTCACTTCGTGTTTGACTTAGTGTCCTCCACAACTGAATTTCTAAAGCACTGCTTCTGCTTGTAAAATATCAGGTATTTGAAAAAAAAAAATACAACACTAAGGAAGAATTTCTAAATCATTAAAATTAAGTGAGCTTGTATCAATTAAAAGGTTTTTATAGCATTGTTCTTAAAAAGCTTAATAATGCTTCATGCAAGTATCAGATTGAGCACATAGTTGTTTCCACATTATGGTAATTTGTGGACATCAATTGATTAGCATACATAAAAAATAGACTATGTGACAAAACACAACATAATTCAATGAACTGTTTAAAAAAATAAATGCTAAAAGTCCACATTTGTCCTATTAAAACCATATTAAATTGTTGAACTGAGGAAAAAAAACAAATAGTGTCTCAAATTTTTTTGCACTGATTGCTTTATACCTACTGCTTCTCTCAATTGCAGTTACTGTTTCTCCGCTTCCTATCATGTAACATCTCCATGAAAATGAAAACTCCTGATAATTAAGAAAAAGAATATTAATTGTGCTCAGGTAGCTGAGAAAAAAGGGGGAAACCTTTACTTTTTATTAGCAATATTCTGCATACTGCTAGCAAATTTCCTATGAACACACTGAGATAAGAACTTCAGACTTCTAACCAGTTCTTTCCACAGAGATCCCTGGGGGGGGATGTGGCTTCTATGGGGGCTGTACACAAAGGGCAAAGATTGCTAAATTTTGTTTTGTTTCCTATTCATTTCCTTTAACATCTACCCCAACTATCTCTGCAAGGAAGACATTCACCTAAATATTTTCCAGTTTCTGGGGCTGGTTTTGCCCTTGAACAGTAGCAGGAAGGGGAAGACCTCAGCATGCCACAGCGCTTGTGCATATCAATCTTGGCAAAATGTCTGGCAGACAACCTACAGAAGTTAATATACAGTTTGTAAGCAGTCAGAAGTGATACCTTTAGCTCAGGCATGTTTATTATAAGCTGCATAGGTAGTTTAACATCTGGATCCTTTGTATAATCCATGGGCACAACATTTGGTGCCATTTCATGGTATCGGCCGTGCAACCTGTAAACAAGCAGAAACAAACAGCCAATAACCAATTTTAAATAATCAATTCCATTCAGACAGTAATCAGTTACAAATTCGTCTTGCAGCTCTAATCGTTGTTTTTAGTGCACAAGTCTGAGCCCACCAAATTCCCATCTTTTGGAAAAGAAGAGGGCTTTGATGCAGTATCCAGCATAACTGCTACCAACAGCCACGCGTTCCCTGAGGTGTGTAACTGAGCAGTGCTTCACGCTACGTGTATGCAACATTTAGGCACTGCCTAGGCACGTGCACAGAAGGCCTGAACCAAGGCACATACCATAAAATGCAATTCTTATCATATGTGGAAGTTTAGTCTTAACCCTAAGTCATAAACTGCTTAGGGCAGAAAGCGGTTCCTTTGTCATGTCCGATGTATTAACAGAGCGTATTCTGATCCCTCAGTAGGTCACATGTACTACTTGAATATATTAAAAAGCTGTATTTTGTGACTTCTTTTCCTTCTAACGAAAAATCCTGCCTGCTCACTGGGCATACTAAGAATTACCTATAGAGATTACCATGTTTTGACAGCAGTACATAAACAACGCAGTAATACAGAAAGCAATTCCTCAGCAACCCCTTCATCTTTCCAGCTTTAGCTGCAGGAGCCCTGCAGCCAGTCCCATATCCAACTGAACTACTTCAGATTCCTGTGTGTAAATAAACTCAAAAACTATGAGAAAATAATCTACAGGCAAGTGTTTTCTTATGATTATGATGTGCCATGAAGAACACATGAAATGAAACACAGAAACACGTTTTTTCTGCATCATAGGAAACTGATGTCTTCCCCTTGCACAGCAATATTCTGTGCCATACCGGAAATTGGATATCCACTGATCTAAGCACATTTCAGCTGCTCACCACAGCTCACCCTGACATTTCATAAATACTATGTAATTCAAGATGCAATAGCCATTTCCCTCTCTAGCAACTGATTTTGCCATTGTAAATAGCAGCTACAAGGATTCTTCTAAATATAACAGAAAAAGCAGCTTAAAAGCACATAAAAGAAAGCAAACCTTTCAAGTCAAATATCCATCTAAGGGCTACTTTCTTTTTTAAAATCTAGAATACTGAAATGGTGTTCTAGTCTTCAACAAAATTAATCACTTATTGTTGGCAAAACTTGACCATTGTGAACAACACTTCAAAATTCAGGAGCTGACAACCGCTGTTTATTTTAACTGCCAAGATTTGCTTCTGTACTTTATCTAATATTAGATTTATCTCTTTATAACGTGCAGTATCAATGCAAAGTAAACCTGTCACTTCTTGGTGACAGAATTCACTATCTTGTCAAGGTATTTATACTGAAGTTCAGCCATACCCTTCAGCAGCTGAAAGAAGGATACAGTTCCCAGCTCTAGACTAGACTCTGCTAGAATTGTGTGGAAGGCAGGTGCTGGACACAGAAACGTGCAGGTAATTAACTGCAGATTTGAGCGCAGCTCTCATATCCTGTTTTCCTCCCAGCTAACTCTGCCATTAATTCACCAAATCAGTCAAAGATCTGTAGACGTAAAAGCTTTCCACCTGAGTGGATTTCACACTACAGCATCCAAATGAGTCTGTAGGAAGTGGCTCTGGTCTAACTCCTGCAAACTAAATTACAGCAATAAAATACATCTCCCACATGCTTTTATCTGCAAGGATCCAGCAACCCTATTTGTAACAGCCTTATCACATGGCATGATTAGCATTTATGACAGTGAAAAGGGCCATAAGATTTCCCTATACCCAACATATAGTATGTTGCACTTGCTCCATCCTCCTTTGAAATAAAAAACAAAAACCCCCAACCAACTAAACAGCCACAAAAGACAGTACCATCTTTTCCCACTGGAATATCTTTATGCTGGAAGGTTCTTCAGGGACACTATGTACTGTTTTATAATAAACTGGATTGCCAGTATCAAATGCTGGACTTTGTAGAAAAAATAACAGACCTGCTTCAGCCTCTTAACAGGATGCCAAGAAAACCACCTGTCACAAAGGAACATAGCCCTTTTTGCAGGAATTCCACCAACACTCCCGTTTGGTTGAATAACTTACGTTACATGGGGTGAGTACTGACTTTTTGGCAAGGAAACAACGCATGTCTGATCACTTACTCTGTAACACAATGCAAAGCTCTGTAGACACTGGGGTTATTTACACCCATAATCCTCCTGCCTGTATGCAATACCTCACTACACCTTGTAGGGTTGTGCACTATGAGAAATCCTGTGAGTCAGACTCAGTAATCCCTTCCCAAATGCTGCTCTCGTTACTGACTGTTCTCTCACATCTCTCAGTAACACTAATTACTAACTGCAGATAGAGAAGAAACAAAGCTCTGGTAAAGGCTCTGATATTTCTCCTGTTTTCGTAGAAGCAGAAGGCTCTTCAGGTGACCTGAACATATCAGAGCAGTTGTGACCTACAGGAAAGGCTTCTCGTCCTTTTACTTAGCATGCCCTTCACAAGAATTTCTGAAAACAACCTAAAGCTACTTTCTCTATCTGTTCTAGACACAGAAACATTTATTTCTTGTCAGGGAGGCAATGTAAGGTTTTGCAGTGCTGTCTGAACACACACAGATTTGGAAAAGCTGCCATTATCATACAGAGACCATCATGTACATTCAGAAGGCCAAGACCAGCCTTACTGTCTTTGCAGCAGTAACTACTACAGATCCTGCAGCTGTATTTCCTTTGAAAGATTCTTCTGGATGCATGCAGAAGCATTTTCCCACTCCTGGATGTGCTCTCTTTGTCAGCAGGATTCCTTACCTACTTTGCATGGAAGTAGGAAAGGAAAAATTGGCAGTGACTTCCCCACTACAAATGAGAGTGGGAGGGTATTTGGTGATAAATTTAACAGCAAATTTCATTTGCTAATGATGCTCTGTCCCCACAGGTACTGGTACGTGTTAATGCTTCATGTACAACATTCAAGGATTAAAGCTGTGATTCTGTATCATTTTAATCCTGTCTAAACCCAGACTGCTGATCTGCCCTTGCAGAAATTTGAAACCCGCAGCCACTCATGTCCCTTTTATAAGCACTAACACTTAAGAATGTGCAGTGAGGTTCAGGGATCTGATGTGCTTCAAAATATAGAAGTCTTCCTAGTCAGCTCTTTGAGCTTACTGAAGTAGTTGCAACAGCAGTGGAAGAAAATGGGGGTTTAATTTTTCTATTAAATTAATCAATACAGTAAAGGCAGAACAAGATTTAGCCCTGTAGACAGCAGTAGTTTTAAAATCAACTCACCCACCCATCAACCAGTGAAAACAAAAAAAAGCTGTGTTCAGAAAAAAATCCTCAACATACTTTTGTCCCCACTGCCTAGTTTTGATCGATGCTAACTTTCATTCTACCCCTTGGGATATTTTACATGGCAAAAAAGGTGGGTCAGAGTCTGTTCCCACTTCTCAAGGGTGAAGCATCCTGAAGTCAGCAAGGATGACACTGTGGGTATTTGCTGGACACAGTCTGGGATGTCTCCGAACTTACAACACAGCATCCAGCTCTACCTGAATAGATCTGAAAAAAGATATTTCTAAGCTTACACCCTGCAGCAACCATTTAAGTTCACTACTGAGCTTTGAGAAGAAGTCAGACTGCACCCAAGGTCACCAGTGGGTGTGTTAAAACAAAACAGCTCTTCCTTGGCTTGGTGTACATTCATTTCCACCATCAAATGTAGTCACAACACATTACAGCTGCCTGGGCTGTCTTATTAACAGGCACACTGCATGGGAGTGCTGAAAACAAAAGATAAAAGCTTGCAATGGCTCATTGATTAGAAATAAGTAGAGGCTTTAAAGTGGCCTTTAGAAACAAATAAACATCTCCCCAATTCCGGTCCCACAGCAACAGTCACTTGATTTATGCTCTAAGGGGAAAACATTTTTATTCAGCAATATATATCGTATTTATTCCTAAATAAAAGGGATGCATTCAAAGACTTGTACATTACAATCAAGACAACATCAAAGAGTAAATTCTAGATTGCTCTGCATTGTTCTGCATGGTCAGAAAAGAAATAGCAAATGGCTTAACTAGAGCAAGGAAACCAGGCAGGGGGTGCTGATGGACAGTCCCACCAGGGATTCACAGCAGCTGTGGCATGACCTGACCGCACACAAGATGGAATAACCTGTGCCAGCAGCAGGACCAGAAGTGCTCAGCTGCTGTTCAGCTGCACTTTTGGTTATTCACCACAATCAGGGCTATAGGCTCCTGTCCAGGTGCCAAAGCTGAACAGAACAGCTGGAGAAAGACTTTCTATAATATACAGAGATGAACTGACCATTCCAGAGAGCAGCAGGAAAACTGACAAGTCAACCCAAAGCCCTGGGAAGAGGCAGGTCTCAGCAATCAGCCCTTCCAAGCGCCTGGAGACTGAGATAGCTGGAAGTAAAAGAAGCAACAGCATTGAAGATGGGATTGCACGGAATGTAGGACAGAGGGCACAAATGGGAACTGATTTACAACCCTTGCTACAGAGGCTGTAGCACTGTACCGATGCAAATCAGTGAACTGCACATGCTCTCTTGTCCTGCAGTGCTTTAATGGACAGCTGGGGAACAGGGCCAGACAGACCAAAATCTCCAAGTCTGCCACAGAAGGAGAAAAAGCTGCTGTAGCTCAAAGAGAAGGAGGTTCTTTAATCTGGGCCTGAGAAACTGAGGAAGGAGGGGCCTTCGGGGCTGTCAGCAACTGATAAAGACAATACTTTCAGGGTCTCAGATTTATGCCATACTTGCACAAACTGTTTTTGCAACAGTAAATATTAAATGTTGCTCATGGTAACTGAGGCATAAATCTCCGTGCTGCACCAATTCCTCAGTGAATTATTGCTTCCAAGGATTGCAAGAGGTTAGAATAGTCTATTAGAGAAGGGGGTCTACCATGTGAAGCTGAAACCAAAATGACAGGAAACATGATACAAGGAAATTAAGACAGAAACTGAAACCACGACTCACTAAATTGCCACAGTTCAACAAACAGATAAAGAACAATGAGAAACACAAGCAGGAAGAGTTGAAACTTGAAGGAATTCTGTTACTGATATGCCTTGTCCCTTTTATGCTTTCCAGTTACATTATCTTCATTGTATCAATAAAATACAGTAACTGGACACAGAAATCAGATTAATAAAAAGGCAGCATAATAAGATGAGGAAAAACAGATAGATGAGTCTTCTGCTAGTCTTTAGTTAGCATGTAAAGTATTTATTCATCTTTGCAATGCAAAATGAAGCAGCACAAATTAATTCAAAAGAATATTAGATAAATGTCCTCCCAAATTGTCTGCAGTAAAATTAAAAAGAAATTGCAAGAAATGTTTTTGGCAGACAATTTATAATACATTTTTTCTAAGTCTAGTCATAGTTAGGAAAGTGCTGAGTTTCAATACAAGCATTCTACTGTTCCTAGAACTACATGATGTACATTAACTATAGATAAAAACACTATAAAATGTTTTTCCTTCCTTGAAGCAGCACTCAAAACCCTGCTCACAGGCCTCTTTTCTGCTGGTGATTCAAAGAACCACAGAATGACTGAGGTTGTGAGGAATTCCTGGAGATGATCTGGTCCAACCTGCTGCCCAGCAAGGGCACCTGGAGCAGGCTGCCACATCCAGATGGCTTTTGAGTATCTCCAAGGCTGGAGATTCCACAACCTCTCTGGGCAGCCTGTTCAGTGCTTGGTCACCCTCACAGTGCTTCCCTATGTTCAGCCAGAACCTCCTGTGTTTCTGTAAGTACCTGCTGCTCCTTTTCCTGGCACGGGCATCTGTCTCCTTCGCACCCTCCTGATCTCAGCTCTCTCAGCCTTTCCTCACATGAGAGAGTCCTCGGTCCTTTATCCATCTCAATGGCCCTTTGCCAGACCCTGGGGCAGCTCTTTATTTCTCCTGTACTGGGGAGCCCAGAACAGGACACAGTACACCAGCACTCCAGACTCCATACAGATCAACACTGACATGGATTCTGTCCTCTCACAAGCATTAGCAAAACAGGTACAATCTGACTAAAACATAATATAGGAAAAGTTTATCGTACGGAAATGCAGGAACTGCCTAGAAGCCTTTTTTCATTCACAGAGATACAGAAACATTTTTAACAACAAGAATAGAACATAATTAACAAGAAGATCAATAGTTGCTTCAGGATATGTGTTCTTCGTGTATGCAGTTTCTTGCCTAAAACTCAGGAAGATTCCCAAGGGTACAGAGTTCCCCTCAACTTCATTCTTTTGGCTGATGTTTTTTCCCCCCAAAGCTGACAGTAGGGCAGTTCCCCCTTTCTGCATACAAAACTTCAAACTCTTTAAAACAAAAACCGGAGCTGTGTTCTAACTCCTCCTTCCAGTTGTGTAGCAACTTGCTCCACAAGGAGCGGCATCCCAAGCAGTTCATTGCATTTGCGCCCTTATAAGGAAGTTTTGCAGACACTTGAAGGAAACCACTGCTTAATTCTCTGGCAGATTTCAGATTTAAAATCCAGCATTCAGCTGGATTGGCTAGAAGGGGTCCTCTCACCTCACCTTTCACCCATCAAAAACAAGCCAAGAAACAGGCAGAGAAGAGAAGGCAACAAAAGAGTTAATTTTCTTCTACAAAAACGTTCAAAGGTTTGCTGACATCCCAGACAGTGCCCAGCTTTGTCATTTAGTGCCATATTCCCCTGACAGTTGTCTAACTAGGTTGTCAGTCACAAGTAATACAACTTGAATTCACAAGTTTTGTGCTTCTTGGCTAGGACAGACATCCAGGAACACCTGCATTTGAGTGCTTGTTTGGGTGCCAAACTGTACCAGTCTACAGGGAGAAGCAGAAACAGATGGGCTGGTGAGCAAATAAGCATTATTGCTGGAGTAAAAGCTTGTCTGCCAGAAAATCAGATTTGCAAAACTGAGTAAGAGGAATAATGCCTTATAAGAGACAAGTCAACCATTTGTTCCCATTTACAATCACAAGAGAGGCACATTACACAAAGAGATTCATTGCTATGACTAAAGTGGTTTTCCAGCTTTTCTTCATGACATGTTTTTCTTTTTATTCCTGTTTCTCTCTACAGGATCTTTTCCAGGATAACAAATCTTTTTTGAATGGTGATGCCCAAAACTGGACAGTCTATTCCTACTGAGGTCCCAGTACTGCTGACTGGAATTCTCCCATTTTATAAACACTACTGAGGCTAATGCATCGTAGAAACTCACTTCCCTTTTTCGCAAGAGCATTGCGGGGGCAGTGTTGTTAAAATTATGCTCACTTTGCTTAGATCATGAACCCCCCAGCCCATTTTTTTCGATACATTGCATTCTGCACTTGCAAATTTTTCCTCAGTTCTTAGGACTTGAGTGTGTGAATTTCCTTTTGTTCACTTTGACTCTAGTAATTTCTCTAACATACTGAGTACTGTTGAAAAAGCTAATACTTATCTTCATAGCATCTGCAACTCTCTTCACCTCAATGTTTCTTACCATTCTCACCAATCTTCTATGTTCAGGAGTAGCTTGACCAAGAAGTCAGTGCACTTACACAAGGAGAAAAGGACTAACACAAACTGGAATATGTAAAAGCCTTTATCAAAATAAGGACATGTTGCAGCTGCTTCTTTTCTGTGACTTGCAAAAGCAGACACTCACAGGAAGATTTGCTTTTAACAAATCCACAGTGGCTGCCTCTGAGCGTGTATTAAGTTCTAGGCACTTACAGCCTGATTGTCTACCAGTGTGTTCTGGCATCTTTCCATGCAGAAAAGTTGTGTCCTGAAGCTACATGCACTGGTCTCATTTCCACATTCTCCTTAAGAAAACCAGGGCATGTTTTCAAAGGCCTAACACCACCAATGCAATCAGTAACAGCTCTAAAAATTTGTCAGCTGCCCTATGAGTATTTTAGATAATGTTTTGAGTCAATGATAACATAAATATGTCTACAATAGCCAACATTCTTGAATATGCTCTTGCCCTGGGCCCATGACTAAATGCTTGCAGCTGTGATCAGCACTTCCCAAAATTAATCATCTTTAATAAAGACTTAGGACTGTATTTAGTTTTTCTGGTGATAAACAGCTATCAAACACCAATAGTGAGGTATGGTTTCTATTTTTCTCTTTCACCAGGCACACCTGCCTCTGCTGCAGTCTTACTTTATATTTTTTCCTAGATCCATTTTCAGCATTTTGTGTTAGTTTCTTCTTCCCTTTAAATTAGTAACTTACATTATTTTCTAATAATTTTCAGATTATCCACACTCAGATTACTAATCAAAAGAATGTGTCCTCAACCCCTCTGACCTCAGCCTGCATTCATGTTGACTTAAGCTGATGCTGACACCAAAGCCTTGCACAGTGTGTAAGTCAATCTAAGACCTTACTGGTAGGGAAACACTAAGTCTTGCTCTCCTCTCCTTTCCTCATTTTCAGTTGCATTTGTTTGCTCTTATGCCAGCTTTGGCACTCATCTGATCCCCCAGAGAGCTGATTCAGCTTATTAAACCAGCAGAAAATAGATTTACTGTTGTTTGGGGTTCTGATGGGCTACTTTCCCTGTAGGGACAGATAAAAACACTTAGCCCATTTCACCTAATTGCAATCTCATGCTGGTTTACATCAGTGTATAGCAATTTCAATTGAAGCTGCCATATGAATCCCTTCATCCCCACCTACACAACAGTACCTCTTCCTCACTATCAGTCATTAACAGTCATGCAAATGGATGGTGAGCCAGACTGGGCCTTTTTTTTTTTTTTTTTCTTTTTCTAAGGTTGCTCCTTGCTGGATCATCTCACTGAACTCAGCAGCTGCACAAGAAATTCAGTTGAGCCTAAAAAAGGACTGGACCTGCACTTCCTCCATCTCACCCCTGTGAGCATCCTGCAGTGCATAAATAAGTGCCCAGAAGTACCTGGCTCCCCCTTCACTGAGACAGGGGAATGCTAAATCAGTAAGTGCTAATTAACCAGAGGGTCACAACCCATTTTATTCCTGCTCAGTAAAACTTCACCTCAGACATGTAGAAACACCTCTGGATTCTACACTGACTGCAGGACATGCCCTCACTGGTATCACTGAGCAAAAAAGGGGCATGTCCCTTTCATACAAGTCACTGTCTCAATCCAAAAAGAGTCTATGACATTCACCTTAAACTAATCACCACCATCAGTCTCCTTATGACAATTATACATTATAAGTGTATCTTAAGTCCAATCCTACTCTCATTCATTCCTGCAGAATAACTGGCTTTATCTGGTTTCCGCACAAGTCAGATAAAAAGATTTAGCCTCTTCCACATGGAGCACAAAGGAGAAATTTAAAACAATTTACTTACCGAAGGATTTCCTTCCGAGTGAAGAACGTGCAATCCTGTTAAAGAAACAAAATGTGTCATTGTACTACAGAAATATCGAAAACAACTGCAAAGAATTATTCTCAACCTTTTGGAAGGAAACTCAGATCTGACAGAGAAACATTAAAGATGCTGTTTGGGTGCCATCTACTTTTCACTCAGAAAGCAATATACACTATAAAATAACAGAAATATTCCAAGAACAGGCCTATCAGTAAAAAAAAAGATATTGGTAATGTGATCGTTCAGGAAGAAAAAAACCAGGTTGCTGAGATACTTCTCCAATGTGGAATGACTAGACCAGAAACATAATTAAATCCAAAAAATAAGGTATATGCCAAAAGTATTCAATAAATGAATATGAAAAACTATAAACAACAAATAGATGACAAAAACTGTCTTCTAACTTGAAGTATCCCCCTACTGGAGACAACTGGTCTAATAATAAAATGATGTGGTTATTTATTAGTTATTAACTCTTTTTGCTAACAATCAGTTTGCACTATGGTCACTTTGGTGAAGGCTGCAAACTCCTCTATTTTAGGAGCAGGGATAAATGGACAGCCCCTGCTCTGAAGAGCAGCAAACTATACCACTCTCTCTGTGCTAGAACAGAATTAGAAGTAACTTACTAAAATGCAAAGCAGAGCTTGCTGAACATGAGACAAGAGCATACAAGCACTCACATTCTAAATAGCTCTGTGATGTGACTGAATGTACACTGGTTTAATTCACTTCATGAACACCTGTGTTATACCAGAATTCAAACACTTCACCCAAGAACCAGAATATGAGCAGTGGAAGAGTTTACATTTCATGCATTTCAAAGTCAGTCAAAAAAAAGTTATAATTTCAGGTGCTTTGAAGAAACATAATAATCAGTCCTATCCCATTCAAAAATAATCCCCTAACCTCCAGTCTTACCTAGTATGTACTTAATGGAAATTCTGCCCTGCGACCAAGACTAGGAACACTAGCAGCTATGAAATACTTGATAATGAGTAGAGAATATATTCATCAATTCAGAGAATACACAACTTGATCTTAGAGCCAGCTCATGAGGGTGTATATATAGGGAACAACCACCAACACAGGAAATTCTTCCTGATTATCCACCTCTCTCACAGGCCCATGTGATGTGGCAAGGCATTTGCCTAACAGTTCAGCTCTTTGTAGTTTTCCCCCTTTAATGTAAAGATATTTTGAATATATCATTGAAAATCAGCTTGTGACAAGATAACAGCATCAGACTTGGTAAGTCATACTTAAAGGGTACAAACAACTATTTTGACTCTCCCAGTCCTGCTCTTCAGTCAACCAGTGAAAAAGTATTTCTTTCCCAAGCTGAGACTCATTCAGGCTAAACACCTGCTTCTTCCAAGGAGGGGAGAAGCAAAGGATCCCAGCTGGCTAAAGCAAACAGCCTGTCTCGGGTGTCCAGGAACGCGATCAGTCCCACAGGGTATCAATTATTGAGCTCGCTTGCTCTCCTCCATACAAAGTGGCAGGAGCCGCAGCTCTTCCTTCAGTGGATTGTGCAGTTACAGGGCCCGGGAGGAAGAACCTTGGGAACTGCTGACACTGAGGTCACATTGTCTGGAACTGCACAAAGTGACATCGGAGCCAGCTGTTCAAGTCTTCCTTAATTCCACACAATCAACACAGTCAACCTGTCACTTAAGGATGCTTCATTTACTAAGAAAGGGCAGGTGTAATCTCACAAATAATTGTAACTCCCTCAGCAGCAATCATGTGTAATTATACAGGCTGGGGAAAACAGCAGCCACTTAACTAGAAAGGTGACAGGGAAGTGATACACAAATGGAGGCAAAGATTAAAAAGAAAAGTTACCCTTTACCACTTAGTCCCGCAAAAATGCTATTGGAAGACAAATTAGGAGGTCAGATAATAAACCGTTTTTTTCTGACAGTCCACACACTTTTTTATATTTTATTCTGAGTTGCTTCATGACATTGACAACAAACACTCCTGCCTGCCTGTTTTTAATCAACAAAATTTTTACTAACATAATCTAAATCCCACTAATACTGAAAACCTCTATAGCAGAAGTAGTTGCAATTATCTGCCTGACCCCCATTACCAACAGCACTATTCCAATTATGCCTGTCAATTGCATGGAATTGTCAGGGATGACAGGTGTCAAAAAAAATTTAAGAGTGGTCTCACTCTTAAGAGAGATCTTAAAGCTACTCAGGGTCAAAACACCCCAAATTCATTGTAACCTGGCCTATACTTCTGATCCAGCCAGATGATACCACTTATGAAACGATTCACCATTAAAAAGCCTGTCTGGTGTCAAATGGCAAATGCAAAAGCCGCAGCTCCAAGTGACCTCTGACAGGGAAGTCCAGCCATGCCTGTTGCTTTTCCCACCTTCTTATTTCTGCCTTTTCCTTTATGCAGACTTCACCTTGATGAGCAGAATAACTGCATCAGAGAACTCTGAAGGAAGGAACTAATGTGTTTGTAAATGAACCTAGCAATAATGGATGCATTTTCAGCTTGGATCATTTCCTTTCAGTGACCTAGAACATAGAGTTGGCAGTGCTGGTACAAGAGATGAAGGTGAATCGAGTATCTATTGATGGCAGGAAAGGGGTGCACTTTTTTTTCCTTTTTTTTTTTTTGAAAGCACAGCCCTCACTTGGATTAAAATCATGATGGAAAAAAGGTCTAAATAACATAATTACATTTTATAGTTGCTGGAACTTCAGCAATTTAATTCCAATTTAATTAAAGACTTTGGGCCGAAGAAACACAGAGGTGAATCATCCAATTTTCTTCTGGCTACTTCATTCATACAGAAAATACACAATGAAGGACAGTAAATAGCAAATTAACATGTTAAATTCACTCTCTCATAAGGAAAGGTGAAGTGGGCTCTGGAAAGCATTTGTCATGTATGCACATAACTTTGATTTTCCTGCAAGCCAGAAGTGTCATAGAACACATTTGTTATTTTGTGGACTGTATTTGAGTTTGCTAACAGAAAAAGCAACCTCTCTGTTCTGTTTGGACACTAAAGCAACTGGGAGTCCTGATAGAAAAGCACAAACTAAATACTGAACAAATAAACATTACCAGAGTTTTCTTAATTCTTATCAGCTCAACAGTTCTGGCAAGAATTGATCCTGGGAATCATTGCTTTTATTTCTAGTGCTACACACTGACCTGAAAGACTTCTGCTAACAGCAAGCCCTTGGGGGTTTTAGCCTGTTTAGAACAGAGGCTCTGCCTTGACAGGTTACCTATTCCAGCCCCTGAGAACATACATGCCCCTTTTCCAAGATCAACTGTCCCACTCAGTCTATCCTTGTGCCCTTAATAATCAAGTTAATTAGAAGTCCAACATGGGATCACTGATGGTTGTTTGCAGGTAAGATACTAAAATAAGTCTGCAATTATCTATTTAACATCTTATAGCAAAGTGAATAAAATCAAGCAAACAAAATAAATTTCCCATTGATTTCCCATTGAGATCATGACCTTGTACATTGTGACTTGGTTCTCGCATTTAACATTTAGATGACTTAACTGCTTCTTAAAATACTTTGCGGAGAGAAGAGGCAGACAGCTGGTGTATTTAGGTTCCATGAGTACCTTGGCTCACGGCTGGTATTGGAACTTTCTGCAAGTCACTCAGCATTGCTTGTAAAGCACAGTCTCTGCTCTTAAAACTTATTTTTATAGAAGAGCAGCATGCACATGCTGTTAGTTTTATTCTTCTATTTCCTATGTCAGATGAACGCAGCTTTAGGACAGAACAGAGTGAAATATGGTGGCCCACCGCCTTTTCCACTTGCCTGTAGGACTTTACTGCAAACGCCTAGGTTGGGTCTGCTTCGTATTGAGTTCTACAGTGATTTGAACAAAAATAGGCAGAGAGAGAGCTGCGCTGACAATGCTGCTGCTTAACGGTCTGTATTGTCCAGACCCAGCACACCGGGAGGTGTGGCTCCACCATCAGCCTACGTGTCAGCTGCTCTGGGGAATGGATTGCCAGCTCCCGAGGGCAGCACACAGCTTATGAATGGCAGCACAGCCCAGTGAATGGGAGGTGACCAATCACCACTTCCAGAAACAAGTATTGTGCATAAAGCACGGCTCTGAAGTAAAGCTAATTTCACGGAGGTATGCAAAACACTTCTCTACAGAACAAAAACTGGAGAAATGAACAACAGAATGAAAGAATAGAAATACTCAAATATGCTGTGAAATAGTATTTCTTAAAGCCATTAAATGCGTATTTCTCTTCTAAGAATACATATATATTCTGCTTTATATATGCATAGTTTCATAAGGTCGGGTTTATTCTGATCCTGCAACAGCTTCATTGGAAAGCTTTATAAATAGGAAAATAATATAAATCAGTCTTACACAATCACTGCAAATTTTTTTTTAAAAAAGTCTCAAACAAAAGCTAGGAAACTACAGACAATGCAGACACTGTAAACCATATAGCTATCTGAGAGAGCAGCTCTTAAAAAATGCTAACTACTGGATGCTGCAGCACTTTAAAAGGTAATATTTCAAGCAAATTACTTCTGAGGTTTCATTTTAAAAATCACAAATTATGTTTTGTACTGTGCCAAAGTACAAAATGTGTGTAAGAGCATTTAATCAAAACACCATTAAAACATCATCCTGTGAAGCAACCAAGAATCTGGTACCAGACAGAAGCAAATGAACTTTCATAAGATCTATTATTAACTCTATTCTGGTAATGTTTTACAAATGCAACACTTTTGTTTTACATTCCATACAACTAAGACTGGCACAGAGTTGTGCTAGACTGAGTCAGCAAGATATTTATGTGTTTTCATCACTGTGAGTGTATAAAGAGTTAACAGAGTCAATGAGTTTAAAATGCTGTTTGCATCAGAACACCAATGAAAATTTTAAAGCTGATCTTTACTTGTCATCCTATATACTTTACAATTACACCCAAACCAACCAAAACCCACTGAGTTTCAGAAGCAAAAAATCTGCAGCTGAAAGAAGCAGTTTATATATTCATACTGCAACAGGGGAGTAAAAACAAGTCAGACTTCAGCAAGGACTGAGAAGAAGCAAACTGCCAACTAAAGTAATTTTGCTCAATGTATATATGCACCAAATGGTAGCATGAAACCAGAACCTGACCAAAGGACATTTTCACAAAAAACTTGCTCCTTCATTATGCTACTTTTACTTGCATAATAACAGCAATACTCCATCAAATGGTAAATACTTCTTACAGAAGATCCTGGGGAACCTGTGAATGCACTTTTTGCATTCTTGCAAAGGGTTAATTTTCCAAGACCATGGATGAAGTCAAGCATGGCTTTTTAAAAGAGAGCTTGATGAACTTGTTTTACTTTACAAATGGCGTTTCTTGACAGATCATAACATAACTTGTTTCATCTGGTTTTGCATAATTCTCATGAAATATAGTTGAATTGCACTTTGACTTCCATTTTGATAAAAGGAAAAAAGTGAACTCTGTAACAGAGAAATTCTTGTGTAAAAAAGCAAGTAATTATTTCATAGTACTATATTGTATTGCAATATTACCTATAAGACTGCCAGGGTAAACATCAGTTTGTTTTGAGACTGCATTAAATAATGCAGATTAAATAATACCACTGATGAAAAAATACAAACGGCTTGCAATAAAACCAGTAATATGCCCTATAATCTCTAGGTTCTATAAAGGGGGAGGGAAACAACCTAACAAAACAAAAAAGAAGAACCACTGAATTTGTATCAAATTCAGACCCCTTATTCAAGTAATCCCAGAAAAGGGAATGAGATTGGCTAAACAGTGCAGGAGTTTGTCCACAGCCCATGCACAGTTTCTCTGCATTTCCTACTCAATACAATCATTTTTCAGTTAGAAATGCTGTGCATCGAGGTGAGTATATGGCTCTGATGCTGCTTTACTGCATACCTGTATTTTCCATTGCTTCAAGCATCTGTACACAGCATCACTCAAGACCCCCTAAAATTTCAGTTCATTTTCTTTTCTGAATGTAAGACTTGACCACCAAAATCTGTAGGCAACTTTTAAAACCTTAATTTTAAAATGTTCATTTATTGCAATGAAATCCATCTTTCTTGCCTATCAATACTCACCTTTTCCCTCACCAGACCTTGGTTAGATTTCACATTTTCTGTACAAGAAAACCCTCAACAAACAACCAAAACCCCCACCCACAAAACCCCCCCAAAAACCACAACCAGAACTCTAAGGGCACAAGAATCATAAATGCCCAGTAAAATTCCTTTTCTTACAAGGCCAGCATTTTAAATGACATGAATCTCTACGAGCAAACCAGTGCTAGCAAAAGCCTAATTTGCAAAACAATTCACCAATCTTATGAAAACATGAAGAGCTGCCAGCTAGAACACTATCATAATAACAGGTGATATGATCTTAACAGCAGGTGCTATGGCAAGGTGTTAGAGGCAAATTAAAGAAAGGAGATTTGCAGCCTTGCAGTCTACCTACTTTGATTTTTTTAAAAAGCTGAAAGGTTTAGTATTATCAAGTGCTATTACAGGTCTCTTTTACAAACAACTCCAACTGGCTACCCCTCACCAGTCTTAATGAAGAGCAGTTAAAAAACTTGTCCACTGAAAACACTGAGATCATCCTGTGGACGACCAGATTTACAACTCTTTAATTTACATTTAAAGGTTCCGCTAAAAAGTGGCTCTTCAATATGACGTTTTCATGCAGAAAAGGTGCATACACAGGCTTTTCAGAAAGTTTTAGATAAATCAAACATTTATTTTATTTCATTAATATTATACTAATGATCTGAGATTTATGTACCCTAGCTCTTCAAGCAGGTGATTTTTCTGCAGCTTAATATTCACTCTCTAAAGTCAAAGCCACTTGCATAGGTTTTACCATACTTTAAGCACATGAACTTCTCACTTTTCTATCTCATAATGTCTTCTATGGAACAAGCATATAAAACAAAGAATTTTTTTAAAAATTATAAAAGTCTTCTTCCTGAAACAGTATTTAGGTGCTATAAGCTCAAAGCAATTTGTGCTAAAGACAATAGTGGAAGTTACAACCAGATAATACAATGTCCAGAAATACATTTCAATAAAGAAATTGTAAGTCTAACCATGAGGTGACTGAGGTTTTGAACAGTCTTCCAATAGGAACTGGGTGGAAGTAAAGAAAAAAAACAACCAAGACATATTTTACAAGAAAACCTGACTCTTTTGCTTCTGCATGCTGATACTATGAACACTGTACCCTGGACTACTATTGTAAGGAGCACAGTACTAACTCACAGGCACGTAAAGTCACAAGAAACTGTTTTAGGAATAAAAAAAAAAGAATGAATGATCCATTTGTAAAAGCAATTTATATGTAGAACCCTTCCTGGTCACTGGGGTACAGATGTGCACAACAGACTGTTGCAAAGTGGACTGTGGTACACAGTGTTTTACTTTGGCCCAGGGTTTAGAGGCCCTGGCAACTCAGCTGCTGGCCCAAGACATGAAAAACCTGCATTAAAAAAATTACAGAAACATTGTCCCATTCTTCTCTTTTCTATTCTTAAGAAATTCCACAAATGAGAAACAGGCAGGTAAGATGGCAAACTCCAAATCAAATAGCTCCACTTGTATTACACAAACTGCCTTCTCCCCCAAGATGCAGTGGAGAGGCAAGAGCTCTCTGTGTGGGTGGTTCCAGCAGTCAGCCCAGGATCTTTTTGTTTAGAAGACTCAAGAGGGATGCAAAACTAATGGATCAGAGGCAAATCAGCATTAAAATGACACCTTTATCTGATTCTTCACAGCACGAAATTCGGCATGACAGTTACTGTCCTGAAACCTGTTATTTTATGGTACTTACCAAATATAACAAGTGCTGTTACTAGTCAAAAATTATCTAGCTCTACACTAATGAACTGCAAGTCTGCCTGTAACAGAGAAATCCCAAAGGCGACTCAATCCACTGGGCCCAACTCCTGCCAGGATTCGAGATCAATTACCCAGCATTATGAAAGGCAGGGGCTGCAGAAGCCATTAGAGAGAGGCAATTTCTACATGAAGAGCACTGAATTAGGGATGACATTTCAGCTCTTGCATTTGCCAGTTTATGTCAAGAAGATAACATTAATTACATTTGGATTTTGTTTTGTTTCACTGCAGTTGTGCTCTGTTTTGTGTTCACTTCTATTGTTAGTAGGAAGACAGACACTGGTGCTTTACAGATCTTTGACTTCTCTCTCACCTATCCAGCAGGAACATGAAAAAGCTTTTTTGGGTCTTGGACTGCTAAGTCTAAGACTGTTAACTTAGATTAATACATTACAGACTGCTGGTGAGAAGCGTGACAAAGTGGAAATTAAAGAAGGTCCATTGTTACATTTCCTACAATGACAAAAAAAGCGCTAGGTATTTATAAAATCATTTAATTTACACCTTATTTTCAGCATGGGATAATGGTTCAAAGCATTTTAGCATATACACCTGGCCTTACTCTGTGGTTCAATGTTTACATCTGTGACAAGTCCATGTTAGCAGTAACTTGAAATAAAATTAGTAACTAAAATTATAGTTTCTACTTCGATGGCTTTAATCAAAGATCACATAGGTAAAATGTTATTAAGTTACCCAGTCCCTTGAGGTCTATGTCTGTCCCTTGGTTATCACAAGATAAACTAAACCTTGATTTCAAGTGCTGCTAATTCAATGCTTGTCACTTCACACAGGAGAACAGAGCAATGCAGCCAGCCTTGGCTGCCTCTCTTAAGTAGTCAGCTTCCTCCTTCTTTAACACATTTCTACTCAGTGCTTTGCCTCACTGTATTTTCAGAAACTTGTTCAAGATGCCCACTGTGCAGAGAACTTCCTGCAATCCATTTCAGTGAGATTTGCAGTGTGCTGAAACATGATTAAAAACTGGAAATTTTGAGGGGGTTTTTTAGCCCTATTTAAAAGCAGTTGGTGCAATGTTAAGTAAAGTACCACCAAGTTACTCCTGACATAAGATGCACACTTACTTATGTTCAGGTAAGAAACTGCTTTCCAGGAGTGGATGCAAGCATAACAACACCTATTCTGGAATTACATTAAGCGTATTTCTATGACTTATCCTCTGAAGTGAATTAGGCAAGATCTCTTTCTTTCCTTTCCGCTCTGTTGTCAGCAAAGGCACCAGGGAGAGAAGGTGCTACACTTCTGTCAAGCTAGTCACAATCTTTATTCTGCTTCCTAGTTCAGACATTGAGGATGTGACTCTTCTCCCTCTATACAGAGAGAGTATTAAATGAGTATATTCAACAACCCAGCCCTAGAGTATTATTACAGGTGCTGGAAGGAGCAGTAGAATATATGCATGCAGGTTACAAAGGAAGTTTTCAATTATATTAGAAAAAAACCACTCCCCAAACCAAACAAAAACCCAAATCATAAACATATGTAGATTACTCCCTTCCATCCCCTAATGCAAACCAAGACATCTTACCTGGTAGGCATCTAGCTGTTCATCAGTAAATATCGTTTGCTTATTACCCATCTTAAATGAGGAATTCTTCCTCTCGGCAAATGCATCCCATTAGAAGCAGCTGGATTCCTCTGTATTGTAGGCATTTAGAGCACGTATACTCCGTGAGCGTGCTGAAAAAATCCCAGAGCCTGCATTGAACTGGTTTTGACTGTACCTGCCCAGTGAGGAAGGACAAAGTCTGGGAAATCTTTGCAAAGGCTTGACTGGAGCGTGCCAGGAAGGAAAGTGTTAAAATCACAGGCAGGTGTCACGCAAAAACAGGGATACCAGCCTGCCCCTTTTCAGATGCTTTATCTAAGAGGCATACGGAGCTTTTATAACCCAAACCCCGAGCAGCCGCTCCTAGCAGAACGCAGCTCTCTCTTTCTTCGGGGTCCCACTCAGGGCGCTCCTCGCGGCACCTCCAGGTTTTGGAGCAGCTCTGCGTCAGCCGGTGGCGCTGGGCAGCGCAGCCGTACTGCCAGGCACCCACAGCCAGCCTGGCAACTGGGGAGTGCGGGGGCACGGCACACAGACCCCAGCCGGCTCCGCGAGCTGCCTTGCCCCAGGCTGCCAGGGGACGCACGGCCGGGTGCAGCCTCACGGTGTCCTGAGCCCCACTCCAGCACCAGGTGCCGCGGGGGCTCCGCAGCAAACGCTCATGTCCGCACTGTGCCTATCGAGGATGTGAGTTCGCGACCAAAGATGCCAAACTCCCGGGTACAGCAGCGAACGCAAGGACTCCTTCGCACATTAACTAATTTTTTTTTAAAAGTGAGCAGATTAAAGGGGTTTAACAGACGCTAACCTGACTCCTTAGGCTCAAGCAAGCACAGCTGGGAAGGAAAAACCGCTACCACAGCCTAAGGCAAAAGCGGAAAGGGCCAGTAGAGGGCTCACGGGGTGTTCTAGCGCACCGCAACCCTCCCGACGGGAAAATTAAAAAAATAAAAGAAATCTATGAGAAGCAGACAGACAGAGTTATATTATCTAACATCTGCAGAAGGATAAGCTCTTATAACAACAGCAGGAAGAAGTCTGAGTGAGAAAGGATGGCAGCGGGGAAGAAGGACCCATTGTAAGTTCACTTTCCATTCATGCACATAGGAACAGGAGAGAGTAAAATTCCTAACTTCTTTATTTACAGTCTGCCAATGGTCATTATTTCCTCATCAAGATAGCAAGTTTAAGAAAAACACATGGAGAATTATCTTGTGCTTTTCCCTACAGCTTCTAACGATCCTGACCTGATAGCAGGATTGGATAATAGGAGTTCTCTTTACTTTGGCATAAAACAACAAAGAACAAACATTTGAAAGTAATAGTGAAAGCAAATATATTGTATACACAGTAAAAATATCCTATGAAGTGTGTTGGATATGTAGTAAAAACATTCTACAAAGTGCTGAACCACAGACTATTGTAAGAGATGGCTTATTCAAATTATAACATTTAGAAATGCAGGCTTGATTAGCTGCAAACCAGCACCGCCCTGAGCTACAAAAATTACAAGGTATATCACATATACAAAATAAATGCCTTGGGATAAGAATGTAGGCAATAAAATTATTAGTCATAAGCAAACATCGGAACTGTAACATCAAAGAAATCCAAGAAATCCAAGAAATGGATTCTAGCAATAAAGCATATTGCAGCACAGTTTCAGAATAAGAAGGAAGAAGCTACAGTAGTAAGGAAAATACAAACTGAATGATTTACCATCAGATCAAGAGTGCAGCAAGCACGTACTCAAATATCATACAGCTGTACTGACTATTACATGGCCAAACTGATCTCTGTTTTCCCAGCCACCAATGCTTTTTTTTTTCCCCTGGTGTGTAGTGGCATTGGATTCTTATTATGTTCCAAACAGTTCTACAAAGGTAAGTCAGAACATTAAAAATAACTGTAAAAAATCTACAAGATACAGCATCTCAATTTTTTTTTTTAAAATCTCTAAACAACAATCTATAAGGGCCCCTTGAGACCAAGAATTTCCACAGTTCTGAAAGTTTTTACCTGTCCTCAACTCTGAATGAGCTCCACCATTGGCTTTAGTGGTTATATGCATAATTAAGCATGGTTAATATCTCTGATCTGGTGCTACTGAAATGCAAGAGATAACAGCTGCTCTCAATCAGACCAGACCAATAATCAGGCAAGTGATTTGCATGAAATAGCATTCCATTCACAGCCACCTACTTCAAGCTGCCCATCTATGCAAATCAGATTAAATATAAATGGCCAAATTACCTCTAATGTCATTATACAGAAGTTAATTGACAGCAGGGGTGGATTCAGCTCCATATCTTTTAATCTTGTGATTCTGTACACTTAACAGTACTCCTACAGTGAAAATCTGATAGCCAAGCTCTTCATTTTTCACCTGCTTTTATGTCCCTGGCTGCTTGGTCTCACTGTACCCCAGACAACACACACATCAGGAAGTCTCTATCTTTTGAATCAGAATAACAGCAATAAAACAGCAGCAGAGCTTAATGGAAAGCATTAACCAGGTAAGGCTTGGTTATGGTTACAATGTCGGCCAGAGGTAGAGATCCTGAGGTTCACAGACATACTCCTGTTTCTTCCTTTGGGCCTGGCTTTCTACTCTGCCACCTCCAGTTTCTCTTGCATATTAGGAATGCCTTGGTTTTATTCTGTTGCAGAGAAAATGTGCAGGGAAACTTGCATGGCTGAAGGAGTTTATTGCTTAAAAAAAAAAGACTCAGCTTACCAAGGGAAGAGCATCCACTGAGTATATGGACTGAAAAGAAACAGTTTCTCAAATTCTTCATGCCATACTCCGAAGAGTATTTTTTCTTAGTAAATAGAATTAAAATACACAATTAAAAAAATAGGATTCAGATATAACTGTTGAGGCTTACACTATATCAGCTAGCTCTTCTCAAGCATATTAGAGTGGTAACTATATTTCAATGCATAATTATCTTGCTATACTAATTGGGCAAAATCTAAAGACAGTATAATGCACAAAGTCTTTTTCACTCCTATTTGTTTGTATATATCAAAGTTCAGATGATCTTCCAAGTTTACTCTTCTGCACTTCTTCTATCTGTTCATATTTATCTAAGATTAGTTGTATTTGCCAGTTGGGTGTTAAGCAAACTTACTCCCAGCATGCTGCAGAAACAAATCAATACTTTTCAATGTGCACAACAAGAACTGACCTTAAATACTACCAGCACCACCACATTTCACTGTATTTCAGTTTTTTAAAACTGTTTGCCAAACCAAGTGGTTTTAAGCTATTAGCAATATATAACATACATCTTGCAATCAGTTGCAGATTAAGTTTACTAAAGAGGACAGTATATATAGAATAGTCTTGCCATTTCACTGCCCATTATACCAGAGACAATGCTCATCTGCTCTAGAAGTTCAAATCCTAGAGCAGGAAATACAGTTACTCACGCACCCCGATATAGTATTCGACAGCAAGATGGCTGTCAGCTGCAATGGCCTCAGCTGACCACAGCTGCAGGGGTTTGTTTCCACAGCCACAGCTCAGGGAGTGGGACACACCAGGCTGGCAGCTCCAGACAGCCTTTGGTGCAAGTTTCTCTGCTCTGAAGTGTTGCAAGCCCTGGCTGCTACAGCAGGTGACTGCTCTGATTTATTAGGGGAGACGTAAGTTTAACGACCTCCAACAGCCGGATCAGAGTACCTCAAATTGCCTCTGTAAATTATGCAGTGAGAATGCAATGGTGGTTTAAGTACAAAAACTCTTCCTCCTCACCAAAGGAAGATCCAGCTACTCTGAACAGTCCACTTTACCTGTTCATGAGAGGATCCACACAGAGTTTTAACAATCACGCTGCACATCTGCTGCTTTCACGTGCTGATTTGCTACAGCTTTTAATAGGGGAGAAAAGAATCTAAGCAATTTCATGCCCATTATACCAAGTATTCCAACAACTTCCGTCTCACACAGATGTGTCCTTGCAGAATAACTGTTCATAAAGAGTTACTCTGTTAGCAAAAAGAACAGTTTTGGTGCAGAGGGGCTGCCTGTAAATTTATTCTGTTGTAACCTCTTGTGAGTCCTTAGGGCCCACTGTTACTGCCAGTGTGAGTAACAGTGATCACTGCTCACAATGGGAGAAGTTCTATCCTCCGCTGGTGCTGTAGAAATTCCCCCTGAGTCTTTGAGACTTATTTTATTTACTGGAAAGCTATTCACAGTTCTGTCTGCACACAGATAAACAAGGAATAATAACATTCACCTACTACAGCTGCTGTGGAGCTGAAAAAAGTTCCTTAAAGATTCTACAGAGCTACAAAACATTACAATTGCAATATGCTACACTGACTGTTATAACTTGCCTCTTATTTAATACTTATTGTGAACTATAAATAAAAATGAACTCTAAATATGCAGTTATGAAAATGTAAAATATGTGAAAAATGACAGTTTTTGCTACTACAACGGGTTAAAAAGTTGCTTTTCCAACACGTGGTGGATGGGAGGATGCTCAGACCCCACTAAATTTGTCTGGAAGTGCTATCCTGAGAGAGAAGGCTTCATAGGTCTGAGCCCTGTCTGAGGAATAAATAAACAGCTTGAGAAAGATGCAAGACTCATATCTCTCAAACCAGGGAATGCTGCCGACTGTGTGACTAAATTGCATTCGCAATGAGGAGCAGGAACTTTCTAGGGGAGTTTTATTGTTAAAGAAAATAAACAGAAAGGAAAACCTTGTGTGAAAATTTGTTGGTTTTATGATCTTATCTGTGTAGCTTAAAAAAATACACTATGTTAGAAAAGGGTGGTTTCTGATTGCATTTCATTAAGCCTAATTTATCCACAATAAATCAAGTAGAAATTACCTTTTTAAAAAAAATATGTTTCACACAAGACAATGTCTAGCCTCAGGGACAAAATAATCATTAAAAAATAAGTAATGGTTGCCTAAGCAGACGACATGTAATATAATGAAATATTCTCAATATAGTGATCACTAGGGGAAGGACACTACTGCTGTCTCCACACAGGCATCGTTTTCTTAGGCAAAATAACTACACATGGGTTTATTACTGTGTTGTTCAGCCTGGAACGGATCCAAACCAGCCACTGTTAACACCTTATTACTGTAGCATTATTATGGTAACACCCACAAGACACAGATAAATAGGTGTTGAAAATGTGTGAAAAAATTCTCCACAATATCTCCCCTCCCCCCAGTTTACAATCCAAGTGCAACCCAACGATGCAGATGCAGATACAGTCACAAACACAAGAAAGCAACATGAATGTATTTGTTAACTATGTATATAGTTACCGGAAGAAAATCAGTATCAAGAGAATTCTGCACACCTGCCATTACAGACATCTGAATGACAATTCTCAATTCAAAGCAACATCAAAACCAAGATAAAACATCAATAGAGGAAATGTTGTGCGTACCTCTTGTGTCCTGTCATGAAAAAAAAAAAAAATGCAAGTGATTCTCAGAATATGGAGGCTACTAGTGCTGTATATTGTCAAATATCAATTCTAAGAATTTCTATTCACATATTTAAGATAAGAGGAAACTAAACTCACAGTCTTAGTCCTCAGCTTTCAAGCACACTCAGGACTGAGCTAAGTAACTGGAAAGGCTGCAAGTAATCTGATAACTCTATCACCAAAAACTTGTACGAAACTACCCTGAGACAACACCCAAATTTTAATGTTGCCAAGTGTAAGAAAGGTAGGAAAAGTTTTCAAAAGCGGCCATTCCCAGAGGTATGAGCTCAAACTACCTTAGTTTTAGTTCGGTGCTTTACTCGGCAGAACACGCCAGGCTCTCCGGCCGCCCTTCAGCGCGAGTGACCAGCCCTGGGCGGGACTTTCGAACAGCTCCGTGGGGCGGCCGTCAGCCGGCGCTGCTGGGGAAGGGGCACTGCACCCTCAGGGCCTCCCACGGCCCGCGCCGCTCCTCGAACTGATACGGCAGCAATTTTTAAAAATAATGAGACAAGTACCTCAGAAATGAAGGCAAGTAGAAGTCTTAAATTGTCCCGATTTCAACGGCTTTGTTTTTAACACTTTAAAGTGCATGGGCTTAGGAGGCTTCTTATCTACTTCAACAAAAATCTGACATCTTTCTTAACAACTATTTTTTTCCCATAAACTACCCCATTCTAGAGGCTGAGATTTTATAAAACCATCAAACACTTCAAAACTGGGGCCTCTTTGAAAACTCGTTGTTTGTCTCCACACAAATGCCACAACGCTACCTCCTCAGACACCGCACCTGGAGCTCCCGCGTCCTCCGGCGGCACCGGGCCGTCCACTCCGGCACCTCCCGCACCGCCGAGAGCGGCGTCTCCCCGGCAGCACCCTCACCGGGCCGCGGGATGAGGGCTGAGGGCCGGGGGGTGGAGGCTCGGACCGCCTCAGGCAGCGGCGGGCGAGAGCTGAGGGGCCGGGGGAGGAAGGCTCGGAC
>VXBT01007385.1:11375-23672 GCA_013400235.1 Oriolus oriolus | reverse complement strand
AGGGAGTGCGGGGTGGGGGCTCCAGGGGGTTCAGGGCTCACCCGGACGGTCCCCGCAGGTTCCGAGGCCATGGCATCGGCCGCCGTCATCACCGGCAGCGTCACCGGCGTCATCTTTGTTGTCCTGCTCTTGGCCATTCTCCTCTACGTCCTCCGGAGGTAAGGGGACACACTCTCCCGAGGCCCCCAAAAAACCCCAAAATGTCATTGTCCCACCACCAAACGTGGGCGAGGGATGATCTTTTGGGACAAAACGCTGCTTTTCTGCAGGAGGAGGAGGTCACGGCCACGCCAATCCGCCGAGGACGTCTACTTCTCCAAGTCAGGTGAGCCATGGGACGGCGGGGACAGCGGGGATGGGCGGGGGGTGACAGGGCTGCTGACCCTCTCCTTGACACCCCCAGACCAGCTGAAGCCCCTCAAGACCTACGTTGACCCCCACACGTACGAAGACCCCAACCAAGCCATGCTCAAGTTCACCACCGAGATCCCCCCGTCCTTCATCACCCGCCAGAAGGTCATCGGCGCCGGTGCGTGGCTTTGTCCCCCCAGAGACCACCCCAGAATCGGGGTGGGGCAGGGGGGTTAAGGGTGCCTTGCGTCTTTCGGAGCAGGTGAATTTGGGGAGGTGTACAAGGGCACCCTGAAGCGCGGCAGGAAGGAGGTGCCCGTGGCCATCAAGACGTTGAAGGTGGGGTACACGGAGAAGCAGCGCGTGGACTTCCTGAGCGAGGCCACCATCATGGGACAGTTCTGCCACCACAACATCATCCGCCTCGAGGGCGTCGTCTCCAAGTGTGAGTGGCCTCTCTGTCCTGTCCCCCCCCAAAATAACCACCCCAATTTCCCAGCAAAACACCCCAAAAAAAGCAATATAAAAATAGCGGGTTTTGAGCAACAGCACAAAGGGGAATTTGGGGGATTTGGGTCTTTTTGGGGGATGAGGTTGGGGATTTTTTTGGGGAGGGAATTCAGGTTTATTTGGGAGGTTTTAGGGGGAGTTTAGGGGATTTTTAGAGGAGTTGTGCGAGTTATTTCAGAGTTTTGGCAGCTGGGGTTTATTGGGGTCTGTAAAGGGGTTGAAGCTTTTTGTTGTTTTGGGAATGTTCAATGGAGGTGATTTTTTTGGGGTGTTGGAGGTCTGGGGTTTTTGGGGGGAATTGGGATGGTTTGGGTTTTTGGGGATGGTTGGGGTTTTCGGCTATTTTTGAAGGGTTGGGGTTGTTTTGGGGGGTTGGGGTTTTTTGAGGGGCATCGGGCATTTTGGGGTTTTAAGGATTTTGGGAGGGCTTATGGGAGGTTCAGAGATTTCGGGGGGGTGACTTTTTGGGGGGGGTCAGAGGGATATTTTTGGGGGTTTTTACCTATTTTGGGGTCTGGTTTTTTGTACAGACAAGCCCTTCATGATCATCACGGAGTACATGGAGAACGGGGCGCTGGATAAATTCCTGCGGGTAGGTGACACGTGGTGGCAATGACCATGGGGTGGTGGAACCTCCAGCACCCACCACGGGAGGTGGGACAACGGGTGGATTCCAGGCTGGATTCTCCCCTTTTCCCAGGAAAAAGAGGGCGAATTTGGCGTCATCCAGCTGGTGGGGATGTTGAGGGGCATCGCCGCCGGCATGAAGTACTTGGCCAACATGAATTACGTCCATCGGGACCTGGCCGCCAGGAACATCCTGGTGAACAGCAACCTGGTGTGCAAGGTGTCTGATTTTGGGCTCTCGAGGGTGCTGGAAGATGACCCTGAAGCCACCTACACCACCAGCGTGAGTGTCACTGCGGCGGGGCGGTGGCCATGGAGGGGTGGCTGGTTGGCCACGGAAGGGTGGCTGGCCAAGGTGAGGGGGCGGTTGGCCGTGTTGGGGTGGTTGTGCAAGGGGGGTGATTGTCCATCACGGTTGGCCATGTTGGGGTGGTTGGCCATGGTGAGGGTGGCTTTTTTGGGGGTGCAGGGTTGACCCTAATGTTGCCGTAGGGCGGGAAGATCCCGATCCGTTGGACAGCACCCGAAGCCATCTCCTACCGCAAGTTCACCTCCGCCAGCGACGTCTGGAGCTACGGAATCGTCATGTGGGAGGTGATGTCCTACGGCGAGCGGCCCTACTGGGAGCTCTCCAACCACGAGGTGAGAGCCCACCCTCCACCATCGCCAATTTCTTGGGAGACATTCAAGGCCAGGCTGGACGGGGCTTGGAGCCACCCGGGACAGTGGCAGGTGTCCCTGCCCACGGCAGGGGCTGCAATGAGATGAGCTTTAAGGTCCTTCCAACCCAAACCACTCTGGGATTCTGTGAATGATCAGCTTTTTTGGGGGGACCATCACCGACTCTCCTCCCCGTCCTCGCAGGTGATGAAGGCCATCAACGAGGGCTTCCGCCTCCCGGCGCCACTGGACTGTCCCTCGGCCATCTACCAGCTGATGATGCAGTGCTGGCAGCAGGAGCGCTGCCGGCGCCCCAAATTCGCCGACATCGTCAGCATCCTCGACAAACTCATCCGCGCCCCCGAGTCCCTCAAGGCTCTGGCGGATTTCGACCCCCGGTGAGTGCAGGGAGCACCAGGACGGGGTGGGGGGGGCAAGAAGAGGGAGTGGGGCAGTTGCCCAGAGCAGCTGTGGCTGCCCCTGGATCCCTGGAAGTGTCCAAGGCCAGGCTGGATGGGGCTTGGAGCACCCTGGGCCGCTGGAAGGTGTCCCTGCCCACGGCAGGGCGCGGGACAAGTTGGGCTTTAAGGTCCCTTCCAACCAAACCATTCTGAGATTCTCTGATTCCTGCACATCTTTGCGCCTTTCGGTTTTTGCATCGTTTTGTTTTCATCTTTGCATTTTTTGCATCATTTTTTGCGCTCTCGTGGTGCTGGTTTGGGTTGGGTTTTGCATCTCAGCACTCTCACGTTGCTTTTGGCATCTCCGTTTCTGCATCATTTTTTGGTATTTCCCCATTTTCACATTTCCGCTTTTTGCATCATCACTTCATTATCTCATTTTCGCATTTGTTTTTTGGCATCTTCCCATTTCTACATCATTTTCCTATCCTTTCTTTTCTGCACCTTTTTTTGCATCATCTTCCAATTTCAGTGTTTTTCCAGCCTTCCACTTTCCCATCATTTTTTGCATCATTTAATTTCTGCGCTATTTTTGCAGCCTTCCAATTTTTGCATTATTTTTTTCACCTTTCCACTTCTGCAGAATTTCTCATCTTTCCATGTTCGTGTTATTTTTTGCATCTTTTCAACCCTGTGGTATTTTTCCATCCTTCCATTTTCGCATCTTTTTATTCCACCCTTTCATTCCTGCCCCATTTTTGCGCCTCTCCATTCCTGCACCATTTTTTGCATTGTTTCATTTCTGCAATATTTTTGTGTCCTCTCCTTTCTGCATCGTTTCTTGCAGCCTCTCATTTCCACATTATTTTTTGCACCTTCCATTTTCGCGTTATTTTTTTTTTTACATCCCTCCATTTCGACACCGTTTTTTTTGCATCGTTTCCTTTCTGCATCATTTTTACGCCCTTCTGTTCTCACGTCGTTTATCCAACCTCGCGTTTCTGCGCCCTTTTTTTTGCACCTTTCTATTTTTGCATCGTTTTTCCGTCCGTCTCCGCAGGGTGTCCATCCGCCTGCCCAGCACCAGCGGCTCCGAGGGCGTCCCGTTCCGCTCCGTCCCGGAGTGGCTGGAGTCCATCCGGATGCCCCAGTACACCGAGACCTTCATGGCCTCGGGCTACAGCACCATCGAGAAGGTCCTGCAGATGACCAGCGAGTGAGTCCCTGTCCCTGTGCTGTCCCCTTGATGTTCCCATGCTGTCCCCACGCCATTCCCGTGCTGTCCCTGTGATGTGTCCCCACACTGTCCCCATACCCCCTCCTCCAACTCCCGTGGGACAGGGATGCGCTGGGAACGGAAACCACTTCCGTGGCCTTGGCGGCCCGAGGGATGGGATAAAATTAGATGTTCCTTGGCTGGAGAGGCCGGGATGAGCTGTGTCTGTCCATCCCTCGGGATGAGCTGTGTCCGTCCATTCCTTGGGATGAGCCATAGCTGTCTGTCCATCCCTTGGGATGAGCCACGTCCATCCATCCATCTGCCCCTCAGGATGAGCCATGTCCGTCCATCCATCCCTTGGGATGAGCCACGTCCATCCATCTGTCCCCCAGGATGGTCCGTGTCCATCCATCCCTCGGGATGAGCCACGTCCATCCATCTGTCCCCCAGGATGAGCCACGTCCATCCATCCCTTGGGATGAGCCACGTCCATCCATCCCTTGGGATGAGCCACGTCCATCCATCCCTTGGGATGAGCCACGTCCACCCGCCCATCCACCCTGAGAACGCTGCTCCTGGGGCTCCCCCAGACCCAGGGTGGGGCTGCGTTATGGCCCATCCCCTCCCATCCCCTCCCAGCCGCATTCCAGGCTCTCGGCTCCGCCAGCCCTGATTTCCTTTCCCGCTTTCCCAGGGACATCAAGCGGATCGGGGTGCGGCTGCCGGGGCACCAGAAGCGCATCGCCTACAGCCTGCTGGGGCTGCAGGAGCAGGCGGCCGCCGGGGGGGCCCCGGGCTGACCCCAAACACCCCAAAGCGCCACATGAAGACCCCCCCTCCTCCCTGAGGGGTTTATTTATTATTTCTGTAATTATTAAGGGGTTTTTTTTATAGTGTTATTGTTGATACTGTCCCCGTGCTTGGGGATGAAACGGGTGCTGCCCCTGCCCTCCCCCCTAAAAGAATGGAATTTCAAGCTCGTTTGGAGCTGGGGGAGGGATTTTTTCTTCTTTTTCCCCCACATTTCAAAAAAAAAAGGGCTCAGTCCCAAAACTGATTTATTTTTGCTTTTTTTTCTCCCTATTTATTCCTCTCCCACCGGGTTTTTGGGTGGTTTTGTTCCCTTTTAACGCTAATCTGCCAGTGTTGCCTTATATTTTTACCTAATTTATTCTATTTTTGTATATTTATTGCGAGGAATTAAATGTCGTGTTGGGTTCGGGAGAGAAAAAAAGGGGGAAATAAAAAAGAAGACTCAGATGCTTTTTTCCCCCCTTTTTTCACGGATTTACGGGGATTTTTGTGGGGTTTTGAATAAAAATATGTGCTTTTTTGTTTTCTAGAATATTGTGTTTTCCCACTGGTTCCCAGAGATTGAGGGAATTTGGGGGGCAAAGAGAGGGGATTTCCCCTGGATTTTAGGAGTTTTAAGGGAATTTAGAGGTTTTTAAGAGGATTTTAAAGGGGTTTTTAGGGTGTTTTAAGGATTTTAAAGGTTTTTTTGGGGGGCATTAAGGGGGAGTTAAGGAGGTTTAAAGATTTTGGATTTTTTTTTTTTTTTTAGGCATTTTAAGGTTTTTTAAGGAGTTATCAGGGTCTGTAAGGGGGTTTAGGGGCTTTAAAGGGGTTTTAAGTTATTTTTTAGGGGGGCCTAATGATTTTTTAAGGGGTTTTATTTAGGGATTTTTATGGGGGGGTTAAGGGGGTTTTAGAAGTGGGGGGTTTGGGGTTTTAACGGGGTTTTAAATGGGTTAAAGAGGGCTTTTAAGGGGGTTTAAAATGGGTTAAAGAGGGGTTTTTAAGGGGTTTAAAGTTTTTTAGGGGGTTATCAGGGATTTTAAGGGGTTTCACACGGCTCCAGGAGTGTTTCCCATCCGGGGCCTCTTTCCCCAGCAAAACCCACGAGGAATTTGGCCTTTTCATCCCCCGCCGCTCCCCCGAAGCCAAAGCCCGGCCGCGCCGGCTGCCCGGAGCCTGCAAATAACTGGGTAGGAAAACGCCGGAAAAAGGGTTTTTACATTTTTTTTTTTTTTTTTTCTGCCCCAAACCATAATAAGGGACGGGTGGGAGGTGAGGGCGGACCAACATCGTGCTGCGAAAGCTGCGGTTTGGGGGGGTTTCGCCCCATTTCGGGGCATTTTGGCCCGTGGGTGTGACGAGTTTGTCGGTCTCAGCCGCGGCGCCGGCCTCGATCGCGGCTCAAAGTCCAGCGGCGCCCGGGAGGAGCCGGATCGGGGGGGACACCCCGGATTTGGGCTCCTTATCGCAGCCCCTTATCGCCTGTGCGCCGAGGGCGGGGCGCCAGTTTTCCGTGGGGAAACTGAGGCACGGGGACAGCGCGGCTTTCGGGGTGACGGGCAGGGTTGGGGGTGCCACCCCGCTGACCACCCACCCCGCCAAGCGGTCTGGGGGCCGAGGACCCCTCNTTTTTTTTTTTTTTAGGCATTTTAAGGTTTTTTAAGGAGTTATCAGGGTCTGTAAGGGGGTTTAGGGGCTTTAAAGGGGTTTTAAGTTATTTTTTAGGGGGGCCTAATGATTTTTTAAGGGGTTTTATTTAGGGATTTTTATGGGGGGNCCCCTCGCTGCCCTCGCTGCCCTCCGAGCGCCTCCCGTGGGTGCCGCAGCCCAGCCCCGCTCCCAGCGCCCAGCCCGGGGCCCAGCCCAGCTCCTGCCCCACTTTTGGGGTGTCTCGCTGGCGCTGACCCCGCTTCACCCGTCCTGCGCCGGGCCCGGGCATGCCCGCCCTGCCCAACCTGCCCCGCCGCGCCTAATTAACCCCCCGGGCTTAATTACCGCTTCGTTAGCGCCCGATGCGCCGCCCGAACTCGCTGCGCCCCGGTCCGGGGGTCACCAAAGGGCTGGGGGGGCTCAGGCCCGCACTCCCCCCGGATTTCGGTGTCACTAAACACCCACCCCCTTAGTAATTGCAGTAATTAAAATAAGGATAATTATGTGCTCATTTTCCGAGGGGGGCGTAGGGAGGTGTCGCAGAGACAGGGCGCTTCAGGGCATGTCCTGGGGCAGTTTTGGGGTGATTTGGGGGGTTTTAAGCGTCGCTGTTGGGTTTGGGAGGGGCTGGAGGAGGAAGCATTGATAGTTGATGAATTTAATGCACGACTCTGCCGGAGAACCGGCACCCCCAGCCCAGACCCCCCACACCACCTGGGGGGTCAGGACTCCCCCTCTTTCCATGGGGGCACCCCTGGGGAGGGGTCCTCTGTGGTCCCAAAACGTCATCACTTGGGGTTGGCGAGTTCCTCTATCGCCCTCCGCAGCTGGAAGGGGACAGAGGAGGTGGGACGGGGACTTCCCCCCACTTTCTCTTCTCCTTTTTCCCCCTTCCCCCCCCCCATTGCCCCCTTTATTTCCTTCCCTTTTTCTCCTCCATTCGCCCCTTTCCCCCCCCTTTTCCCCCCGTTTTCCCCCCTCACCTCCGCCCTGCTCACGGCTCCCACGAGCTCCCCAGAGCGGGTGACAAAGACTCGCTGCAGCTTCAGCAGCTGGAAGAGGTGATAGGCCTGGGAAAGGGACAGCAGGGACACGTGGGGACAAAGCCACCCTCGCCGTGTCCCCTCAGTGTGACACAGAACTGGGGGGGCTCCCAGGACACGTCCTCCCCCCCTCCCAAACCTGGTGCAGGGAGGTCCACGGGGAGAACTGGAGCATGATGGGCTCGATGGCACAGTCGTCCTCGAGTGTCCCCACGGTGGCCAGCTTGGGGAAGGCGACACGTTAATTTTGGGGCAGAAAAGCAGCTTTTTTTGGGTGTGGTGGGGTGCCCCGACCCCATTTACCTTCTCCCCTTGGGGGGCCTGGGGGTGCTCGTGGCTCTGGAGGAAGGTGACCAGCTGGGACCTGCTGATGGTGCCCACCAGCGTGGGGGACCCTGGAGAGTGGGGACAGTATGGGGACAGTATGGGAATACCAGGGGGACACCAAGGGGACAGTGTGGGAATAACAGGGGGCGGTACTGGGGACAGCAAGGGGCCATCCCACAGGGACAGCAGGGTGCTGGTATGGGGACAGGATGGGAATATCAAGGGGACACCTCATAGGTGCACCATGGAGACAGTATGGGAATGTGGAGGGAGCAGCATGGGGACACCGAAGGGGATGGGGACAGCACAGACAGTACAGGGACACCATGGGGACGGTATGGGAATACTGAGGGAATGGCATGGGGACACCATGGGAATACTGAGGGAATGGCATGGGAACACCATGGGAATACTGAGGGAATGGCATGGGGACACCATGGGGACAGTACGGGAATACTGAGGGAATGGCATGGGGACACCATGGGGACAGTACGGGAATACTGAGGTGGCACCATGGCAATACCAAGGGGACAGTGTGTGGACGCCCGTGGGAACAGGACACCACAGGAGTATCAAAGGACACCATAAGAGCAGTGTGGGGACACCACAGGAACACCCCATAGGGACAGCATGGGCATGGTATGGAGACAGCATGGGAATATCAAGTGGGGACACAGAAGGGCCACCACAGAGCCAGGGACTCGCTGGCCATCCCCCACGGTGACAGTGACCACCCAGATCCCACATCCCACCTGTGCTCTCCACCACGGGGTACTCGGTGTCGGCAGAGGCGTCCAAGGCCACCAGCACCTCCTGGAAACCGTCCCCCTTGGCCAAGGCCACCACCCGGCGCTCCATGAACTCCTCCACCACCACTCGGTAGGAGCTGGTGAGCACAAACCCCCCCAAATTGCCATCGTTTCCTGGAGAATCCCCCCCAAACGTGGGTTTTTGGGGCGGGGGCTTACGCAATGTGCCGGCTGCGGATGGGGGGCAGGTAGGGCAGCTTCTTGACGATGATGCCGGCGTCGTAGAAGGACGGTTGGTTCTTCTGAGCGATGGCGTTGGCCACCAGCACGGCCAGCACGGTGGGCAGGACGTGGCCCAGCTGCCCGGTGGCCTCGCACACCAGCAGGGCCGTGGACACCGCGTGGGTCACCGAGCCCGAGAACGCGGCTGCGCCTGGCGGCGGCAGCGGGGGGTCAGGGGGTGGGGGNCCCACTCCAGGGCTGGATACACCCCCTGTACCCCCACTCCAGGGCTGGATACACCCCCTGTACCCCCACTCCAGGGCTGGATACACCCCCTGTACCCCCACTCCAGGGCTGGATACACCCCCTGTACCCCCACTCCAGGGCTGGATACACCCCCTGTACCCCCACTCCAGGGCTGGATACACCCCCTGTACCCCCACTCCAGGGCTGGATACACCCCCTGTACCCCCACTCCAGGGCTGGATACACCCCCTGTACCCCCACTCCAGGGCTGGATACACCCCCTGTACCCCCACTCCAGGGCTGGATACACCCCCTGTACCCCCACTCCAGGGCTGGATACACCCCCTGTACCCCCACTCCAGGGCTGGATACACCCCCTGTACCCCCACTCCAGGGCTGGATACACCCCCTGTACCCCCACTCCAGGGCTGGATACACCCCCTGTACCCCCACTCCAGGGCTGGATACACCCCCTGTACCCCCACTCCAGGGCTGGATACACCCCCTGTACCCCCACTCCAGGGCTGGATACACCCCCTGTACCCCCACTCCAGGGCTGGATACACCCCCTGTACCCCCACTCCAGGGCTGGATACACCCCCTGTACCCCCACTCCAGGGCTGGATACACCCCCTGTACCCCCACTCCAGGGCTGGATACACCCCCTGTACCCCCACTCCAGGGCTGGATACACCCCCTGTACCCCCACTCCAGGGCTGGATACACCCCCTGTACCCCCACTCCAGGGCTGGATACACCCCCTGTACCCCCACTCCAGGGCTGGATACACCCCCTGTACCCCCACTCCAGGGCTGGATACACCCCCTGTACCCCCACTCCAGGGCTGGATACACCCCCTGTACCCCCACTCCAGGGCTGGATGCACCCCCTGCACCCCTCCCCAGGCCTGGCTGACCCTGCATGTCCCCCCTCAGCCTGGCTGTCCCCCTGCCATGCCCAGCCCCCAACTCACCATAGATGAAGATGGGCATGAAGTACCCGGCTGGCAGGGGCAGGGTGGTGGCCAGGATCAGCATCCAGAACTGGGGGGGCCAGGACACAGCAGCGGTCACCCCATGGGGACACCGTGTTGGGGGGGCCCACCCAGAGATTTGGGGGGCCGTGGTTACCTTCATGAGCAGGAAGAACATCAGGGTGCCGTAGATGGTGGCAGAGGGATGGTCCCACTCTTGCCAGAGCTCCCCAGGCTTGGCAACCCCAGAGGCGTTGGCGGCCAGCACGCCCCACGTGCGGTTGTCGAAGAGGGAGGTGAGATATTCCTTCATGGTGAGCTGGACCGATGGACAAATGGACACCCTGAGCCCCTGCTGGGAGGTTTTGGGGTCCCTAGGGAGCCCCCTGTGTCCCCACTCACCCTGGAGGCCATGAACTGCCCCAGGCTGGGCGGGAAGGTGATGGAGGCGAGGAGCAGCACCGCCAGCACCGTGTACACGGGTTTGCTGCAAGGGGGACATTGGGGGCTGGGGGCGTGGGGACGGACAGATGGACAGACGGGGGGACCAAGGGACACCTGGGGTGGATGGGGTTAGTGGGCAGGGTGCACAGGGTGGACACATGGACACCCAGGGTGGATGGGGTGGGTTGGCAGTGTGCATGGAGGGGACATAGGGACACTCAGGGTGCATGGGGTGGATGTGGAGGGTGTATGGAGGGGATGCATGGATGGCCAGAGTGCACAGGGTGGACATACGGACACTCAGAAGGGATGGGCAGGATGCACAGGGTGGACACATGGACAGCCAGGGTGCGGGGGGGGACACAGAGAGGCCCGGGGAGGGTGGGCAGGGTGCAGGGTGGGGGACACAGGGACACCCAGGGTGTATGGGAAGGACACAGGGACACTCAGAGCATGCAGAGCACGGACACACGGAGACAGAGGGTGCAGGGTGCAGACAGACAGATGGACGGATGCCCAGTACGGACTCGGTGGCCAAGAGCTTGGCCGTCAGCCGGTTCTCCTTGACGATCACCATCATCCAGCGCTGGCAGAAGAGATAAGCACAGGCCACAGTCCCACAGATGATCCTGTGAGGAGAGGGCAGGTAGGGCACAGGCAGGGCACAGGCAGTGCACAGACAGCAGCCCAAAACCGGGCTCTCCGTACCCCAAAATCAGAAAAAAGAAGGTCTCCAGGAGGTCGAAGGGAAAATCTATCTTGAGGTCGCTCTTAAAAACCGCGGCGATGGTTTCTGGGAGGGGGGAGAGGAATGCAGGTGTGGGTTTGGGGGTGAGCACCCCAAAAATGCCCCAGGGGGGAGGGTAAAGGGAACAGGGGCACATCCTGGCCGCCCTGCCTTGCCTTGCTCGCTGTTGAACACGGCCAGGAGCCGAAACATGAAGGCGCCACAGGTGGCGGCGAAAAAGCCGCGCCAGTAATCCCGCACGGCAAAGTAGGGGGACATCACCTCGATGCTGAACAGCACCCCTGGAAAAACGGGGAACAGGGTCAGGGTGAGGTTTAGGGGTGCCCGGGGTGGGATTAGGGGCGGTCCTCACCGCTGATGGGCGCCCCGAAGACTGTGGCCACCCCGACGGCTTGTGCTGCCACCAGCATCTCGTGCTGCTTGAACTTGTTCTGTAGGGTGGGGGGGGTTTAGGCACAACCCCAACTTTTTGGGGCAGTAAAATAAAATCCCTCCATTCATTTTTTGGGCGGTGGCACCCCCACCTCATACTCCCTCGTGACCGTGGTCCTCATCTTCCCCAGATACGCTGCGGCCATGGCGGAGAGGTGGACATAGGGACCCTGGGGGGGACACAGTGCTGAGCGTCCCCCCCACCTCGGCACCAACTGAAACCGCCGCGGATTTTGGGGCTCAGAAGGGGATCCCTCACCACTTTCCCGAGGAACAGGGTGCTGCCGCACACCAGGGTGCAGGTCAGCCCCACCACCTTGGCTCCGAAGTTCTGGATGGCCAGGTAGTCCTCCAGCACCACGCCCATCAGGATGGTCTTCAGCTCTGGGATGCCGGAGCCTGGAGCCGGGGGAGGGGGGGGAGGCAGGATCCAAATTTTAGGGGTCCCCCATTACCGAGGGAGCATTTTAGGGAGCCAGAGAGGTTGGGGTGCAGCTGGCTCACCTCCGGAGTGCGGGGTGATGCTCTGGGAGAAGCCGGTGGAGAAGGCGGCCAGTGCCGTGGGGTACAGGGTCCACGAGAGGTACTTGAGCACCCCGATGTCCCCGATCTCTCGGTACAGCCACATGTGGGCTGGAGGAGAGGTGTCGGGAGGGGAGATGCACTCCCCGAAAGACCCCCCCCATATCCTCGGTGAACCCCCAAACGCCGGTGAAGCCCCCCAGGGCACCCCTCGTTTACCCGCGTAGAGCCTGGCGACGATGATGTCCATGGTGAAGCTGATGGTGGCCATGAGGACCCCCAGGATGAAGAGGAAGTACCAATCCTCCCCGACGCGGAACAGCTGCCGCTTCACCCACTCCAAGCACCCTGCGAGGGGGCAAACAGGGTGCTGAC
>VXBT01007384.1:870-35740 GCA_013400235.1 Oriolus oriolus | reverse complement strand
GGAGTTAATTTTTTTCATAGTATCTATCATGGAGCTGAGTTGTGGATTTGCACTGGAAACAGTGTTGATAACACAGGAATGTTTTAGTCATTGAGAAACCCACATGAGGTCAAGGCCTTTTCTGCTCCTCACCTCACCCCAACAGTGAGGATGCTGAGGGGCCACAAGGAGCTGGGAGAGCACACAACCAGTGCAGCTGACTCCAGCTGACCCAGGGGATATCCCACACCATATGGCATCATGCTCAGCATATAAAGAGGGGGGAAGATGAAGGAAGGGGAGGACATCTAAAGTGATGGCATTTGTCTTCCCAAGTCATCATAACTCATGAGATAGCTTTGTTTTCCTGGGGATGGCTAAACACCTCCCTACCCACTGGGAGTGGTGAATAAATTCCTTGTTTTGCTTTGCTTGCATGCATGGTTTTTGTTTTACTTATTAAACTGTCCGTACCTCAGCCCATGAGTTTTCACCCTTTCAGTAGTCTCCCTCATCCCACCAGGGCTGAGCAAGTGAGCAGCTCTGTGGGGCTTAATTGATATCCGAACTTAAACCACAACAAGCGCCAAACTGTAAAACAAATGATATATTTCTATAGATAGGTTTTCAGTTACTAAAAAGGAGCTCTATTTCTGTTGATCATCATTCTTACAGAAGTGTGTATCTATCACTAATGTCCTCAGCATTAAAAAGTCTGTTTCTTTTTTTAAAAAAGAGTAGTCCCTTAAGTTTTGGCTGTCATTAGTCAGACGAGTGGGCAAACTTAGTAATGTTATTAGACATATTTGTTGGGCAAGATATGTTATTAATAGTGTTGCTGTTACTATTCATTCTCTTATCTCATTGCTGTTTCCAGTAAATTGTTCTTACCTTAACCCGTGATCTTCACCTTTTGTGCCTCCAGTTCTCGACTCCATCCTGCCCCAACAGGGGGGATGAAAGAGGAGGGGAAGAGGGGGAGAGGGAGAGTGGCCTGTGGTTTGGGAAAGTGTCAATGACAGCACTAAATTGGGGAGTACCATTCCTAAAACACAGCCATAGCAAAAGATAGATAAATATGGTTAAAAAGATGCCTGCCTTTATAAAAGCAGATACTGGGTTTGGAACTGAAAGGAGATGTCCTCGCTTCAGTGAAAATGCCTCTCTCTAATCATTTCATACTTGATTAGCCGCCTACTGAAAGGAAGATGTAGAAATGCTGATAATTTACTGAATAGTTTACTTAGTAACCTCATTGCTCAGTGATGGCACACGCTGATTAGGGCTGTATCTGTGCCGATTGTAACTACTCTTTCCCCAGATAGTATCTCATCAATGAAAGACTAGGTAAAGGCAAGACAAAGTTCTGTAATGAACTGTAATAAAGGTCTTGTAATGAACCTTTTGAATGTCCTGTCATGCTAAAAGATCCTGTAGTGTACTTTTTCATATCTAGCTGTAGAATAGTGCTAAAGCCAGGGATCTTTTTATTATGAAAGTAAGAATGAGAGATTTGTAACTGCTTAATCAAGCTTCTCAGTTATTTTCTCAAGTCAAAAATAAGTCTATAAAATAGGAAGAGAGACAATTAGCAGAGCCGTGGTAGAACAGGATTACAGTAGCTGTCTAAATGAGTCATCATTTTTTAAGACGGATTCCATTTCCTAGCATTGGCTACAGTTGTCAAACTATCTTCTGAACTGCTGAAAATAAATAGCTTAAAGTGACCTGAGTAACCCTGACATGTCTTGTCTCTCCCTTTTGCCTCTGGATGGAATCTACGTTAATAACTTACATTAAACATCGAACTATTAGATGTCTGAAGTTGGATAAAAGGAGTTAGAGCTTAGTTCTTATCTGGCAGTACTTTTGATAGACATCAGTTTCTCAACTCACCATAGAGAAAGTCATGGTAGCTATTCTGTCCTTGCCAAACAGAGTGATTTTTGTCCTGTATCCATGTAAAGATAAACGCAGTAACTTGGCTACAAGCTTCTGTAACGTTCTTTGAAAAAAATGCGTAACAGGCAAAAACTGTATGATGATAGGGAGTCAAATAATTTGAATATCCAATAGACCGTTGCTTTTTTGTATTAAATATTTTGTATTGACAACACCTAGAAGTATTGCAAGGGTATCGTGCAAAGACAGAAATTCCAGTTCTGTGTTAGTCATTTTTTCACCGTGAAGGTAGTTGCACACTAGACAGGCACCCAAAGGGGCTGTGAAATATCCATTCTTGGAGATACAGATAACTCAAATAGTCCTGAGCAGTCTGATGCAAGTTGGCCCTGCTTTCAGTAGAATGTTAGACCAGGTGACTCTGCAACCTATTTATTTTATGTTCTGACAAAACATCATTTTTAAAGGAGTATAATGAACCCATACTTTCCATTGCTTGCTTTACTTACAGAGGATGATACTTCAGTGTAGGCAAAGTACATAAATTTATCTCTAGGAAGGAAAGAGACAGAACCTTCACTGTTACGAAATATATTGTGGTTCTGCTGTATATAGGTTTTTTATTTCTCCACCTGTTTAGTTTTTCTCAAGTCTTTCATCATCTGAGTGACCATATTAAAAAAAAAAAGGTTTCTTGTGTACAAAGAGTACTGCCCTTACAATCTTTGCTTAATCCCTAAAGTGTGCATGTCTAGTGTTCTTGCTGTGTCTTGAAGCTCATATCTGAGGGTAGTATTTTCCATTTGGATGTAGTATTTTCTATTTCTAACCCTCTTACCTGCTGGACAAGTTGTTTGTTAGGTTTTTAAACCTCCCGTGAGATTTCACCCATTCATGTTCTCACTCAGGAGGCAGCAGAGATTCAAGTAGAATGACATGCAGACTGTTCTCGGCAACCTGCAGCTTATAAATAAAAATGTGGGTATTGGTACCTTGATCAGGTATCTATAGAAATTTATCTATAGAACAAGCTATAGAACTGACAAAACTGAGGCTTTGTGCTGATGCTGATGTTCTTTTCCCAAGAGAAACTCAGACAGTAGGAAAGAGATTTTGTACTACGAAAGAGATTCTCTTAAGGAAACACCACACAAAAATTTGGGTCTTTTGACTGTCTTTCATAGCACAGATCTTCTCATCTCTCCTTATCTTTCTTTTCAACTGAACAAATACTCCTTTATTTGCTGTATATGTATCAGTCTTCCTGTACAGAAATTTCTTGCATGCTTATAGTGCTTTAGAATAACTTACTGCTGTCATAGAACCTCTACTAGAAGATTCAGATAGTCTGTTACTTCTTTGAGATGTAACTGCCACAGTGGGGCCAAAAGCCATAAATATTTGCAGTTGTATTATGTAGTAAGTAAACTGAGGTAAGTGCTCTTCCATAATTTATTTTGTTTTAAGATACATACACGACAAAAGCCCAGTGTTGAGAATATATAATGATTCAACAGTTCAGCATTCAGAAAGTTTGCAAAGGGCACAAGGAATCATGCCCAAATATCTTTAATTCAAGCGTTTTGTAGTTACTAAGTCTTTGGCTACCTGATCATATATTCTATTACTCCTTCTTTCCATAATCCCAGGAGTTCTGGCTAACTAATACACATATAAATACTGACTTGGGTATAGATCTTCCTTTTATCCTAATTGTTTAGTGTCATGTATTTTATTTATTGCACACCATGAGGAAAAAATCACAGTTATGGCATTGTAATTGAGATGTGTGAGTCCCACCTGACATGCATAAACAGAGCTGAGGGCAGAATGATACCAGCACTAACCAAAGTGATAGGTACTTGCACAGCCATGCAAAAAAAGGCAAGAACTGAGTCTTACAGGAAAAGCAAGAGTGCATACTACTTGCATTTCATGTAAGAAATTCATATCATTAATTGTTGTATTTCCAGTATGTGTTTTGTGATAACAACATGTATTTCCTTAAAATGGTACTTAAAAGGGATAGCTTATGTTACGGACTACAAAAATAAGCCTTCAGTTCAGTGGACAGATTTTTTGCTTTTTGGTTTTGTTTAAATGACATGCTGTTTAGAGTTTTGAAGGACAAAGGAATGATTGTTTACTGTGCCACAGTCTCAGTGTTCTATTTAAAGACTGGTAGATACGTGTTATTACTTACATATATCACTTATGCAAGAGGGGTAGGATGTAAGAGTGTAGAAGAGCACACAGGTGTGGAGAAACAAAATCAAGAGACTCACCCATTCTTATGTGGACACTATGAAGAAACCAAGGAATGAAACAAAAACAGCCATGGAAGGAAGGTAACACAACTTCCACCACAAAATTGTTGTTCTTACTGCATTTTCTTTAATAATAGTATTTCCAGTGAGACAGTCTCCAAGTTGTGCAGGTCCCAAGCGTAAGTCAAGAATTACATTCATCAGGCTGTTAGCTGTATTTGTCAAATACCTTTTTTTACTTCCTACACAATTCTTACCTATTCCCCTTTCTAGGTTTTCCTGTTCATGTACTTTAGCTGTGATATATAGCTTGTGCATTTATCCTTAACTGCCAGGTTAGAAATCTAATGTAAACATTGCCCTCTTTTCAAGAGAGGGATTCCCTCAGCTTTGTTAAAGTCTGGTATTCCCCTCAAAGATCTTTCTAGTTCCTCTGCAGTGAAATCTGACTAGCACTGAGGGGCATATGTTTTTTTGTCTTTTCATTTCTTTCATTCACCACAGTTTCTGTGTGAATTAGATGATGACTAAGAGTAGGTGCCTAGGGTTGCATAAGCAAACACAAAGATCACCACAGAAGCAATAAGAGGCACAACAGGTGAGACACACAAAAACAGATTATGTATGTAACCTTACTGAACTGAGAGTTTTCTGCCCTCTTATTTATCCTGACTCAAGTTTGATCCTCAGCATTATTTAACTAAATTGATTTAATTTCATACTAAAAGCATTTTCTGCTTCTTAAAATAAAAAAAAAAAAAAAAGTTGAATTACAGGTGAGAAGAGGAAGAATACATCATTGCAACTAAAATGATTGAAATTTTTTCCACTGACTGAATTGAAAGTAAAATTTAAGGTTCATAACCATTTTTGAAGTGTCTGTTACAGAAGGTATCCTTACCTGCCGCTGTAAGGATGAAAAGATATAAAAGCTTTTGTTTGCCTGTAGGCTGTTACCAGGGTAGAAGTGTTAAGCCTGAGTCATACATTATTCAAGCAAAGCCTTTATTATTAGCTGACTCTTTAACTGCTTTCAAGTGACTGAGCAAATGATCTGAAATTCAAGAAAGGGTTCATGAATTGCTCACAATACAACAGAATTTCTGGTAAAGAGCTTTTTTCAGTTGAAAAGAGATTTGTGTTGTTCATTCTGCCAAATCTGCAAGAGCTTGTCTTTGTGCTGACAAAAAGAACATTATGGTCTCTGCTTCTGTTCTCAAGCTGAGAGAAAGAACCTTTACTATTATTTCACCTAGTGCTTTTACTGTTTCCATTGAAACACCTTTCACATCCCTGAAGGATGCACCTTGACAGCATGTCACCAAAGGTCAGGCCAGGGTTCCAGCATAATACTTAAAAATAATGGAACAATCCACTAATACCCTGTTTCATCAGTAACACCTTGTGATATCAGTGATAAATTAGATGGTTTACCTGAAACGTTTTTAATAAAAAAGTAATATGTGAGATTTTGGTAACATTATGTTGTGTTATGGACTTCTTGTGATGGGAAAAAATAATGAAGCTTATATGACTGAATAGAAAACTGTACCATATGAATCACCTTAAAATAACAGCATAAACTGCAGTTAAGGACAAGAAAAATTTGAAAGTTAAACCTACAGGGTGATACAGAGTAAAACACGTACTCTGTGAAGCAGGCTTAGTCTGCTGTTCCACAAGCCATTGAGTCACCATTTAGCATAACAGCTTGTAACCAACAGAAAGGTCTTGGTTTCTTTCTCTCTGTCTCCCCTCCCTTATTATCCCTTCACTTCTTCCTCCTTTCCACTGCTTTTGGGAAAGGAGTGATATGATCCTCCTTCTCTGGCACTTGCTCCTGAACATGTAGGGTTTTTGACTGACCTTACTTCAACCATTTCATCAGAAAACATCACATTTTATTTTTCCTTTTGTTGGGGTAATCTAACATTTCAATGGCTAAAGTGGATCACAGAAGGATTTGGCAAAGCACAAGTTACCAGGACATTCTTTTATAGATGCTAAACTTGGTATGGTCAGGTCATGCACTCTCTAGGATTCACAGTTAGGTAACTGTGGGCTTTAAAGAGTATTAAAACATTAAGCAAGTATCTTCTGTAGCATAAGCAACATCTAGCTTGAGACAGGTAGCTAAGAATAACTTCTTTTTTCTTTTTTTCAAAGGAATAATTTATCAGAATGCAACTGTTTAGAGAACTTGCCCAATAATATTGTCGTCTAGGAATTTCTAGATTTAAAAAACAAGGTTACCTGCCTGATAGCAGGGATATATATTTGTGATGTGGAAGAGCAGTGTACCATGGTCTGCAGTCTTGGTCTTAGTGTGTCCCACAAAAATGGGCTGAATGACCACTGCTCTATTAGCTGGTCTTGTTCTTCATGTACTTTGTCAAACCTTACAGGAGCCACTCAGATTTGTCCTGATGTCAAAATTTTTCACATGCAAAAATTGTGGAATGAAAAACATTTCCTACTCAACTTTTTGTACTACTGGTTTGAATATTGACATTTGTCTGGGATGCACTCCAGTGTGAATTTTCTTGTGTATTTGATGCCAGAATTGTACTTGCCTCTACAGAAAAGGAATGCTATCAGGCAGTCCAAAGGAGATTTGCAAGTTTACCAAAATATCCTACCAATGGTTTGCTCTCTTGAATGCTCCACTCTCATGATCCAATCCTTTATCTCATTCTCTTCCTCACAAAGGCCCTGGAAGATCTGTCATGAAGCCCCCCTTCAATTGCAATACTATATTTAATTTTGATACAGTGAACATGAATTAGGTAGGTGTCAACACAGATATTCAGAACATAGTGCATTTGGGCTGTGGGTGGTGCCGGCTTTATATTGCTGTTAAATCATAAAGTGTAAAATTTCACATTTTTGTGTTCTGTTTTCCCTCAGTATTACTGTAGTGCTAGGAGGCATGGAATGCAGTATTCTTTAGTGTCAAAGTTTTGAAGTTGTTTCCAGAATGTATGTTGTAGTTTCTTCACTTACTTTGTTCTGTTTTGTCTTCTGGCTTTTATTTTGTGTTGTATGAGAGCCACTGGAGATTAATTGAACCCCTTCAAACTGGTAAGAGTAATATATGGCAGGACTCAGATTTCTAGCTTGGTGTGATCTGCTCTGCTTCTGTACAGTTCTTACTCAGAGTTTGCATTTAAGCAGTCTTCTTCTCCTTGTGCAAGGTGAAGTTCGAAGCATTAATTGGATAATTTGTGCAAGGTGAAGTTCAAAGCATTAATTAGATAATTTGAGTATCCATTTTAATCAGTAAATAATAGGGATACATGTTTTGTTTAAATATTTTAAAGGAAAAGAATCCTGTGGCCTCCCCAAGATCTTAGATACTAAAGTGGAGGAGAGTTCCGAAGTACCTATTTTAGAAGACACGTCGTTATCACCTACAGATATTCAGCAGCATCTATGGCAGGTTTCCACAGATATTGAAAACACTGAAAGGTATGTGTGGCACTTCATTCCTAAACAAACAAATTTCTTTCTAAGATTTATTTAGTCCTCTTTAATTTGACAACCAGTGTTGCTACTGTGAAAAGTATAAGTACATTAAATAACCTGTTACCCGTTCTGGTACATTTAACAGAGTTTCTGATTTTGTACCTGAAATGTGCCGGACTCCAGTTCTGCATTTCTAAATCAAAACCAGAATCTAATTCATTTCAGTTAGTTCTGCGCATAGGTTTAAATTCGGAAGTTTTAGGAGGGGAGGGGAATGTAATCCATAGGTTTGTCTTAGTGGTGTTCTCTTACCCTCTTAACTATGCAGTTGAAAGACAAAAATGAGACACTTCACAAGAGAGTAATACTGATGGCCAATATTTCTTTACAAAAAATGCTATTTTGAGGCTTTGTATATTAAGTTGCTGCTGAGATTTGAATTGTTATTATGTTTATTTACATAAAGCCAAGTTCTGTCCTACTGAGGCCATAATGTGGAAAATAAAACAGAAATTTTTTGCTAATCGTGCTCCTATATTTCTAAGAACCATTTTATGTGTAAATGAATGAAGCAGGACTATGTTGGTTTTAAATCCTGAAAGCATTAAGACATTAGAAGCGTATAGGTCTGCCATCTATGTGCAAAACAGAAACCATTGTGAAACTTCTGGCGTCTTTCAAAACATATCAAAATGTAATTAGCTTTTGGAGATGATGTGTTGTTATCATATTTTCCATCATCTGCCTTTCAGAAAATCTAATGCCAGAGTCCTCCTAAGGCAGGTGAGAGAGATAGCCCTGTTTCTAAGATTTTCATTTAATATGTAGTGTTAAGTATCATGGGTTGGTTGCATGTGTTATAATTTTCTTCTGAACAGTGAAACACATTCATGGCACAAGCTACAAAATGCTGATAAACGGTATGAATTTGACATTAGTACTAGCTAATACTAATTTTAAGACATATTGTGTATTTTGCCACTAGGATCACATTGTGCCCCCAAAGGCTTTCAATATGAAATATTCAAGTGCCGGAATAGATCATAAATTTGAACCAGGAAATATTAGTATCAGACTGTCATAAAAGTGCTTCCTTATTAATTTTATTGCCATTTCTTTTGGTATACATATTCTGATACATGTATGTAAACCAAATGCTTGCTGAATAGATTTTTGTATTTATTGCTCCACTGTTTTAGCATATAAAGCTATACCGTCATACTCCCCATGCAGTCTTCAACTGTTGTTCCATTGTGTCTTTTTAAACTGTTGCATCCACAGAGATATGAGAGAAATGAAAAACCTTTTAAGTAAACTCAGGGAGACTATGCCTTTACCACTGAAAAATCAAGGTAGGTTTTGAATTTTCTTCATTTAAGAAAAATTAAGATAATTAAGGAGTTTGCCTTCCTTTAGATACCAAAAAAACCCTAGGGTTCTTTAACAGAAACTACAAAAACAAAAATCTAGGCAAAATCTCTTTCCTGCTGATTCAGTGGAGCCCGAATCTAGTATGTGATCTTTGGCCTCTTTAGTTTCAGTTGAGGTATTCTGGAATTTTATAGATATGGTATCTATACATAAAATAATAAACTTTTCCTGGTGATACGAAGGCAGAAGCACAGCTACTTCTCAGTGTCAGGAGTCCTTTCTCAAAGGTAATGAAGGTGCAAATTGCATAGACTATGACAGGGATCCTTCTGCGTGATGGGGTTTGCTTCACCCCTACAAGGCTTGTAGCTTCGGTGACCTGACGCTGAAGAAAAGCTACTTGGTCTGCCACCAGCCTGCTTTTGCCATGGACAGCTATCAGGCACCCCATACAAATGCACAGGTGGGCAGGATCTCCACCCTATGCATGTGTTTAGCAATGGGACTTCATTTTGTTGGCGTGCTAAGTACTCCACATCTACAGACACTCTCTTTGTTCATGAGAACAGCATTAAAAAGATAATAGCTTTTCTTTTTTATTCTTTCTTGATATTGGGTGTTCCTTAAATGCAGTGCAGTCTTTGCACAGTAGCAGCTGATGAAATATGCTGAATGTGTCCTAGATCTCATCCCAACTAAGCAGCCTGGCATTCATCATAATATGCTAAGAGATGAATATAGAATGATTGGATTCATTATACAAGTAAGATTTCATGGCAGAATGGCTTGATTGAAAACTATGTTGAAAGGAAGAAGGGCATCACTTGTGATATAGACATACCATTGTAAAGACTGGAAGAGTGATAAAAAGTCTACACCTAGTCTAGAAGAAAAGAGTGTGCTGGAAATAAGGAAGAAAAAGACAAATTGGGGGGATACAATGCACAGAAAAACTTGAATTCAGAACAGAGATAAAGGCATACAGAATTCTTCTGTGCTGCCTGGTGTCTACACTGCCCTTCAGCACTGACCAGAAAATCGCTGACCCCCTGTGCAGAAGGATAGGAAGCATCCCAGAGTTACAAAACTCTGAGATATGCCCCAGGATCAGGTAATCATAATTGTTATGGAGATCCTGTTAATTAGCATTGTAAGACTGTCAAATGCAAAATTCAGGTTATTATTTGCTCTGTGTTGTATGGGAGCTATCACGTCACAGAAAGGGTTGTCAGGCATTGGAATGACTGCCCAGGGAGATAGTGGAGGTGTTTTAGAAAGGACTGGACCTGGCACTTAGTGCCATGGTCTGGTTAATGTGTTATAGGTGATCAGTTAGAGGCTGGACTCAATCTTAGAGATCTTCTCCAACATACATGATTCTGTGGTCATGTAGGTGCTGTTAGGACACATAAATGATATAATCTCTTTCCTGTGTAATCTCTGCATATGTGTACATGCTTGTGTTAAAATGTGGGGTTTTTCATCACAGATGATAGCAGCCTCCTAAACTTGACTCCATATCCACTGGTAAGAAGACGGAAGCGAAGATTCTTTGGATTGTGTTGTCTTGTCTCAAGTTAGAAGATTAAGCACAGAAGCACCAAGGAAATCATGACTTTGATTAAACCACTATTATTTGACCACTGAAAAGATGAAAGTGGCTAATCTTGATTAGAAAGTACATTTTCTACACTAGGCTATTCATTTTTGTCTTCTGGTCCATCCCCCTTTTCAAATAAGGGTTTTAATAGTTTTAAATTATGGTGGTCCAAAAATGGCTGTGGAATAGATCTAGCATATTTAAAACTTTTTGAAGTATGTTTTGCATGCTTACTTTCAGTCACTCAAAGAAGACACATGAATTATGGTTCATAGATAATTTTAGAGGGTTTTTTTAATTGTTTGAGCTGCAGCTAAAAGTTTGTGCATAGTACAGTACTCTTACTAGTATCATACTAAATTCATACTCTAACAGTCTTTAAGCATAGGAAAAGAACATTTGATCATTCTCTCTCAGTCTTTAAGCATAGGAAACTATTTAAGAGCAAAACTATTACAGTTCTAAGACATTCAAACAATATTGTAACAGAATTTGTACAAAATCTCCAGTTGCTTTTTGTGCTCTCATTCATACTTAGTCTTCCACTGTATCTGAACTTCAAAGCTTTATAGAAAAATATCTTAATTTATGATACACAAACCATATATGAAAATATTTAGGACTTGTAAATACAGAGAAATCATAATATCTACAAACTGTACAATGCATAGAAGCAACAGATTTCCTTTTAAGCCAATAGTATATCTACAAGCTTTTGGAAATAATAAATAATTTATTAAAAGAAGATGTATTAAAATAAACAATGTAAAACAACATCAACTCATTTTGTTGCCAGTAGAATTCAAAGCATGGTGTCTGCATATCACTAAGTATTGATCTAATAAGGCATGCTAGAATTATCTCAGACTGTAAGATATTAAACGTTTTACATTGTTAATAAAGTTTTTTATTTAAATTGAATGTTGTCTTGTTTGTAGTTGTATAGCCAGACTATGTATTTTTTTCTAATTTTGTTGTCAGAGTACTACACAAATTTGTGATAATATTTCCATTTCAACAAGTATGTTTACAAAGACAGATAAAAAAATATGCCTTACTAAATTCTTTAAATAGCCCAGAAAAAGGAAAATTCAGTGTGTTTGAAGATTTCAGGTCATGAACTATTCTTAGGCATACATATTCCTAAGCATCTAAAATGGGGAGATCCCTACACATCCAAAACTCTGTGCTTGTCAGAGCAAACACATTTTTAAGAAGAATGGAATCAAAGTCCACAGCACAATGTTTTTTCAAAGCCAAGTCTTTGAAGTGTTCCGCACATTTCTCACGAACCTTGTGCTTGCTAATCAGAGCTGTTGTCCATAGCAGGCAGCACCGACATGTTTTTAGTAGAAGTCTCAAACCAACAGACTTGCTCTATGACTCCATCCCCACAGATACACTAGGTTTTGCAACTGTTAAAACTTTGGAAAAACAACTCCTGATGTCTAATGGCTGTTAAAATTACTGTCTGGAAAGTTGATTGGTAGTTACAATTAACCAATTAATTTCTGTTCAGCATAAGTGAAAAAGACAGACATTAATGCCAAAAAAAGTGTACGAATTCAACACTGAATGTACAGTGATGCCATGAGAAAGAAAGGGGGAAAGAAGATTTCACACAAGATTTCTTTGAAAGTCCTGTTACATTGGTACACACAGAGAATCAGATGGGCAGATAAAGCGGTGAGCTTGTCTAATGCACTGAGCATAGCAAGGCATTTCATATGCCAAGTTACAGGACAGCTCGTATGTCTGTGTTTTAACCACAGCTGTTGCAATGGAACATACATTAGTAAGACATGTACAAACATTTTAGTTAATTTTACAAAGCTCTTGACATCAGTCATATCACAATGAGTTCCGTAACTTCAGCACATTCTGTGACAGACAAACTTAGATATGTTGTCTTCAAAGCCCTTTGAGATTGCAGTATATTGAAGTGTACAGTAATATGCATCCTTGTACCTTTTCTTATTCTGGAAACTTTAGCAGTGTTTCTTCTTCCGCAACTAAAGACTACTAAAATTGCAGCCTTCGCTCATTTTGAAGCCTTTCTATAATTCTAAGCAATCTAGCATCTTACCTGAAGCCCCTTGTGTTATACTTTCTACTAATCCTAATCAGACACATGCTGTAATTCTCAAGCTTTATATGGCCACTTAAGGTGATCAAGGGTGAATGGAATGTCCTCCAGTTACCCTTTAACAGATAGTCACATGAACCAAGTCCTGGTAAGTATCTGAATTAAGAGGTGTCAAGGGATAAACTGGTTTAGTTAGGAATGCAGAGGATTATATTTTACTAATTCAAAAGGAAACAAAACTTCTTTTAAGCCCCAGAACATTGTTGGTAAAAGAAAGATAAAAGTTAATGATTACTACATTTTAGTTTAATGGAATATGGCAATGTGGGATCAAAGTTTAAAAGTTCCCTCAAGGAAATTACATACAAAGTATTTAGAGATGATTTAGAACCATTTTTTGTTTACTGTCCAAGTATTTAAAAAACACCCCCAACTTCACATTAATAAACTCCCAAACACATGGAAACAAGCAGTTTAGGGAGAATACTGAGGAAAGTAGCACTTGCTTTGTAAATCCTTCTTGTAGTTTGAACATTTTAGTTGAAAGTGTTACAAGTCAAAGGCACCATAGTTCTTTTGCAGGGTAAGAAAACAAGTAAAAAATTCCTCTTCCCACCAAATATGTCAAGTTTCACCAACTCTTTCTTTTACTAAAACTTGGTGCAGCTCCAGCTTTTCAAAACCAGATTCTTTATAACCACCATCCACTGGTAGTGCTCTTCTCGCCGATACTTCATGTAATAAAAAATACCAGTCTAAGTCAAACATATATGTACACTATAAAGTCCAAATTTTTCAGAGCAGAAGCAAAATACAAGCAGAAGACAGCAAACACATACTGCAGGCTGCATGTTAACTTACCCAAAACGAAGTTACCATGCAAAATCTGCATGTTAATTTACATAATATGTCCAAGTATACCCAATACAACTCAGAAAATCTGTGTCAGAAAATGGGAACAATACAATAACCAACTTCTATCCCATTTGAGGAATAAATACATGGTGGTGCATTAAATGCCTGTTGGTCTTAGTGTAAAGGTGAAATTCCTTACTGCCTGTGTAAGAGATCTGCTACTTACTGTCCAGCTTCATGGACAAGAGGCAAGAGAAGCTAAAGAAACATCTATTCCTGCTCATTCTTACTCATAAGTTACTCCAGTCAATTAAGAGATCTGTAGCATTATTTTGTGAAGTTTGTGGTCCTGCTTAAGTTCTGGGACCTTGAAGGCACTGACTGACATGTAGGAAATCTTACCCTTTACCAGCAGAACCAACCTTTTCTGCTTCAAAAAGAACTGAGCTAGGCTAAATGCAGGTGGGCAGGACATATTTTCTAGGGATCACGGTGTGGCAAAAGTTTTAACAATTACTTTTAACTGTTCTGCAGCTGAATAATTCATCTCAAATCTAAAAATATTTCCCCTGAGATTCTATTTTCTTGTAGCAGTTTTACAAAAATTGCCCCAGCCCTATTTCAACAGGTATACCTTTACTCCTTAGTTGGTGGTTGTACCTTCTAATGTGTTTGGTTTTTTCACCTTAGGCTGTTCCCAGTGTACGCATGATCTGCTGTCCAGATCTAGCCTCATGCTGCCAGTCTTAGACACGTCCTGTCTGAACTCACTTGGCTTTCTACTAAAATTTCTTGGAGTGGCATTTCTCCCACTTCCATTCTTTAAAATGTGTTAAGTACTAGTAGTAATGGGAAGTCTGGTGTCCAAGAGAGCACCTGTTTCTGTTTGTCCAGACAGCTGCTGTCTAATGCAAGCACATCTTTGTTTGAGCCATTATATGTACTCAGCTCCCTCTTCCAGAAGTTATTTCTAGCTCTTCTGGGACTGCAGTTCTTCGATGAAGTTTCTGCCAATTTTTAGCCTACATCTACTCCTACAGTTAATACCATATACAATATGTTTCTTCCAGGTCACCTTTATTCTTGAAATTTTCTGATGGTCAAAATTTTGCCAGGATATTTTAAAAACTATTACACTAGGTTAAAGCGTCAGGAAAATATACAGTACAGATAAATAAGGATTAATCACTCATCTTCACAGTACACTTTCTCAGTGGGACAAATATTTAGCTTACACGGAAAACTGTAAATAAGCCACACCTTGAATACCTCTGCTGAAGTTTAAATGAACTCTACTAAACAGTCTTTTCAGACTTTCCTCCTTTATTGCTATTATTTATAATGTTGCTTTTCTAAATAATCATGTTCCTCTGGTCTTCTTTCTCAAATAATTTTTCTTTTTTTTTTCCTAATCCTTTTGGTTTCTTTATTCTTGCACCTCTTATGTTTCCCCTACCACCACCTCATCTCGTGTTCTTTTATCACCTAAATTCATCTTCATAGATTGTTACACTAGAATTTCTTGTGAACAGTGTAAATGTTCTGGCATTTTTACTGCAGAAGCATTTTTGATGTATTTTTCTCTATCCACCCTTATTTAGTGTGATTTGCATCTTAGAATTTCTATTAATGTCTTTCTCAGGTACTAGTGCCTTGAGGCAGAGGCATTACAGTAAGAGGCAGCAGGTGTGTGTTTTGCCAGGAGAGTCTCTGATGTGAGGTAATTTTCACAAGGTAAGATAGGTTGGCTGCCCAAGACATGGCAGTGTCAGAACTACTTTTTAACAGCTTCACCGCTGGCTCTGCTGTGGAGACTTCAGAGCACTACTGAATCAGTTGAGTGAAAAAGTTTGGGATGTCTGACATTCTGTTTTGCATACACAGAGACTGTGTCCTTTTTTGACCAGGGAGAGATGATGTGACGAATTGCAAAAGATGATCTTCTAAAAATAGATCCCAGGAGTTCCTAGAACTGATTATTACATGAAACAGATAACAAGCACCATGTCAGATTCATTACTCGTGATGCTTTTCAGAGCAATCTGCAGCTATGACATTCTTTCCTGTTGTCAACTACAAAAGCACTGAGTAAATAGAAAGTTCAATATGTATTGATTATCTCAGCAGCTTTCATGTCCTTAAAGACCAAGTCTATAAATGTTACCCAGTCTATTCCAAGTTCACAGCTAGACACTGCAATTTCTTCTATCCATAACTGCCTTGTTGCAATTCTGAGCTATATTATGGTTCTTTACTATGACTTATTTTTGAAAGGAAAATGAAAACAAAACTTTCCAGTTACAGAGCTGTGTAATAATACTGCATCAGAAAGAATTTCTTTTTCTTTCAGTTTTTGTTCCACCTCTTGGGTACCTATGGCTAAGACACTTGTTTGTCCACCATTTATGCTCCCTTGCAAAGTGCACAAGAACCAACACATACCATTGAAGAGAGCTCAGAATACAACAAAGGAAGTATCTGACTAAACTACAGGAAATATTCAGGAAAAAGTCCTGTAAACAACAAGTTTGACACTACTTAATGACAAAATCTTTTAAATGTAAACTTAATGATAGCATAATATTCATACAAATTTCAATGGTAACAGAGGTTGTAGTGGCAACACACAAAAATATTGCAAACAATCAGTGATGTACACACCGCTTTTCTCACACTGCAAACTGATGCTAGTAGCAGGTAAAAGACTTCAGTAGTTTAAGATTATGAAGATGGCATGTATAGTGTTAAAATGCCTCTGAAGACCATGAAAACTACTAAGCATGGAAGTGTAATTTTGGCAGAATCTAAAGAGAAAAATACTATTGAATTGCTGTTCAACTGTCCCAATCAGGTATGTAATCAAATTAAGGTAAAACAGGTTATACAAAATTATTTGTGTTGAAAGTAGCTTTCAATTACTCTAGATACATTAAGAAAATGTATATACTCTAAAATGAAAGAGACTAAAAGGGTTTTCCTTGGTGTCTCACAAGTTGCAGAGAATGCCTTTTCCTTGGGCTATTTGTGAAATGAGCTTCCTTCAGTTTCAATTCAGTGACTCCAGGCTTTAGTGCATTTTATAGCACAGTTTGTTTCCCAGTTGAGTAATTTCCTAGCTTAGCTCGATTGTCAATGTGTACACTTTTCTTCCGCTATCTGGGAAACACAACTGAAGGAAACACCAAGTATCTGCTTTTGTTTCCTGGTGCCTAGACAGAGCCTGACTTGCATTTCAGAGTTTATTGTAAGGCATGCAGAGGTTGTTGACTCTTCATTTGTGCACTTGGCATGCCCACCCCACATACTACTCACGTGCTTTATTCTTGTCTTTCTTTCTGGAAATAGGCATTTTATTCTGTAACTGAGATAAGCTAACAGGGAATGGCACTCATTTGCACTGGCATCACCTTCTTACTGTAAGAGCTCTGGCGCTTGCAGAATAGCAGCCATACAATCACTATTCTGCGCCTGCACAACAGCAGCAGTTATGTCAGGGTTAGCCTTCGAAAGTGTGATTCATGCAAACTGAAGCTAATAACAATTGATAGGAATGAAAAAATAGCTAAAGTTTAATATTAGAAGTCTTGTTTTGATACCCAAGCCTTTATATCTATGTCAAAGATGAAATGGCTATAGTTGTAAAAGAACAAAACCCAAGCAAAAAGGACTTTAAAAATTGATAGCTTTTGTTTGCTTCTATTTGTTTTCAGCTTCCTTACAGTGATCCTGCCAAAAGAATGTGTAATTGTGTTTCACAATCTACGACTAGATCAATTTTAGAAGATAATTTTGAAGAACCAATCTTTTTTAGCTTCTCATTGTTCATTCTTCCCCTCTCAGGACCTGAACAGTGTTTCATATTTGCACTTATTGATTAATGTAAGCAAGCAGAAAATGTTGTATAAAACATATATTTATTTAAAGGGTAGTAGAAAATCTCACTTGAATTTCCATATTTGATGTAACCATTTTGACATTAAGCATATCTAAGTCCAGATCTTTCTACACAAAGGTTTGCAAACTGAAGTTTACCACATCCTACTATAAAGGATTACAAACACAATCACAACTGAACTAAGAGTGAGGAACTAGTTAAACTTGCATGGTTTAGCACTAATGAACCTGAAATAGAAAAGCAGATTTTTTTCATAAATGGTCCATCTAATAATTTGAAGCACTGATGTATGCAAATAGATTTCTCAAAAAAATATATATATCCCATTTTTAAACAGCATTGCAAAGCATAAATAAAGTTGCTATGAAAGGAAAATCATCTTCTCTGCAGAAGCGAACGCAAAAACAGACCAGCATCTCAGTCACTACTCGAACTGTCTGAACTGTTAGAAGATGAACTTTTTTCCTTTCGTCTCTTCTTTTTCTCCTTTTTATGATGCTTTCCTTTCTTAGATTTATGCTTTTTTCCCTTTTCCTTTTCTTTTTTGTGTGATTTTTGTTTTTTTGACTTTGGTTCATCCTCTTCAGCTGAACTTGATGAGGAAGATCTGTAAAAAAAATGCAGATCGGTATGTAATTAAAGAAGGAAAATTACACAGTAATAATTTAAGGTGTCAGTATTTATATAAAGTCACAAATTGAATCTGGAGTAGAATTTGTACAGCAGCATTCACTGGAAAACATATGATATCTGAGTCTCCATGTTTAACTTAAATGATGACTTTCCTAATAAGACTTTCATGCCAGAAAAGCAGTATGTTTATAATAGAGATTAAAAAACAATGGAATAGGCAAGTTGTGTGGGTTTTCAGTCTTTGACAAAAGAAAGACCAAGAGTACAAACCGTCAGAAAATGAAGTATGAAAGCAAGATAGAGCTTCCACTTTTAAAATACCACATGATCAATAACACAATGCTAATTAATGCCTTTGAATGTATGTCCCTGATGCAAAAATCCAAGAGAAACAGGTATGAAACATTTTTAAGCTCTTGCAGCTTATACTATTGGTCTCTAACCAGCAGTGATGAGTGATTACATACATAAAAGAATTATGAGGAATACTCTTTAGTATTATGAATACTAAAGAGTATTCATGAATACTTTTTACTTGAGTAACTATTACTTGCATGTAAAGAAAACCAATAACCAGACTGACTCTTTTCTTCACAAGTGTAAGGTCTGTCTTCAAAAGTGGAAGTTTGAGCTACACAATGTAAACGAGGAAAAGGAAAAATGCAAATACAACAGGTATTAAATCCTGTTTCTTTATTTCTGAGAGACGTCTTCTCGTGGTCTCCAAACACATTTTACAGTTTATAGCTTCCAGTGAAGTTCCTGGGATACTGTCTTATCAACTGTCCTAAATACAAACCATTAGTCTAATCTATGGTCTCATTTTAGAAAAAAAAACAAAACCCCAAAAACCAAATCAGTCCACAGGCCAGAACTCAGATTCACAATACACTGGGGTATCATGACATTTTCCTCTGAAACTGGAGCAACACTGTTTTAGACTTCTACATTAACAGGTACACTAAAACTCAGCACCTGTTAAGTTTTACGGAGGTTTCCCTTTTGATAACTGCATGGTTACTCAGAGCACGTGCATGTGCCTGCAGATGTGTTAACACATGCACGTGCACACAAAGAACCCTACAGTCCCTGAACTTCAGAGAGCCCTTCTCCACCCTGGCTCAGCTGGAGACCAACCTCACAATCCTCCTGACTTGCTCTTTTCCAATCACAGCTTGCCTAGTTCCCATCACAGTTGGACAGTCAGGGTGAGTACTGCTTTCTCTGAACTGCAGACCTCCAGCTTGCTGGAGCTTTCAAGACTCCTGTGATCCTAACTCCACGGCAGTAAGCCTGTGACTCCACCATTAACTGAAGAACCTTTACCTTACCATTATTTTACCATTACCTTACTGTTAATCAGTTCTCACTGGAAAACAGAAAAATTTTCAAACCAAAGATGTACTTGCAAATAAAGTTGCATCAATAGCAGCAATTTCCTGAGAAAGCACACAAGTATCAAAAATATTTCTGAAGCTGTGTTTTGAAATGAAAAGAAGTGTGTGAAGGTTACCTTTTCCTTGGTCTTTTTAATTTTGTCTTCTCTTTGCTTTTTCTTTTTTGTTTCTTTTTTTCTTCCTCTTCATTTAAATCTATGGGTAGAAAGTTAAAGTTTACAAAACACATGTCTGAATTAACATCAGCATTTTAAAAGTAACTTCAATAGCAATGTAAAGGTACTACAAAATTCTTGTTAAAAGGTTTTCTTTTCCTTCCCCCAAATTCTGGTTAGTATAGAAACTTCAGAAATATATTGCAGAGCAGCAGGACTTTTATACACAACTTACATTGATCTATGCATTGACTGATCTAAGCACTAAGAATGAAGAAAGGCCTGTAAAATGTAGCAAAAAGAACTTTTCCTATATGTGTACATCAGATTCAGGTTTTCATATCTGTTCTTCTGTATTTTAACAGTTCTAACATTTAATGTATTATTGTCCAAATCTGAAAACAGGTAATTTAAGTAGAACATATTAAAAAAAAGAATATTCCGTTAGGCTTCCCTGAATTACTTTCACACATCCTTATTTCATGCTTCACAAACAGCAATGCCATAAGTGAGACATATTTGAGTTAATTGTCAAAATACTGCCTACACAGACTGGCAGAAGAGTCACCCCTCATCTGGTTCTGTCCGCTTCCTGCCCTAATGCTGTACAGCGTGGTATAGTAACTTCACATTCCACTTACAGGCAATATTTTTATGACATAGATGAAATTCCTGACCTTAGATCTTTCTATACCAGTTCAAAAAGTACTTTTGAACTTTTCAAAATCCACCACATAAATACACATTCAGCTAAGAGACAGCTAATTTTGAGTGTTTTATCTTATTCCTACGACACTAAAGTTTGCATGCTGGTGTAGTTATTCCTTTGCTGCCAAAAATACAAATAATGGTCTGTATGTTATGGAGTGGAACTTGAAAGAATTTAGTATGACATAAAAGAGCAAATTACCTTTGCAGCAATGAATAAACATGAATGAGAATGAGTGAACAAACAGTATTTTTTTAAGAAAACAGTGTGAAATCTTGAGAAGATGAGGCCACTTGAATATGGCAAAATTCTGCCTGGATAATTGACAGATATATGTCTCCTTACAATACACATAGCAGCCACAATTTGAGAAAGAACATATAATGAACAGGAATATTAGAAGATCAAGTAAACAGCTGTTTTTCCTGCAGATATCCATCTTCAGTCAGCTTAGGACCAAAAAACCCAACCTTTACATTCAAAAATATGTAATAAATGGTAAGTATTTTTTCCAAAGAGTTTTGTTCCAAGAAAGTACCACTGCAGTACCAATTCAGCACTCTTGATAAACAGCTTAGCCATTTCTTTTGAAGTGTACAGCTAACTATAGGGTTCTATCTATCCATTTTCCTTTCTAAATAGCATCTTCAGTAGGAACTAAACATCAGAGCATGTGAGAGGAACAGAACAAAACATAATGAAAAACAAAAGGGCAGAGGAGAAGAATGTTCATTCATTTAAAACATGCTGTGGTGGAACAAACTGGCCTTCTTACTTAGGTGAACAACCTCTTTGGAGTCCAAATTCAAATTATCTCAACTATCTGATAAACAACTCATCTATTCTCTCTCTGACAAAGACATGATACCCAGACCTTCCAAATAATAGAACACTACCTCTCCAAATATGAATGACTGAATTCCGATTTACTAGCTGTTTCAGTCAAAATCCTACTTTGAAACTGGAGAGAAATTCAGGTGTCATATTTCTCATTAGTTAGAAGATGTTTAAACTACATGTTGTAATCAGATTAACTCAGAACATCCATGTCATTTTCTTCTAAGCAGCTTCTTAGTAACAGATGGATAATCTTTTGTATTTAGTAGCCCTTTTTGAGATGTTCCAAACATGTACATTAGTAACTTCCTATAGAAGGAATTAATCCTAAGACTGGGTGTATCAAATCTCTGAAGTCTGAACACATAGAGTAAAAGACCTATTTTAAAATCACAGGCCAAAAGGAGTAAAGCAGTTATCAAAAAGGATAAAATAGAAGGCCTTGCACATCAGAAGACTATTATCCAATGTATTCTAAAAAAACCCATAAAAAACACCTTACTCTTTTTTTCGCGCATGGCTTGTAATCTCTGTAGTTCCTCTTCCTCGCTGTCTTCACTGCTAGTGCTGCTAACATCTAAAACAATATCTCTTTGAGGATCTACTCGGAGGAAGTTTCGACATTCAAATGTCAGATGACCAGCTGAACAAAATAAACATACAGAATGAAAAATTACTATTACCAGAAACCATCAAAAACTAAAGAACATTGATTTTTGTACTATTCAGTTTTGAGAAGTGAAAGGAAAAGGGTAGGCTGTGATTTCTGAAAGAGGCAGGAGAAAGCTTACTTTGAAAAAGTCTCCAAGAACTTTGACAGGTTGTGCAATGCTCTTCCATTTAATAGTGCTTTATGACCTCTCTCCTATTCTGCTAATTCGAAGATTTTTTTTCAACTTTAGTTTATATTTTTAATGGTCTTAGATACTTTCTGAAGAAATTACCTAAAAACATACCATGAAATATTTCAAAAAATACAGTAAGTGTTTTTTTAACTCCCTCTAGTGAAACTGTAGAATCCTATTTGCTTATGAGACATAATCTTTAACAACCAGCACTTAAGACTGACCAAGCTACTGTTTCACCAGTATTTTTAGTTTTCTGAGTTACACCTTGATAATAATGACCAGCTAGAAACCTTGTGCTGAATACACTCACTGAAATAATAAAGTGAAATGTTAAAAAAATTAAGATCTGGTTTGGGAGATGCAGTAATTTAATTAGTAATTGAAATAAGCTCATGTTCTTAGTAAGGATGATGTCAAACTACCTACACCTTGAAGGCAGAGATTTTAAGAACATAAACATGCATAATGTGATTTGACTACAAGTTTCCTTCTCTTCCAGAAAGCTTCTGATACTTGCTGCATGTAGAAACAAATCACTAAGTCTATATTTTTATCCATGGTCCTTGGAAAGAACAAATACACAAAGCAATTTATTGACAAAATTTGTTGAAAAGCCTGAAGTGAAAGAATGAAGCAAGCTTTTTTCCTGTCACGCAACCTAACACTCATACAAACCTCAAACAGCTTAACTTACTGTGCTAAAAATTCAAGACAATTCAGTACAAAACAGTGTCCATTCCTCTAGTGTTCTAAAAGTAACAGTCAGTGATGAACAATTTAAAATCTTCACTAAGACCTGTCTCCATTAGTCAGGAAAGTAGCCACAGGCATGCTTACATGATCAGTGCATAACGCAAAGCATGAGCTAAATGCCAGCTGCAGAACTTGTAAACAATAAAGGTAGCTGTTTCTTGAAATACACAATGCATGAACTAATATTTTCTTAGCATAAAAGATTATCCAGATTTTAAACTATTTTTTCTTGTGAATCAGATTAACTTAAACTGAAATGCCTGTGTCTTTGCAGTAAGATTCAAAAGAAGCACAAATGCTAATCTCAGTATATATCAAAGAAGGTGCTTTCAATTCAAAGTTTCTCAAGTAATTACATTGAAATGCAGTATGTATGAAGATAATAGAATATTTTTTTTCTGAGAAACTCAAAGAGCATTGATATGTGTTAGAAGCCAGAGAATGAATTTGAAATAAATAAATGAAAAATAATATGGTAATGTAAAGTGACAATGTCTGAGCAAAAAGGGAGAATCTTCTCATTTTTTCGCCTCTCCTCAAAAGGCAGTTCCAACCAACATCATAAACTGAAGAAAACACTGTAACTTCATATCACTCATTACAGACTTACGGTAGCCACACTTCTTGCATCCAGCTCTGATGTTATCCTTATTTCCACCTGAAAGAGGAAATTCCACCAATTAGGTGTTGCTGAAGAGAACCTTCAAGTTTTTTTCAAATGTGGCTTGATAATGTCAATACACAGACAGAAGTTATCGCTCCTCAGGTGCATTAAGGACACTAAGATCTCTTAAGAAACCTGCATTTCTAGGGCTACTTTTCTGTGCAGTAATCTATCAGAACACATTTGACTGGTTTAAACTGCTAGAGATCATTTAGTCTTCCATAATTTACTGCCAAATCCTAATTTGATTTATTGTGACCTTTCCACTTGTTTACAGTATGAACACAGTAATAGATATCTAACATTCCAGTAATCTGTAGCACACTATATAAATTATAGCAGTGCAAGGGTGTTGACAGGCATTCACTGGAAACTCTTAAGTGATTTATATTTCAATTACAAGAACTGATTTTAAAAGGCAATTTAAGAGACCAAACCAAACAAAAAACCACTCCTGAAAAGAAAGAAGGAAATAAAAAAGTCAACAAATTGTTAAATTTTTCTGAATCCAGACAACATGACACCAAATACAAAGAATGCAAGAAAGCAAATGTGTGATAAAGTGAAGAGAGTAACAGAAAAGCTTGGATTCTAAGCAGGACGAAAGATCCAAATAATACAAATTTTAGTATAGAAGGTGTGTGATTCTCCCATGTGAGACAACAGTTAAGTGAAACACACACAGTAGGACATGATTCAGAAGAAGAGAAGCACCAGGGACTTGCGCCCCGCCCCAATAGATGTATCTTACTTTTAATCATTTAAGCCATTGGTAATGAAAGTCACAACTGAATTCCCAAAATCAAAGGATGCCATTCTATCTTCCAACTTAATAGAGCAGAAAAACCCTAGTGACTTAAGCAGTCACGTAAATATTTCTGAATAACTAGGAAATGTATTTAAATAAATAAGTGATCAAACATACCAAGAAATCTATTACAGAAATTAAAGAATCAGAAATGGAGTACACCGGACCCACTAATTTAAACCATGATTTACTGAAACAAGCACCGCCTTTAGAAAATTCTATTCAAAATAACAGAAACCTTCAAACCCCAAGTTGAAAAAACTACCTTGGAAACTGGGACAACTCAGGTCTGTGCCTTAAAGAGTACTGGAAAGCCAAGCAACAAAGATCCATACATTCCATTACAACACGTGATTTTCTGGAGATCCCAAAACCTTAGTATTATATATCCCCTTCCAGGTGAGCAGTGTTCAGGTGCCTGTTTTGTGACTATCTTTAGAAGGACACCCATGAGAGATAACGAGGTAGGGAACGTAGAAGAAAGTGCCACAAAATAAAAATCAAAAGCATACCTCTATCTTGCAATGTCACATCAGAGAAACATTCAAACCAGTATTTGCTTGTTTACTACTCCTTGGGACTAGAAAACAAGATCACCCAAGCTACCTACTTTGTCTCAGCTTTCTGAAATACATAGCCTCAGCTCCACTGCACAGCTGACCCATAGGTAAAAAAAGACTTGGTATTCCAACCAAGGGAGGTCAGTACAGTCATGTGCACACTACAGAAGTCTCCCGTGTAAGCCAGGCTCTCCAAAAAAACACCCAGCAGATGACATGAATATGAATATTGTTATCAAATATTCACACCAAATTCTTAGGACTTAAATTTTATTATTGTTATTGGCTTTAAATAATATTGTTAGAGGCAGGGGTTTAGATTAGATGAAATCTAGATTACTAAAAGCAAATAAATTGCAAGAAGCTTCCTTTTCGCACTCCTTCTTCCCATATCTTAATTCTCAAGACAACTAACAAGGGACACAGAACTAAGGACTTCATTCATTCAGCAGAGCGGAAGATTGAAAAGAAAAGCTTCGGAAACCTTTGAATGCGAACATGTCTTCCTCAAGAACCCCTTCTAGAATGGGTGCAAGCTTATTAAGACCTCTTCATTAGAGAAGCAGCTCACCAAAGCTCAGGCCTGTTCAGCTGTTCTCGAACCAAACACTCCCCGTTTTTCAGGACAAGAAACCACTATGAAGCAATGGCGATTATGTTTGGCCAGCACAGACCTGAATACCTGGCAAACCGCGCAGGTGTTTCTGCCTGCCCTGTCTCACAAGAACAATCTACTGGGACAGAAGCGGTAATCCACAACGACAGTCAAAGAGAAAAGCCAACTCTGACAACCACCGTTCTAACCTCAGAGAAGGAGACGACGGGAACGCAGCGCTGGGTCACCCACAGGCTCGGGGAGAGGCCCCGCAGGCCCGGGCGGCGGCGCCTGCCGCGCTCCTGCGCTGTCCCTGCCGCGCTCCTGCGCTGCCCCTGCCCCGCGCGGGCATGGCCCCTCTCCAGCTCCCGGCCGCTGCCCCCGGCAGCGCGGACGGAGCAGCGCCCGCCGCCCCCTGTACGCTTCCCACTGCCGCGCACGGCCGCGCGCCCTCCCCGCGCAATTGTCCATCGACCCGCCGCTGATTCCCCGTCCCCAAGATGCCGGGCCTGGATCCAGCCGGCTCTGCCCGCTCTCCCGCCGCGGTCCCGGGCCGGAGCCCCTCACCAGGCAGTGCCATCCCGCAGCTCCCTCCAGACCGGCCCGCACGCGCAGCGACGCTTCCCCCCGCCGGAAGGCTTTTCCGGCGCACTCCCGGACCGTACCACTCCCAGGGCAGGAAGGGGGCCTCAGTACCCCTAGGGCGGGAGCCACGGCGGGGGACCACAGGTGCGCGGAGGAGCTAACGGGTCAAGACACGTCCTGTATCAGTGAATCCCGCCGAAACTCCGGCCGAAGACTCATTCCTTCGTCCTTCCTCCCGGCCTGTGCAACTTTATCCCCCCTGCCCTGGGCTGAGTACAGGCCCCCAAGATGGCGGGCGGCTCGGGGCGGTAGGAAGTGTTGGAGGCGAAGCGAAGTCCAGGGTCGGCCGCGGGCGAGTGTCCGCTGGCCGGGCTGGTCCTTTCCCTACCATGAGCAACATCTACATCCAGGAGCCGCCCACCAACGGGAAGGTGAGGCTGCCAGGGTGAAGGTGCTGGAGAAGTTGTATGTTTTAGGATTATGGGGGGACAGACGAGAGAAACACGAACTTGGGGGCTGGTGGTGGTGGTGATTGGGGGTGGGGAGGTAGTTGTTTCTGTGCTGGACTGGTTTGGTTAAAGTTACTTCTTTGACATTACGGGAGTCAAAGCACGAGGCGTGATGTGTGGAGAGATAATACAGAGCAGTCCCCGGAGCTTTTAATTTAATTTCCTCTCTTCTCGATTATATCTTACGCCCTAATTTTGTTATGATCTCTCACTGAACGTAATGGTATTCTTTGTAAGAGAAATATATGCCTTTGGAGATTAATGGCATTTTGTTCCCCACGTTGTTTCGTTATGGAAGTGATAAAGAGTATCTAAGTCTCTATCAAGTACCAGCCACGTTATGTTATGTTATCTTATGTTGCGTTGTATTGTGTTACTATATATTACTGTATGTTACGTTATGTTATTACAGCTGTATTATGTATCTTTATTATACATATCGATTCAGAGCGGTATTTCAAGATCTGGGAATACTAGTTAGAACTAACAGTAGGTACCCGACACACTTAAATGTATACCACTCTTACTAATATAACAAATACAAATGTGTTTTTTAGGAAGTTATGTTCTTTGATCAGTAACTACATTACAGTAAGACTGATGCTGCATTTATCTGTATGTTTATAGGTTTTGCTGAGAACTACAGCAGGAGAGATAGATATAGAATTATGGTCAAAAGAAGCACCAAAAGCATGCAGAAATTTCATCCAGCTTTGTATGGAAGGTAATGACTGAATGGGATGGGAGTTGTTGAAATTAATTCATATGTGATCTTTGTGCCCTTTCTGTAAAATAGAGGTCATAATTATGTTTTGACTTCAGCATGTCAGTAGGTTTATTTCTGTTTAGAAATTATTAATTAACACTCAGACAGTGTTTTTCAAGGTTACCAATGAAGCTGGGGGAGGAAAAAAAGTAAAAAATTTGGATGGTTTTCTCAAATTAAACAGATGACATACTAGCGAAGTATTGTCTTTCAGAGTCTTGAGAAGTCTTACTTTCAGCAAATATCTACAAAGTATATCGACTTCAGTGTGCGTATGAAAAGACAGTGATGCAATATTGGACGTTCTCCAAAATTCTCATTTCCGCATCACAATTTACACTACCATTTCTTTTTTTTCTGCTGTATTTTTTGTTGATGAAAGCTCTGTAAAACTTTCCACTGAAGCAGTGACTACCAGAATGAGAAGCTCTCTACTGAGAAAACTGTAAAAAAATCTGTGAATGACTTTATGCCTTTATGTTTTCTATCTACTGCTATTCTCCCATTTAAACATTTATAGAATTGTTAAGAGTTCTTTTAGCCTCTGTCTGTTGAGCAAAAATAGCAGGCTAGGCTTTGTGGCTCCAGCACAGATCCAGTTTATTTTGTGTTCTTTTCCCTACACTTTTTGCAATGGTAAAGGAATTTCTTAGCCCATGATAAGGGTTCACATATCTTCAGTGAGTTTTATTTCCTTTCTGATTTTTTTTAACTGCTGTGTAGTATCCTGTGCTTTGTATAATACGTTTAAGTATTTCTCATTAATATCCTAGTGTATAACCATCTGTGACTGTGTCTAGTTATGCTGCAATATTTGCATACCCTACTTTGTCTTGCAGCATGCTGCAGGTTTATTTTTCTTTATTACTATTATTATTATTATTATATCAACCAGGAGTACAGGTCAGGTAAAGTTACGTTTTCATTCCTTTTGTTTTCTTATGATCTTGTAACCTTTATCAGGTAGATAGATAAAAGAAGATAACTTAGGGAGCAAATTGTACCACATATTTCATTCTGCAAAAATGATGAGTTTAGGTACAGTATAGGTGGTGAAAGGTGTTCCATGCTGGTGAATGCAAGTGCACATCATCTGGTATATGGATATGGCTGATGTTGTATGTGAGATGTCATCCAGGATAGAGGATAGTATTTCTAATTCTCCTTTTAAATTGGTGTATTTTAATAGTATTATTCCAGTAATAAAACTTAAAAGCTGAAAAGACCATCAAGGTTCTTCAAGACCATCCTGTCAGTGATGGGCAGGATTTTTTGCAAAAGAAATGTGTGACACCACAGGGGTTTTTTGGTAAGACTATGAAGAACAGAAGGGAACCAAATAGAAGGCAACAGTGGAATCTAGTTACACTACTTGCTTTCTGGAACTTCAGTCTCTGGACATCTCTGCATGATCTATATGAACGTTTGGGTTTGAGACCTCTTACATCTATTTAATATCTTATTCTTTTTTCCTCTTTTTTTTTTGTTTTGTTTTTTTTTCTTAGAGTATTACAACAATACAATATTTCACAGAGTAGTGCCTGGCTTTATTGTGCAAGGAGGTGATCCCACTGGTACTGGATCAGGAGGAGAGTCAGTCTATGGAGCTCCTTTCAAGGTATCTGTATATCTTACAAATTAATTTTTTATTATTCGCTATCTGTTGTTCTTCCCACCATATTAGGTTGTGAAAAATCAAATCTTATATTAAATGCATACATGTGCAGTAGTTGCCTTCATGTGCTGCTTCAGTATGTTTGAATATGCCCTTCTAAATTGAGAGTTCTTAAGTCTAGCTACTCTGGTGTAATGATAAACCTGGGGCTCAGATCCTGAGGGAAGCTACATACAGGCTCAGCAGCTGTGTTCTGTTCTGCCTGGCTGTTGTATTTCAGGTGGGGCAGGCTCCTTTAACTTGTGACTGAAGCTGCAAAGCCTTTTTCTGGGCCTTCCACCTTCTTGGTGCTAGACTTTTACATCTAGTACAAACCTCAAGTTTGTGGGAGGAACTGCTACCTGAGCAGAAAACAAAACAAAAATTGCCAATATTGTAGTAGCATTGCTGCTTCAAATTAGTGGTATCTCAGTATTGCAGTATTTAGCATCATGATATTGCAGTGGTATTCATCACTTTCTCCTTGCTTTGAAAGGAGTCCTATTTTGTTTTCTTAGGTCCAGAAAATGTTCTTCCTGTGGGTTTTTGCATAACTCTGTTATTACAACCTGTTAATTTGTTTTCATTAATTAGGATTTAAATGAATTTTTCACATGAATACAGTGATTGTCAAAAATGGTATTTTTGCAAGAAATGTATGAAATACAGTTACTTTTAAAATGCTTTTGGTTTTCTTGATGTTGGGGAGGATAACAAATGCAAATAAAAATAATGAATAACAATTGGTTTTTAAACGATGGCTGGGAAAAGATAAAATTAGCAAGACAGAACTTAGAGTTTTTTTAATTAGTTATGTGTCTTTCTATTATTGATACTCTAGTTTCTAATTTTTGTTTGGTGTTCGTTATGTGTTTATGGTTTCTTGTGCTTGTTGGTTATGTGTTTATGGTTTCTTTTGAAGATTGTTCACTTGTCTGCGTCATTATAGGCACTAGGGGTTAGAAGTACTGACTGAAAATAATTTTTGCTGCCTGGAAGCTTTTAAATATAATTCTGGCACTGAGTTTCAAAATACTTGGGATTTTTTACTGTCTGAATTAAAAAGAATATTGGCAGCATATTTTCCTGTGTGTGCAGGTTGATGTAAATAATATCACTCCTACCTCCTATGATGCTGTAGCTAAAGGAGTGAAAAAATAGTTTTATACTGAATCATTCTCTTTTCTGCTCTGCTTTTACCAGGATGAGTTCCACTCACGATTGCGGTTTAATCGAAGAGGACTTGTTGCTATGGCAAATGCTGGGCCCCATGATAATGGGAGTCAATTCTTCTTTACACTGGGTCGTGCAGATGAACTTAACAACAAGCACACAATCTTTGGAAAGGTCTGTTACATGAGCTAGAGTCCCAGTTTAAGTCTGACAGAAGCTACTACAAGTTTCTCTGAAGGCCAGTTTAGTGTTGAAATTTATTTCAGTGCTTTCTAGGCTCTCTGTTCTTTTTGTTTATTATATCTAGTAGAAATGTTTCTGTGGGTTGTTCCTGTTATTATCTGCTTTGCTGTTGTTATTCTTCTAAATTGTATTTTAGTGTTGTGCTACCTTTAAATAATCTTAATAGTATTGTTATGGCTTTGTTATTAATCAATTTATCTAATACTAATGACATGTTAGAAAATTCTGTTTATAGATTTTAATTACCCAGGAAGGATCAGGAAAATGAAAAACATGAGATAAATTTACCATTCTCTTAAGATTATTTACTTAAAGAAAAGAAACCAAATATTTTTTTCATTGTTTTTGGTTTTTCTGTTTCATAGCTCACAGTGAGACTCTAACATCTTTCTCTGCATACATTCTTAAAACTACCTATATTCCTTCAACTTTTGCCATTAAATTCAAAAGCCCAAACTTTTCTACATTGTACTTGCTGTCTTTTAGACATGCTTACAATATTTCCTATGTCACTTGTACTTTCAAAAATTTTTACATAATAATTGCCTTGTATTTTGCAGAATAAATAACACAAATTACAGTCAAGGACTTTCAAACCTTTTATTGTATGTTTGCCAGGTTACAGGGGATACAATATATAACATGTTGCGCCTGGCTGAAGTGGAAGTTGACAAAGAAGAGAGACCTCTCAGTCCGCACAAAATAAGAAGTAGTGAGGTGAGCGTGCTCTGGTTTGAAATGTGACATTTTAAAATCTTTTATGCACAGTGTTCCGAAAATTTGGCTTGTCCTTTTGTGTATTGTTTTAAAATACTGAATCACTTAATTACAAAATGCTTACTAAAGATGTGTCTAAAATACTGGGTTTTTTAACAGGTTTTGTTTAATCCTTTTGATGACATTGTCCCAAGACCAAATAGAAAACTGAAGAAGGACAAACCAGAAGAAGAAACGAAAAAGTCCAAAGTAAAAGGCACAAAGTAAATATATGCAACATAAGTGGTGCTTAATTTTCTTTCACCTTTGATTTGTAGCTTGGCAGTTTTTTATTTCCATTTCTGCCTTTGAAGCACTTCCTTGTTTCCGGGGAGGATCATGCAAATCATTTCCCTGACTGAAATGTTTACTGAGCATCTGCTGAGCTGTAACTCTTTCATGCATGTGATAGTTTGTTGAAAATAATAGAAGGTAGTTTATCTTTCCCATATGCCACAATGGGCAGTCATCTGACTGAGATGACACTGCAGTTAGGAGCTAGTGGTAGGGTAGCTAGGTCACAGCTAAGTTCTTTGTGATTTTTTGAGCTTATTTTATCAGATACCACTTCTCTACCACTGAAGTACTGAGCAAGAGGCAGGCATTTTGACATGGGAAATTTCAGTTTCTGTGAATGAAAATTCAGTCACAAACATGCAGTGAAGAGTAATAAGAACTCTCAAGTGTGCATGCTGCTAGTTCTGTTGCACAAAAATAGAACATGTTGCAACTGACTGGTTCCAACATAGTGTAAACAATTAACTCTTGAAAAAGAAATTATAGATCATAATTTGTTTAATTGCATTCTGTGAATGTGTTCACATTTGATACCTTTCTGAGCCATCATATGTTGAAAATCTTGTGTCATGTTTGCTGCTCTGTTGAGAAAAAAATGCAACAAAACTGTGAGCATTCGAGAGTCTGGGAAAGTTAGTCAAGACAGAATTTCTTACATTGTGTCTTAACTGATGCCTCACTATCCTTGTTTTATCTCAGGAATATAATACAACATGCTTTTCTAAATATTTATGACTTATTGCAAAGCAAAATGTGGTAGTTGTTTGGAATTGGTGCATTTAGCAGGACAAAGAGCTTTTAAAAAGTCATGTACAACATGAATGTAATATATTTAAAGTTAATAGAATGTTACTAAGGCTGTATTTAATATTTTACTAGAAATTTTCTTTTTTCTCTTAAAGAAACTTTAACCTACTTTCCTTTGGGGAAGAAGCTGAAGAAGAAGAGGAAGAAGTCAGTAGAGTTAGTCAGGTATTGTACCAAATTATCCTTATTTTTCTTTTTGTCCTAATTATCTTTTCTGCATATTTGTGGAAAGCTTTAAAGTTCATAGTCTTGTTCTTATGTTTGCATTTTGAACAATAATACTAGAAATTGCATTAGTTTTTAGGATTCTGCTGGTACTGCATTTCAAAAAAACAGAGGTTTTTAACTTTCTTGACTTTGAAGGTGCCTTCAGTTGCTGCATGATATTTTTACATTTCCAAGAACATAAAGTTTCACAGTATAGATCCGTGTCTGCTGTTTAAAAGTCGTGGAAGCGATAGGTACTGTATTCTTTTTCAAGTCCTTAATTTATGAGTGTGATTACATGCTGAAATACTTGAATTCTGAAGATCATCTTATGCATTTCCAGTGCACATTTAGCTCCATTTTCTTACATATATGCGTTCGTCTGTGTGCAAAATGAAATGTGGTTATTGTGGAGAAAATAGTCCATTATTGTAATTTAGTAGTGCACTGTAGTGAAATGTTCACATTCACAGAACAAGGGTTGCACAGGTAATCTTTGGTCTAACATTTCCCTCCTTGACGTTGCAACTTAAATAAGGTTAGTTTAAAAATTGCTTTAATAAATTGTTGATTTCATTTCTACTGCTGACCAAGTTGTTTCACTAGACCCCTACGCTTTCTACAGCACCTCCCTGCTTCAGTTAGTGATCAGACTACATGGTCCTGCATCCTGCATCCACATAAGTGAAAAAATGGTTGTCAGTCCTCAGAAGTTAGTTAAAATACAAAAGGAAAATAGTGAATAATGATGGACGATATTATAGTGAGATGGTATCAGTCAGAATGATAGTAGAGATTTATTACAACAGCAGTTTTAACTATTTTGCTTTCTTTTTTTCAACTTACCAGTCAGATAAACTTTACTTGTTTGCCTTAATATGTTCATCTGCTGTTTTTCTCTTGGTGTATATCTGCCTTATAATACTGCGTTTAACTCAGTTGCTTCGACTTTCTTACTTTTCATGCCACATACTTATTTTCTGCTTAAAATTGTCTAATTAGAATGCCTCTTTCATGGTAAGAGTAGTTTCAGTGTTTTCATGCTTTCAACTCAGCCTCAAAATTTCATCTACCTATTTGTCCTGACTGAATTCTTGACCAGCTGTAGCTAGATAAATAACTACACCAACTCCTTATGAAGAATTTCTGTTCATTCTTTGCAACAGAATAAAACCTTATTTTTGAAACCTCGTTTTTTGTCCGTAAGAGGTCTAGATCAGTGTCTCTGTAGTTTTGGATGTTATCTTAATCCTGATTAAGTTGAAGTACATGAACATCAGCCCTAACTTTCATTCTCTGTTTTTGATAAGAAAAATATAAGGTCAAAGTTATTATTGAGATCCTGTGACACCTACAGACTTAGAATGCTATGAGCTTTTTTTGATTGCTAGATGCAGTAAGTCTTGCTTGTTTAAGAAGGGCAGAGAAGCTCTGGGTAAAACCCCTCAGGGCCGTGAAAGCTATTAGTGCAGTCAGGGATCTGGCTGTAGGCCCCCCCACTGGTTGTTGATTAGTTCCTTCAGTTTAAACTGCAGCTTTCAATCTCCAAACTGCTTATTGTCTGTACTTGTTTGGAGCACTTTGCAAGACACAGCCCCACCACCGCTCCAAATGCCCCACCCCCTTCCTTAATGAAGGAATTATCTTTTCGTGTTGCTGAATGTGTTAGTCTGTGTTTTCTACATAACAAAAAATTGTAGTTGCATTTAAATTAGCAAGGTTTTGTCCACACTGTACTGTCTTCCCAAAAGCATTAGATAATGGAGACATTCACAATGCAGGTCACAATACAGACTGTTTCTGTAGCAGAGATTTTCAGTCTGATCTCTCTCTGAAATATAAGTATACTTTTTTTCAGAATAGCATGTAGAAGGCTTTCTAACTGCAGTCTTTCTGCCTGAAGGCCTTCTATGTTGTTAGGTTTAGTTGACTCCTTGTGTCAGTAGATGATTCCTGCATGATGTGTTTCAGGTTGATGTATTGTAGTTTGTTAATTTCTTTTTCTTTTTCCCTAGGGATCTAATTAGTATTCTTCCAATTAATAAGTATTGTTTTGTACATGGTGGTTCTTTGAGTGGTCGTGTGTCCTTATTGGAAAGTCAGGTTCTTACCTCTTCATTCACTCAAGTGTGTATGTGCTAGACCTACCATCTTTATGATGTATAATGATTGTCATGACTAAACAGTATCTTTTTTTTTCTCTTTCTCTTTTTTTAAACTAAGTGCATTGCTATTGCAAAAATAAATCCGTGGAGTCAGTTTGATGCTTCTCTTTCTGGAACACTTTCTCTGTTCTTCTGCTCTTTAAGGTGTTTAAGCTTACTGGATAGGCTAAAGCTAATAAGAAACAAATTATGTTTTTCTTACCATAATACTTTTTTCAATATCTAGCCTCTTAAACACTGAAATGAATAATACCTTTTTTCTTTTTTTTTTTTTTTTTTTTTAACAGAGCATGAAGGGAAAAAAAAAAAGAAATCATGATCCCCTTACG
>VXBT01007383.1:317361-336293 GCA_013400235.1 Oriolus oriolus | reverse complement strand
CAGAGAAGGGCAACAAGGCTGATAAAAGAGTCTGGAACTAAAGTCCTATGAGGAGCGGCTGAGGGAGCTGGAGGGGCTCAGCCTGGAGAACAGGAGGCTCAAGGGAGACCTCATCACTCACTACAACTCCCTGACAGGAGGCTGTAGCCAGGTGGGGGTCAGTCTCTTCTCCCAGGCAACCAGTGACAGGATAAGAGGACACAGTCTCAAGCTGCACCAGGGGAAGTTTATGCTGGGTATTAGGAAGAAGTTCTTCACAGAAGGAATGATAGGGCATTGGAATGGCTCCCCAGGGAGGTGATGGAGTCACGGTGCCTGGAGGTGTTCAAGAAAAGACTGGATGTGGCATTCAGTGCCATGGTCTGGTTGACATGGTGGTGTTAGGCCATAGGTTGGACTCAAAGGTCTTTTCCAACCTAGCTGATTCTGTGACTCTGTGATTCTCTTACCATTCTTCCACAGCTGCTGCTTCCCACCTTCTCCTACATGAACCACCTGGGAATCCAGAACTGAGGGGGCCTTTCTCACCATCACCCATTCCAGCAGTCCTGCCCCCACAAAATGACAGCTGCTTTTATAAAAGCCCCATTTTCCCCCCGTATCTCTTCTGACTGGTGCAGCTACAGAACTCATTAACAGACTTTGCCAAGTCACCTCTGTATTTAATTTGCCTTGTGTCAGGCTCCTGCACACACCTTCAAAAATATCTAGGGAGCTGGAAAGGGGTCATAAGAAGGAACAGAACAAAACATTTTATCCCTGATTTTTTTATATTAATGAAAAAAAAGATGAGAAATGTAAAAAGCCCTCAGTATTCTCTGATTTCATAAGAGCCTCCACCCCACATTTTAAATCACTGCACATAAGGGGAAAAACTTACTGCTATTTTTTAAGGTCTATTTCTAAGGAAACACTGAAAATGAGCCCATTCAATGACCTTCACTATCAAAGTCTTAAAGTTCTTCACAACTGTTCTGTAAGAATGGCAGAGACTGTATTAACTAAACACTTATGCAATGAAGAAACCAAACTTCTTTACATGCTAGTAGTTAAACCATCTTCCCTTAATTAGTCAAAGTGAAAAATGAAAAAGCTCAAAAAGGAAGGACTTTTATCATCATATATGTAATGTGATAAACTATGGTGTATTTCTAGTTTCAGAACAATGCCCCAGTTGGACGCACTTCTTGGAAAACCAAAACCAGCCCCCAAAATAACAAAGCCAGGGCTACAAATGAAACAAAATGAGACCTGGGCCACCACTCAGAAGGGTGCTGGTTTGGAAATGGAGCAGCCTGTACCTGTGAAACTCAGAAAGAAGGAAATTCTGCAACAGTAATGCCAAAAACCAGTCCCCAGTTCTGTTCTGAAAAGCAATTCTTCATACTAGCTCTTTCTTCTGGATCAGTCAGCTCCTAGGGGGATGGAAGGCCCACAGTCAAAATATCCCTACTCAAAAAACATCCGAGCATGAAGTTAAGCAGAGACGGGCTTACATGCTATTGCTGACTGGAAGCGATTGTTCAATTTAGCAAAGCAATTAAGGGCATGATTATTCAGAAGTGAACTTATATCCAAACCATCTGAACCTGCCTTATGCTTACCGTTAAGAAGATCCTAAAGAAGTTATGTGTAAGAAGTCATATGGTTTTTTTTAAAATTATTTACAAGCAGATGTGTACGGCTAGCTGTCAAAACAAAGGAAACAAACATGTCACACGTAAGTAAATCTAAAGAGTCACAGTTTCTGCATTCAGAACGTAACAAAATTCAAATCATGAGCCAGGATGATGAAGTTTCACATGAATACTGAGATCATCTTTTGACAAAATTGTCATCCACTTAAGATTTTATTTTCAATCTACTAAGGATTTTGCTATAGCCTGAGCAGTTCGTGCAATATGCAATGCCACCAGGTGTGTGGCAATTTGAAGTGCTAATGCTTGGATTGTCTTCAGGTGCACATTATCATTGCCCAAACAGATCACACTGAAAATTTCTTTGCACCAGGAACAAATCAGCTGCTTACCGCTAGGAGCAGTAACTAATAAAAATCTGTATTTCTATTTTAGATAACATTTTCTATACAAGAGCTTCTATTGCTATTGGTAACCTTTTGTAACAGTTTCTCATTGATATAGCAAAACAGGTGCAAAAGATGATCAAACCTTCTACATATGGAGAGCTTGACAGATGAGGAACCCAGTTTGAATGTAACAGAAAATGGATTTTGATACTAAAATATCATTCAAGTTGGAAGCCTCTTTTTTGAAGGCGGAGGGAGACAGGACATGGAAACCACTGTGGAAAATCTGTTTACAGCTCTACCCCCAGGTGTCTCCTTCTACCGAACAGAAATTATAAGATCTACGACGTAGTTGTGGAGGATAAAGAGTTGCAATTCGAGTGAAGTTTAACAGCAGCATTGGTGGGGAATATTGGTGGGGACACAAGAAAAATTTTAAGAAGTCACTATGCAGCCTTAGGAAGTTAGGCAGGGTGTGGGCATGAAGACCTACCATAAAGGGAAGGTGCAGCGTAATTCTCCAGATTCTGTAGGCTGTAGAGTGATCCAGTTGGATAGAAAAGCTGGAGAATTTAAAGAGTCTTTTGCATTCATGATTTCCTTTATATTTACTTGTTGAAAACATTCTGTCATTTTCTTATCACAGACTTCAAGCCTGTGTTGTTGGTTACCAGGTAATTCTACAGTTTTAATGGCTTGAGTCAGCTGGAATCTTTAGTAACACAGAATGAAAATATAGTAACAACAGGCTCCTTGTTTTACTGTAACACTTCATGTCATAGGCACAGAAACCCTGTTCACTACATCAAGCAATAGAACACATAGGATTTATGCTGCATGCCTCTTGAAATTGAAGGCATCTCTACAGGGAGGTCAGTCTTAAAAGACTAAAAAAGAGAAGTTAAATCCCTTTCTTTGCTCCCCTCCAAAATCCTTTGTGGAAATTTGGTCAGGAGAGTTACACAGAGGACCATCAACTGGGATAAGCTGGCTCCAGTTCAAGACCTGGTCATATTAATTGGGAGAAAGCATTTAAAGTTAAAAAGCCAAAGCCACTTAAATTTTAAAAGTGCCAGTAACTGTTAGGTGTCAAATAGGGTCAAACATAATAGACAGGACTCAACCACCAGTATGTAATGGAGGCCTCTTCAAAAGCTTCTTTTAAATTCATTTTCATTCAGCACTTTGTACTGACAGAACAGACTAGAACCAGGGACTGCACCGGAAAAAAGGCCACTTTGCAACCCCCTCACTCCCTGTGAAGGAACACCCTGAAATACTCCAAGCATTTGCACATGAGCAAGGTGCTGTGGATCTTGGAACTGAAAATAAACACACAGTCGAACTCCTAGGAATTCCTGATGAGCAGGGAGGGGCAGGGGAGTCCCGTGGCCCACTGTGGTGTTGGGATGGCTGTTGCGGATCTCTGTAGCTCTCACTGAAGTCTTAAAAGCACCTTTCATAATGTGTGAAAACCATTGTTAGGCCGTGTAAGCGCGTGCCAGGCTCTTGAAAAACACCTATTGTCACTTTTATTTTATAAAGGGCTTTCCTACTACAGCAAGGGAAGACCAGCTCTGTGGCTGTCAGTACCCTGCCTGATGTCAGGGAAGTTCCTGCATCTTCTTAACTCTCTCAACACCCCACCAGTAATGCTGTTCATCTGGGATCAGGCAACTCAGAACAATTTATGGAGCAATTGCAGGTATTTTCACTCCATTTTTTGCTCCAGGCAAATCATGGCAATAAAGCAAAATTTTCAAAGGCACCATGTTTGCAGGGAGGAAACTCGGAGAAAAAACAGGAAATTATCACTTAAAAATCCTGTGTCATGAGCAGTCTCTCCCTTTATCTATGCTTCTCCATCGAGAATACAAGAATACTGCTGGTTTTTTAGCTATTTTTAATGATGCTTTAACAATTAACGTATTTTAGTGTTATTTAAGTGTTACTAGAGGTAAGAAGAGGCCATGAGAGACAAAAGAGTACAGCTGAGTATGTGGAGACCAGGCTAACTAATTCCTTTGAAAAAGAATCATTTAGACCATGTAGTTCAAAGCTAGCAGAGCAGAATCACCAGAGAAGGCTGAGCAAATAAACAACAAAAATATTTGGACAAGAAGCAAAAGACAACAGACAAAAGAATAGCACCAAGACAGAAGCATTTACTTTTCAAAGCTGTGAAAATATGGAGGATAGGAAAGACAGGGGAAAAACTAAAAAGTAAAACAGGCAAGAAAAAACAAACATAAAATAATGGAGAATAGGGAAAGAAGTAAAGGGGAGAAAAATAAAACTAAGCAACATGCTGCAAACAGAATTCAGCATAAATGTTCTTCCATTTGCTGAACTTCCTAGGAACAGAAACCCAGGGATTTTTACCTGGAATCTGGCTTTGGGTAATACAGGATGCAGTGAAATTCTCCAGCCTGAATGATGCTGTCTATGTATATGAGGACAGAAGCTTTTGCTGCATCTGACTGAGATTAGGAATTGTCTTTACATCCAACCTGAAGTTAAAAGCAGGAAAATCGAATCAGATCTTCCAATTTTGACATTTTTCTAACACACATCTCTTTCTGACACAGAAACCCAGGTCAGTTAACAGGCTGTTAATGTCTCAGCAGAATCTCTTTCATAAAAATTTTGAGCAAAATGCTAAGTAATCAAAAGATGAGAACTTGGTACTGGGACAGGAAGTGGCCAGGACAACCTGTCTTCCTGCATCTTTCTCTTACAAGGAAATCTTACTACAGATTTTTGCTGTAAGTTCTTTGACAAACAACTGTGATCTATTCCAAAATTATCTTCAAGTAGCTATATATGCAAGGAAAAAAATCTGTATTGGCTTCTGAGGTCCTTAAACTTCAGATTATTCATTTTATTCAATTTTATTAGACTGAAATTCTAAAGGCACTTGACAGCAATTCAGACTTGCAGAGCACCATCTGTCTTACATGAGTCAGGAAGCCATGCAGGGAATTTTTTATAGAAGCACTGTAGACCTGAATTTTGGCACCATTGGGTTGGCTGGCAGGCTTTAAGGGAAGAGTGGCACACTTTAACCGCTGGATTCTGGCTTACATCGGATACTTACACAGCTCACCTGTGTAGCCAACATTTAATTTTGCATATTTCAGCTGATAACACACTTTGGTGTATAAAGAAGCCAACTGCCTTAGGATTTCCAGCTATCTGCCACAAGACATGTAGGTCACAGAAACTCAGTGTCAGATAAAAGGAGCTAAACCTCATCCCTCTTTTGTCTCAAAGATTACAGGCTATTCCAGAGTCTAAAAGAAGATGTGTAAATCCTTACTATTCAGGACTGCCAGGAGTATCGGTTTCTTGCACAAAGAAACACCTGGCACAAAATAAGCCAGAATAAGTCTGATGCGAATATTTTTTAGTGGACTTGCTAAGGAATGTCTTCCCCATCTGTTCTTCTAGAGTGATGGGAAGCTTTGAATCATAATTAAATTATTATTTAATTATGATGATAGACTAAAATAATTGCCTCCAGAAAGCTTCTCTCCAGACTGCACATGGCTTAAAACCTGATCCTTTGCTCGCAGACAAGGTCTCCTCGATGGTGATTCAGATATGCACCATATGGATTCTCCTGCTATACAGAGGCACACCTAGAATTAATACAAAGGTTCAAGCTCGTGCAAAATGTGGCTGCTCAGAAACACTCAGTAGCCTTTCTGCAAGCGGAAGGGATCAGTTTCACATTCCCTCATGGATATTACCTTATGCTCCCGGTAGATTCCAGCCCACATTTATTCAAGCTGAAAATCTCAATCCTGATCTCCAGGGCCATCCAACAGAACAAGTCATATCTTTACCAACCAAGGGCTGCATTCCCTGGGGACTTAGCAGTCCAAAAAGCCCTTGGGTGGCTGCACGTACCATTCTTGTTTGGAAGGACTCATCAAAGGTATTCTTTGAGTCTGAACTCCTTCGCAGCTTCCCCAGCCAAAAGTACACTTTTGCAACATGTGGCACATACGAAATCATTATTATCCAAGCTTGGATTTCCTTACCTAGGGGACAGACCAGAATCAAATGCTACAAGCAACTGAGAGAATGTAATTTCCTTTAGTACTACTTAAATAGCATTTTGAATGAATAAAATAAAATTGCAATATTTTAAGTCAGATGAAAATAATCAACCTATTTACACATTTAGTCTCCAGGAAAGGTTTTCAACTTCTGTTGGTCTATTTCATGTGTCTGGACATAGGAATCTAAATGACCTTTACATAAAAAGAGAATTTTCAACAAAACATAATTTACAACACAATAAAAGCTGCTAAATTCAAAGGGAACATCAACCACACAATTGGCTTAAACACACTATGCAATTTCCCTTCCTAAATTTTGGCTTGAATATCATTTGACATGTTTCCAGCAAAAGGCAACAAAATTAATTCTCTACTTGTGCCCTGCACAAGCCATGTGATTTACTCAGAGGAAATAAAAGTTTTCTCAAAGTGTTTGATAATGGACTACCTCCATCAATCACCATGGCATTCTCCTCCTGTGACTTCCTGTGAAGGCTCTGAATGATCCTACTTCCTCTCAATCCAAAAGGCAACATGAGTTTTGTTTAACCTCCCTAACCATAAAACACAGCTCTTCTGTTAATCTGTCATCTACTAATCAAGACTCCATCTGGAAGAGGCCTGAATATCCATTAGCAGCTGGAATGCTGCATTGAAGTCCTGGTTCCTAGCAGAAAAGTAACAGGTTTTGGAACTATTACTGGTCTAGCATAATTCTTCTTCCACACGTGCAGGTGCTTGTGTGAGTAATTTTTAACAGTTGTTGTGTAAAATGCAGCATAAATCCCAGAAGTGCTAATGTAGAACCATCCTATCCATTGCTCCGATAGGAAAACATTCTAAAACACAATCTCTATTAAAGCAAAAACTTTTCAAGGAGTATAAAGGGTATTCATAACAATGTCTCTGACATATGAATTGAAAATATGGTACATTCTAGTTATGGACACGATGAAAATACTGCTTTGAGAATGAAATCCAGCTTGTTTTGTGATGGTTACAGATAAAATACTGGAGGAAGCATGCTGCTGTGCCTACATAAAATGACAGATAAACCTTAAGATGACAAATTACAGTTCTGCAAGTAAACATGATTTATCCATATTTTTTAGATGAAAGTGGTGCTTCTTAGGGTGGCTCAGCAACTACTATTATTTCTCAAAATCTGAGCGCATTTCAGAAGTTTCTGAAAGATGGCACAAAGTTATATATCTTATATGACCTTTATTACCAGCATCTTATTCATAAGGTACTAATTTGCCTCTATCCTGACACACAACATGCAAATCAGGGACAAGTTTTGCTCAATTCATACTTTCCTATATTTTTCATTTTTCCAGTGAATTCAGAACTTCTCTGCTCTCAGTACTTTAAAGAGACAAAACTAAATTTTGCATAGACCGTAATCTCATATATGCTGTGCTTTCTACACATTTTAAACCCATTTTTGACAGCATTCTTTCTCAAACCTGTTTCACAGAGTTATCCTAACAGTTTGTGCTACTTCACAATGGAGAAGCAGTTGGGAACAGTTATTTTACTACCTTACATAAATGACCACGAAATGATGTCATATACTATAATGACATTAATATACTAAATGTTCTTTCACTTCAAAAATGTAAAAAATCCACCTAACCCTTTCTCTCCCCTCCTTCTCCCAAATGCTTTCAATGTCAGCAGCAGGTCGCAGGCTGAAGTACAGAATATACAATGAAGTGCATGTAGTGACTACATTTCAGGAATTTTACCAATATGAAGATTTATGGCTGTTGCTTTACCCTGAAATTCTCCAACATCAAAGAGTGGTCTTAAAGCACAAGTGACAGCCAAGGCAACAGCTGTATGGATAAAATATGGTTGTTTTAACACCTTCCCTCTTGATGTAAAGAAGGTCAAGGGATGTTGCTTTCATACTGCGACGTTCTGGGTGACTGTAAGTTCATCAGTAAGGGAGTTTCTGGATAGTCACTTTTGACTGTGCAGAAAGGGGTGATGGGGGGAAAAAATAAAACCTTAGCTTGCCTTCATTGACACTGTGAAGATTAAATATTGGGAAAAACTGCTGTCAGAGGTTCCTGCTCATTTGGATTCCACACATCAAAACCAGGAGCTTTCTGGAACTCTGGAAACTTACTCCCAAATTCACAGACAAGCACACAGTATCATAGATGAAAGACCGCTGACTGCTGTGCAGTTAAACCCTCTAATTTACTTAGCATATTCTCTTTCTGAGATCTCCTTGCAGCTGTTCATTGCAAATGATCCAAGGCAACATTCCCGTGGTTGAGACAAGCATAGCAAATTTGAACTAAGGAAACACTTTTAGGAAGAGGTGAAAAGCATCTGAACTCAAGAGAAAAAGATGAACACTTCCTAGTTCTAAAACATTCAAAATGTATGCACTGATTTTGCAGTTTCTACAAAAGATAAAAGCTTGTGCATGAAACTTGAAATTAGTAAGATTAAAGAGTAAAGAATTTATGCCTTTCTTTTAGAAACAAGGGCAAATGTCAGCCAGTGAATCTATACATGTTATTTTTTGTCCTTGTTGCATTTGCATTATACTGTGACACTGAGTTCAAATTTACTTCGGGAAATAATATTAAATATAGGTGAGTGCCATTATGAAGTGGGTGAACAGTTACTGAATCTAGTCTAGAGAAAGTGGATTAACAGCATTTTTATAAAAAGGCCAAACTAAAGGAATATGAGAGTGGAGGGAATGGGGATAGTAGGAAGTCATCTGGGAGCATATTATTTTTTTTCAGTTCCTAGTCAAAGGCTTGGAGATATCCCGATCTCCAAGATCAGTCACGATGCAGACAGCTCAGTAACACCCCTCCAAAGCCCATGTGGGACCAGGGAACTCTCCTATGAAATGGCACTGAGAGGGTGTCAAGTCACCAGGGCACGACTTGGTGAACTACTTGGTGAGTTGGTATTGGCAGACTTCCTTGACCTGCAGTGGGTTGAAGGATGCTGTTTTCTGGCAATTCCCGACCTCTGCACATTCTGTTTGGATTGATAAAGTTTTGCTAACAGTTTTGTTTCATTTTGCTTTTGTGAGCTACAATTCAGAGACTCATGAACCAAAGTAATTAAGAACTAAGAATTTAAAGCTGGAATTCTCTTTGAGTTTTGTTCATTTAATACTGTAAAATTTACCTTTCCTCAAAACCAGTTTGTGCCTTCTTGCTTCCAACTAATCTTGTCTGTCTGGACAGGAATATTAACAGGAATAAAACATGAAATAAAATGAAATACGGTGTGTTGAATATTAGAGTCTGAAAATCTGCTTCAAGTATCAGTTAATACTGATCTTTTTTTTAAATATGACTCCTAGAAATCTTAAGAAGAAAGCTGTTATTGTTAATGGCACCTCACAAGATGTGTGTGCCCCCATATGTGCATACAAGCTCCAGAGCCGTTGTGCATATCTCATGGTGCATGTATCACTGACATCAAGGCACCGATGCAATCAGCCATGCAGCTCTTTGTACAATATTTCTTTCCACTCTTTTCCAGTCTCCCACCGTTATTCCAACCTGTCAAGCTGTCAGGGAAATAGTGTCAGCTGCAGCTCTAATGTTGTAACTAGACGTGGTACGTACCCAGGTGCTCTCAAGTTTCCTTTGGTCTAAGTTGGTACCAGCTCAGTCTTCTGGCAAGCGTTACTGGGATAATCCCCATGCTTCCCTAGTCCTTCCCAGCATCTCACACAAAAAATTAATGACCTGATTGCTTAAATCTGCTCATTTCTCACAGTTCCTTCCTTCTGGGGACGCTGGATTATAGTGCCTCACTGTTCCAGCGACCAGGGCTGGATGATACATGCGCCATACGGCTTTTTAAAGAGGTCCTATGAACCTCTAATTTGGACATACCAAGAGACAGAAGGGTCTAAAAAAAAATTAAACAAGCACCCCTCCATCCCAAAGCCTCACCTTCTTCACTCCTGAATGGCTTTGGAATTTAGCAGAACCTTCTAGTGATGTCCTCTGGCACACAGTTTTCTGTCTAGGCAACAATGTCCCTCTGTCCTCCAGTCCCATTACTCCATCTCCCCAAATACTTCAGAACTATTTTGATTCTACCATTAATTCTGGTTTATTTGCTTTGCTCCAGTTTTTATTAAATTCCCTTTCTTCTCCCCACCTCTGCAGGGGAAGAGGACACAGGAATCTCAGCCCATGGGTTATTTTGTTCTAAGTGAATTATTACCATCAATTGAGAAGACACCTGTGAGCAGTAAACAGCTCAGGGGCTGACAGCTCAGAGCTTCTCTCTGAACCAGCAGCTACCACAAAACTCAATTTAAAAGCAGTCACTCAGCCCAAATTAATTATATACAAGGCAAGGAGCAAAGAGCAGAATGATCTACTGGGATCTCCTGAAGGCAGCCTGGCTGAACTGAAAAGCAACACTGGTAAATTTTCCCCTGCCCTTGCTCGTTCCTTCTGACCACACCATAATTGCCAAAGATGCAGCGCAATTAAACACCAAGCACACGATCAGTGCCATTGTAAAGGACTAAGGGAGAGGGAAAAAACAGGTTTATAACACTTGCCCCCAAGCCTTACTCTGTGTAAAGTAATCCTACAAAAACAAAATTCCAACCTTTTCAACACAATTTTCAAAAAAACCTACAGAGTATAAACATGTCCTCGGAGATACCAATGGAAAAAGTAGGATAATTGATTCCCTGAGAGTTTTATGATACTCTGCCATTGGTCCTAAATGAGAGATTGTTCAAATGTGCACAAAGCTAACACTGTACGGCAGATCCCCATTCAGCAGATGTCCTAAGATACACTACACTTATTTTCATGTTGTTTTTCAGACTCAGCATTTAAAAATAATTTTCTCAAATCTCACAAATCTCATAGAGATATCAGGCCCTTATACACTGAGTCAGCTGCCTATTGCAAACATGACCCACTCACAATGTGGAGTAAACCCCTGCTCTCCTATAAAATTCACAAAAAGGAAGAAAAGGAGGTAGAGTTCCCATCACCACAACGCACAACCTGTTTGCTGCTCTGTGCCTGTCAGGTAGGCTGGGAAGTCACTGGAAAAAGTTCTGTGTTCACCTCTTGCACAGCCCAGTGCAAATTGTAGGCACACATCTAAAACCATCTCATTATTGGCACTAATTTATTGACAGCAGATAGTTCACTGCAGATGTCAAATCTCAGTCCATCACTTGGCCTGGGGGAAAATACTCAGAGAGAGACCTATCACTCTCCAACCTTTAAAAGCAGCTGCAACAGCTGCCAAAGAGAGGTACTTCTGGTGATCCGTAAGTGTCTCGTTTTGTTACGTTTTCCTGAGCTAACTCTGTTGCTTGGCAGATCATCTTTACTTTCCCCTCATTCAATTCAGTTTCACTGTTTATTCATGTCTCCCTTTTCAGTATCACATTTCCTTCCAACTATCTTGCATCTTCATAATCAATTTTTCTTCTCCCTTTCCTCTTCTCTCCCCTATATTCTCACTGGAACTAGTCTGATACTTGCCGACATCAACACTCACTGGGGATTTTAACTTAAACTTCTACCAATATCACTCACCCCTGGCTGCTACAAGAGAACATAAACCCATCTCCGTATGGTTCTGCATTGCTAATAATAGCTGTTCTCTAGGCATTAGCAAAATAAGCGTTATTAGCAACCATTAGATCTGCTTGATTCAAATCCTCCATTGTATGGTTACACCATAGAGTTGCTTAAATGACATACGCAAAGGAGCACGTAAAATTTCATTACTTTTACTGATTTAAAACTTCACAATTTTAAAATGCCATTGAGGAAAAATCCCACTAACACATTCTGAGGCTAAATATTGCAGTTAAAAGTAAACCAGGCTTAAAATAAAAAGCTGGCATTTTAAAGGTCTGCAAATAGGATTAGATCTACCAAGACTGTATAAACATTAGTAAGTGGAGCTCCATTCAGAGCTAATGTATCAGTGAGTCACGTGAAGACCAGCATGAACTCTTTTTAATTTGCAACAAGAAGGTCTGGAGGTTGAAAGAGGTAAAACAACTCTGCAGAAAGGTTCACTAGGACATAGATTAGGATCTTACACTTTCAAATGTCTGTTTCTGTTGGCTGCAGCTCTGTCTGATCACTGCTGAGCTTGAGCGCTCGCCCACTTTACATCTTTAGCACTCTAAAGATACAAAAAACGGAATTCTTTATTCAAGCTAGTTCTCAACCTGGCACATCCTAAGCAGCAGGTTTCTGGGCTCGGGTATTTCTCCCTCCCAACCCACTCCTAACCTCCACCAGTGCTGAAAAATGACATGACAGTAGTGAATTCAATGATAGTCTTGTCCAGCTGTTGCTATGTTTCAGAACTAGAGCCTGTTTCTTTCTACTGAGTAGTCCCGGGGAATGTTTTCTACAATTCCCCACCGATGCACTCTGGAATGTTATCCTCCTGCAACCCACTTTTTTGAGGAGCCCTTGCTCCTCTGTGTGAGCCACTGGCACAATAGGTCACTGGGTGCTGGGAAGAAAGCCATTCCTGGTGCAGAGCTTTGTCTTTCCTGTCTTGCTGAAGGACACTGCAGAGTAGATGCATTTGAGATACATCTCTTGCTCCTCGGCACAACAAAGCAGAGATAAAAATGAAGAACAAAAAAAGGTTTTTTTGTATCTTGGGTTTGTTTGTCTGGGACTTTGGCTTTAGTCATGACAACCAATGAAAAAACCTGCAGTAAAGATCAAAATCCCATTAGTGGTTTCAGTAAGGATTCATCCTTAGAAAAAAAGGGGAAAAGTTTAGCAGTTAAAACTTTAGTGGAATTTTAGAAAAGGAAATGCTGAGTGTAGCCTGAAATGTGATGTGAAAAATGTGAAAAATGACAAAGGGATGGTAGCAATACACCATCAAATCTGTTGCCAAAGTAAATGAAAAAGTCACCCAGGCAGATAACATCTGGATATGTGCAACCTCAATTTAGTCAAAATCCTAATGTAAACAAGTCCACTGATAGCAGAAGGGTAGTTAAACATTCCACTGCCTTTGGATAATCGAAACCATCTTCCCTTCCTAAAAAAATAACAACCCTTTCAATTATCAAACTCTATGGAAGAAACTGACAGCTATTGGAAGGATTCCATTAAAATTTAATATTTTTTTCCCTTGCAAACATCTCTGCAAACAATGTTTTGTTTGTACAGAAACTACAGGAGCTCTAAAATTACTTAATACTTGTAAATACTGGTAATATATGGTACACTGATTATATATAATATAAACACTGTGTATTTTGATCTGGTTTATTAGACTGAGGCAAGGCTGCATATTCTGCTAACTTTATAATGATATTATTAGTTTCAATGATATCAATATTGAAATAAAAATCGAAAGAAAATGTATTTGCAACTCCATATGCATACCCTCTTCAAGAATCCTAGGATAAATTTGTAGTAGTCACTCCGGGAATGGTAACAGTGCAGCAAGGGAATTCAGTCTCTAAGAGATTTCATATAAAGGCTGTGGAGGATCAGTGGATACGTTTCATACTACACCAACCTAATTACATATTGCAAGAGTCATTCAGTCAACCTCTCTGTCAACTTACTGAATTAATATATTATCACTGATAATCTGAAAATCTGAATTCAGTAATCTGAAACATCTGCAAAGAGTACCATCAAAGCCACTGAATACTGAACAGCATTAAAAAAAATATTTCTTTTTTTTCCATGGCTAACAACCTAATATAGTTTTGGAGTAAATGTCACATTAGAAATAATTGTAATCATATACAAATCACCTTTCATGCATTTTGCTGGAATGCATATGAAACGGAATAATCTATATCTTTCAGCAGAATCCAAGCAATTTTTATGCAGCAAAGCTGAAGCCGATACAGCAGGTCAAAATCAAAGGCTGAAGAACACTAACAAGGTTAGGAAGCACCAAGGAGTTACAAGAAGAAAAAAATTCCACTAAGTTCCACTGCAAATGATAACAATTAAAAGGAAAATATCATCCACGTGTGCACCAGCAAATCCTAATGGCAACTAATTAAATAATAAATTCTAAAAGTTCTAAAATTCCATTCTCCTGTAGCTAACAAAGCTAAAAAGCTCATTTTTAAAAATAGGTCAAGTCTCTCATCTCCATGCAACAGTGACAGAAGTATTAAACTAGTTGATTTAAAAAGAAAGGGATTATCAGAACCCTTATTCGCACATAGTTATGCAGAAAAAATCACCTCAAATGAAATTCAACAGAACCATATTATACTGCAAACACAAGTAAACCTCATAAACAACACAGACAATGTGAAAATAGGCTATGAAGTTTCTAAAATAAATCAAAGGGGAAACTGGATATTTAAAAAGTTAAAACATGCAAAAGTGAAAAGCTTGCTCACCAACAACTGTCTAGTTTACAGGAAAATAAAAATGCTGTATGGTGCATGCGATGTTCATTGATAACTTCATTTGAAGATGTACCTCATCCTGACTGAGAGATCAGCTGGCTTACTCAGCTCTCATGTACTGCAGAAGGTAAAACAAATACGAACTAGCTTCCGGATTAGGGCTGGAGATGGAATTTCAAAATATGGAAACCCTGAATCAATTTGCACAGTAAAAATCACTTTCCAGTGCCATTTAATAATGAAGGAATCTGGAAGAGATTATCTGACTTTTCTTGAAAACACCATGCCCAAATATATGGACAACATTTTCATAAGCGCAAAGACAGAGGGATTTAACTTTCAAGACAGTCACCAAGACAGCCTCAAAATTAATCATTTTGAAGGTGTTATTCTATTGCTTTGCAGTTAGTTTACACCCAGCCAGGTCATTCGGTGTAACTGCATCACTTACACATGAGGATGTTAACAGTGCTGCATTACACATGAATTACAGCATTCCATCAAAGTCTTTGTGCTTAGATCCCTTTTTATTCTCTTATTCTCTAATGCTGGGATGTTTAAATATTTTCATCCTAACAAGCAGATACTCAGAAAAAGATCTCAAAATGTATGTTTCAATCCTTCACGCTCCTGCTACATTTTGGCAAGGAATGACTCATCACCTGCCATATATTGTGGCTGTACTGTGACTTTCCTTCTATTGAAGAAAATAAAATTAATTCTGAAGTTATTTGATAGTTCACAATGATACTGACCATTAAAAAAAGAACTATTCTGCTAGAATGTCAGTTTTGGAGTAGAAAACCTGAAACAGAAAACAGCAGCTCATTGGCAGAACGTATTGATCTCCTTGAGCAAGGTTTTGAGAAAGAGAACATGTGCAGAATCCATGCTATTTTCAAATATTACAATTAAGATCTTTAAATTACACTGATGTGTGTGTATTCATCCTTAGTTCATGTTAATTCAAAGACATGCTGGGGCTGTTAAGCTGTGCATCCTGCCCTAATTCAGACAGCCAACAAGGACTTTCATTCAAGTGGCACTCACAAAAGAACACTGCAGGGTACCCCTCCAGGGGCTCCAATTTTTGAGAATGCTCAGTGTCCTCTTTTGAATGTACATTGTGAAAAAAAAACTTCGTAACTTCATCCAAACTAACTGCTTCCAGCTCAGAGATTGAACACTCCTGAAGTGGAACTTCAGATGTCACCAGCAGACACTCCTCCCCTCCCTCCTCGAAATTTTTCAGGAAAAAAACCCCAACATAATTTATGTATCACAGAGCTCATTAACATCTTTATTATAGTCTCATCTAGTTGCAGTGTTCCATTTCAGAAATAATATTTCTGCAAAGTATTTATACTGTGTTAAACTTAAACCCCCTGAGCCATGCTGAAGGTAATCACAGGTACATCTGTTTCTGTCATATTCAAATTCATAGTCCAATTCAATTGCAAATAATTAGCTATTTATCACCATGAAGTTCACATTACAAAATCAGAAAGGGTCAATATGATCCTAACCATTTAAAAAAAGACAGAGGACTTAAAATGAGGAAAGGGGAGAAAAACAAAATAAACCCTAGTAAGGAATCCCACAGTAAATCAAATACCATCAGTTCTGCTTGCCCATCATATCCCTGGACAACCCAATTCCTTTGTTTTTCTTCTCAGACTTACAGAATATATTGCCACACTTATCATTTAAGTCCATCTTTCATTTATATAGCCTGAAGAGGAAAATTATTTAGTCAAAATACCGTGAGTACACAGCTCTTGTAATACTCTTGTGACCTCGGTTTCTAACACCTAACTGGAGCATTACTATAAGTCACAAAGTGTTTTCACTTGCAAGGACATCTTAATTATCCCACCCATGACATGAATGTTTTTGGAAGATAAAGTCTGTAATTAACTTGTTGCCAAACAATATGTTTACTGTCCCTGAAGGTCAGTTCTAGTATAAAGACATAAGGACACTTAACGTTGGGAGAGGCGCACTGTAACTGCCATCAAACATTAACCAACTGGTCATCCATTATCTCTAGCAGCAGCAATGCAGAGTAGGAAAATACTCCAAGCACCATAAAATGACTGTGCTAAAATAAACCTCTACTGCAACATGTAAGGCTTGCAATACGTAAGTACAACTAGAGATATGGTGCTTGACCCATTGTAACCAGACTTGTTAGAAATTCCACTTAATCTCAGTAGTCAGTCAGAAGCAGGAGAATTTGCTCAAGACAAACAAGATTGCTCCTGTACAATGGAAATCTGTCTTTGCTGGTTGTCCTTGTTGGGAGAATTTAGGTTTTGAAACTGTTTTTAAAGATTATACCAAAACAACTGTAAGAGCTCCTCGCCTTGTTTAGTTCTGAATTTAAGCTAGAAATTTGCATACCCCAGTTTGAGTGAGAAATCTGTGATCTGCAAAAGGCAAGGTGAGGAAGCATGAGTATAGGTGTAACAAGGGGTTTCATTAGCCCTGCACAAAGCCATGAAGGGCAGCTTAGCACCCCTGGTACAATTCCAATACCAAAGCAGTCCCCGGCTCCAGGCAAATGAAAAAGTAACCCTCTTTGATTAAAGATCTCCTATAATACATCAATTAGTTGTGTACATGAGCTAGGAGAGGTACAAACAGGGAAAAAAAGGACAAAAAATGGGATAAAATAAAGGAAAATTATAATGAAGAAATATACATAAAGCACTTCTATGCTGTTGTGCCCAGTCTCTGACTCACATCCTCATCATTATTCTGTATTTTAACAGGAAACCTAAAAGACACTTGTCCCTTCCTTTGCTTTATGCTCTGCTTACAGTCAGAGACAGATGGAAGGAATGGAAGGCACAGAAAAGCAACTAAGAAAATCACGGAGGAATAAAATCATCTTTGCCCAACAAGACCCACTCTTTCATCCCACGCTCACAGCATGCACTCCTTCATGTAGAGGAATAGGTAACAACTGAGAACTTGTGTTTTCCTCAAAGTATTGGACAATATGGGAACAACTTGTGAAGAAATGGCATATGGAAGAACCTAAACATGGCAAACAGGCATGAGTGAAAAAAGTAAACAGGAAAAAAGAAATTTGGATGAGAAAAAAGGAAAGATGAAAATGTTGACTCTTCAGATAAACGAAGGAAAGATTCAGCTACAGAAGGAAAAATATTATGAATTTAGAGAGGGAAAGAAATGAGAAATCTGGAATGCCAGAATCAATGAATATAAGACCTGGAGGAGGAAGGGGAGTCTGGAGACATTCACATCCAGGTGTAGCCATTAACGCTGCACTGAACTAGCAAACTAAGTTCTTTTGGCATATCCCAGACCATTAAAGAAGATGTTTTGATGCAAAACTAGTTGATTCAGGTCTGTGTTGTTTGAAAAACTCCTGTGTGCCAGCACTTAGATACTGGAATAGCTTGTCTGCGTTGAAACGTGGACAATTTGCTGGTTTTCCATTGAGAATAGATTGGATTTCAAATTCCCCCACTTAGTCACCAGCAGCCTCTCCATCAGCTGGAAACACTTTTCAATCCATCTTGCTGACTTTTGACCTATGCTAGTTACTTTTGGAAGGTGAAACCCATCAGGATCAGGCATGGATAAGCAATTCTCCACTGAGAGCATGTCAAATAGACATGCAGCCTCCCCTGAGCCAGAATGCAGCAAATGTGCATTTCGTGAGAAGGGACACTTAGAGCTGTTCATACGGAACCAAATAACGAGAACTTATGTCAGTCTGCATTTCTCTTGTAGCTGAGGGTAGGCATCACACATGCTATTCATTTTCTTAAACAATATTGGAGAGTGCTGTTTATGTGCGGCCTATAGACCATCTAATTAAAGAGCATAGCATATTAAAGCAATTGAAAAAAAGTCTTTTTTTTCTGCAGCACAAAATGAAGAGTCTGATTGCTATGCAAAATTACTGATGTACTGCTACATTGTACGTATCTGCCTGAATATGTTGGTGTAACAAGCTGTCTAGGTTTGAAAGACAGGTATCTGCTAAGGAAGGCAGGAGCCTCCCTTGGAATGGAAGATACAACCCTCTTCCCTCTGAATTGTTATTATTTTGAAATTAAGGGGCTTTCAGGCAAAGATATGAGGAATAGGAATAACAGTTCTTTACTAACATGTATATATATATATATATATAAAACAAAGCAAACAAACAGCAGTAGCCATGGCAGTAACAACAAACAGGAACAGAACTCAGTGACCCTTCACCTCCGCAGGGTGGGTGCGATGGTTCCCCCGCGGCTGCAGGGGGCGCTCCGGAGTGAGCGCGGGGCCCACGCGGCAATGGCGGCCCGGGATCCCGGGAAGGGATGGAGGAAAAGCTTCACAAACCCTCTGGGCCGCCGGTCCCGGTCCCCAGCCGCACCCTCGGGAACAGCGGGCTGGAACAGCAGGGGTTAGCACA
>VXBT01007383.1:178934-317334 GCA_013400235.1 Oriolus oriolus | reverse complement strand
GGGCGTAGGATCCCCGAGGGGTCCCCGGTGGAAGGAAAGCAGCAGAAGGCAGGAGCCTGCAGCGATGGCCAATTCTCCCCACAGCCTCCTTCCCCTCCGAGCGCCGAAAGAACAAGAAGCTCAAGGGGTGGCACCCAACCCCTTTCCTTCAGTTCAATTCTCGCGGCATCTCTGCCCCACACACGAGACAGCCCCAGGCGAAAGAGGCCGGCCTGTGGCCACATCTTTTGTCTCTTCCAAGTATTTAGCACTCCCTGCCCCTCCTGAAACATGTATGGGGGGAAAATTCCCCAAGAGAAAAAGAAAACAAAAAGAGACCTTCTAAAACCCCAACACAAGCTATGATATGGTAAGAGAAGGCTTCAGCTAATCTCGGCCCAGGAACTTTCCATCTTCTTCCTTCACTACTGCCAGTGGTCCCCCTGAAGTGTCAGGCAGCTGCAAGTTGAGTTTGGACTGAGCTCTCACCTTTGTATGTGAAATGGAAGACAAAGATCTGTCACTACGGATGGCTGGAAGCTCATGGCACCTGATGCCATAGCAGTATTATTCTACAATACTGCAGATGGAAGTATACACAAGTCCTTCCTCATGTTCTTCCCATCATTACCCTTCACCATCCATCCACATTTTTTTATTTATTTTTTTAAACAAGTCACTACAAGTCCAGCTCTGATGTCTCTTTAATTTCCCAGATTATTTCCTGGCATACTTGTTGCTTGCAGAAAGGAAAGCTACCTGCAGGCTGGTTGCACCCAGCAGAGAATACAGATGCCTTGCTGCAGCAGGAGGAAGAAAAGCAGAGCCGAAGTCATTATCCCCTTCACCACCACCACTCTCCATCCTCTCTGTAAACTCTCTGACAGCATTCCCCTCTCATCTTCTTCAGTAGTGTTAAGCAAAATGAAAAGGTTAGACTTGAAGGCTTGTATGTGGCCTTTAGATTAGACATCCTATTTAAAAAAAAAAACAACCCTACACAAAGCAAAATATTTTTAAATCACAGAAAAACAAAGGTTCAAGGACTAAATTTGCTACCTTAGCTGAATTACATGTGTTTTAATACTCCTCCACAAAGAAATACTTAACATCATGCTTCCCAAACTGACTATGGAAGCCAACCACAGGACCAAAATTTTGCTCCAGTATCCAACAATGCATAGCAAATGCAAATCCCCACACTTTGGAACTCCATGCTCCTTTACGTTTCTCTTCGTGCAAAAAGAGATGCTAAAAATGGTAAGTATTCTTAGCTTCAGTCTGATCAGGGTTTTCCCTTGTATTTTCTGTGTTTAGCATCCCCCTGTTCAACTGTCTTTCCCTCTTTCACATACCCACATTTCCTTTTCTTGTTCTGGTGGAGGCTGTTTGGACAATTACACAGTAAGAAGTGCAGACAGTGCTGTGAAACCCTCTAAAAAGCTTTGTGTGAATCAGGCTCACGGGGATCACAGGTTACCACTCAACTTCACTCACAGCAAGAGCAATGGGTAAAGTTTCACATGAAAAAAAAAAGGAATGTTACTGAATACTCAGCCTCCACTGCTATGGGCCAGGACATGTCCACTGGATGACGGATTGCCCTCCATATGATCAGCAGTGGTTTGTTACCCCAGGCTTAAGCAAGCTGAATGGAGTAACTTTTAGAGTAGTTTGTAAGTCTTTGCACAATATCAGCTTTAAAGCTTTCAGTCTTTTAAACACAATTCAGAGATTCAGGGTCAAAATATATGAGCCTTAGTTTTGCATCAACACCACACATGATCAAAACAACTTGTTATGTAAGATTCATCTGTTTGTCTAGAAAATAAATATCAGTACTGTCAGGAAATGGAAAAGTTCATGATTAAACTCTAGCTGTATCATCCCTCATAATATTCGCTTGAAGACAGCAAAGATTCAGCGCTTGATTTTTCATCCACCTCATTGAAATAGTATTGCAGAGAAGCCATACAAAAGAACACTTACGTAGAAACACATACCTTTACAGTCAATGTAGTTTGTAAAAACCGTTTTGCAATTAGTTTAATTTTAGGATAGAAAAGCAATTCAACAGAAAATGACACAGGATGACTGGACTAAGCACAGGAAACAATTTTGTTTAAACACATGTAGACATCAAGCCAATGATCTGCAACAGCTCAATGGAAAGCCAATGTGCACTTCTCTGTTGTCCTAATGGACTACTTTAAACACGACAGAAATTCATGCATTTCTTCTGCATGAAATCTCCCCTCAAAGAGGAACAAGGAAACCACCCAGTTTTACGGCGTGTACAGAGGAATTAGGCAACTCAAATCATAACCCCTGGACGAAACCTCCCCTCCATCAATCCTACCCATCAGTGAAGATCACTGAGGGAAGCCCAACCTGAGAGTCATTGTAGGATGCCTGATCTACACTACGTTCATCTTCAACTGTTCAAGCCATAGCACGGATAAAATAATAAACCTCATAGTTGCAGAGACCACATTCCTGTCTCATGAGTGAAGCTTTCAAATGAGGAAAGAGCTGTTACACTATTGCAATCTAAGTTAAGAATACCAATAACAAAATACCATACCTTTGAGTATTTTGAACATGGAATTAAGTTATTTATTCAAAGTATCACGTAACAGCATTAAAAGCAACAGGCACAGGCACTTTACTTCTTTCATGTACAAATGAGTTTTGCACGTAGATAGCTAATGTCTTGCCATGTCATGACTGCAGAACGACGGCAGATACTTATCCACTCAGCCTTAATTAATTTACTCCCAAATGGATACTGCATTTAGAAGGAAAAAAATTGTAATTTTATCCTGGAAAACCACTTCACACAAATGGGACAAACTGTTACCTCATCTGATTTGTATCTATTTTGTAATAACACAGAGACTTACTATAGAAGAATTCAAAATTATAGCAGCTGCTATTGCACATAAATATTCCATCTTCCTCTCTGGATGAAATCCTTCTGAGGGAAATAGCAGACTTGCTTAAGGCTTGTTTTTCTTACATCTCACATGGACATGCCTAAAACACTCATATCACTTTTCCATCAAACTTTACATCACCTATGTGGAAATACCTACAAGTTCAACAATGTTCTGCTGCTTGTCTTCTGCTATTTTGGTGTTTTAATTTTGTTACTTCACATGGCAGAATGAAGTTTGACATTAGTATTGAATCTCATAAATCATCACTTTAAGAAAATGCATTCCCTTGAGGAGAGGTACTACAGGTCATTTGGAAGGCCCTGTTTTAGCTTCAAATCTTGTTAAACAATCTTAACTGTTTTCAGAAAGTCAGTAGTAAGATTGTGCCTTCTGAGGCACATAAGAAGCAAGTTACATGTTAGCCCTTTTTGTAATTTTTTTCTATTTGTGGTGGAAGTTTTTAAAAAATAATATTAGGAGTAAAACATAAAGAATTTAATTAAATGTGAATTCAACATTAATTCAACAATGCTGGTTCTGGAAGAAAGGCATGATAGCACAGTGTCTCAGATGTACAGTTAATATAGTGCTAGAGATGTATAGTCCTTAAGATTTCCTTCTCCTTTTTCATTTTTCTTCATTCTTTCAAAACATTTTACTAAGAAAATGGCTGACGATATAATGCAAAACCCAGTGTACAGAACATGAACATGAAAAAACAGTTTCACAAAGATATTCAGTGATTCAAGATGTCAGAAGCTTACAAAGACTTTACAAATAACAAAGCTAATCATGTTGCAATAAATTCCACTAGAACTAATTTCTTAGAATGTTAATTGTTGCGTTTGTAATGGTGAAATCATGATCCCATAGTATCACTCTCTAAAGGGAACCAATCAATCTGGTCTAACTGTTAATTTACTAATGAAAGTTAAGTTTTAAGCTAGGCCAGCAGAAATTTTGCACTTGCATGACACAATTTCCACAGTAATTTGAGCTTATGCTTTCAATCCGACAGGGATGCACACACACAGGGATTGATACCGAAGACTGTGATAGCAGCAGACATACTGCGGTCATTTGCAAAGACTCAGGTGTTTCCCAGTTTCTTCTTAAGAGAGTTGCAAGGATGAAGAGGTGGAAGTGGGCAGATCTTTAAAGGGAGGAGGCGGCAGTGCACAATTCTTTAAGGAAATCTGGCCAACTCTTTCTGTTGCTCTTGCCAATTCTTTCAGTTTGTGCATTAAGGACGTGCCAACGAGCCCCTCTCCCACGATGCCCCAGTCAGCTGAGGAGTGCCAACAGCAGTGGATGCTCAGTTTCATAAATGAATTATCTCAACACTCTGCACTCCCTTTTCCATGTTTTAAGTCTATTTATAAAGGGAAGACTTGGCTATTGCCAACCACTCTACTGCTGCCCCAATGTACTGTGAAAAGGATTTCTGTATGTTAAAAATCTGCACAGCAAAATGCAGATCTCTGTGTTTCTCCAAGGGCTGTCTCTGGAAGGCACAGTGCATTAGTACCTGCGGCCTCACTCGGACAACCTGGGTTTAAGACACAGAACCACTCACAAGTGAGTGGGGAAAAAGGCATAGTGATGCCACTACTTTTTGGCTGAAAATGAGAAATCTGGGGTCCTGTTGCTATAGGCAAGTGGCATACAAATCCTTCTCTGCTCTGCTGCAAGAGATACTCTCCAAAAGAACCAGCATGTATGTGCTGACCTAGGGGTAATGAAGCCACTTCTTGAATGCTGGTCTGTGTCACAGGTTTAAGCAGCCTGTGGGGTCCTGAGCTGGGCTTAACTCACCTGGGTGCATATAACACACACTAAATTAATTTTCTCAGAGAGAGAAAAGAGAGAATCAATATTTACTCCAGGATCAAAATGCTTTCCATTTAAAGAACTCAGCAGTCTAGAAAAATGAGGAGCAATCATTTTGTTCCCATGACAAACAAAACCTTCCTTGCTGGTAGACACTGTATATTGACAATAACCTGCGAGCATCATAGCATGCATAGTAATAAGATGGCATTTTGCTGCAGTGGATTTCTATCTTGTACATTGCAGGGTTTGGATCTAAGCAGAAATATTAAAGAATCAAAATACAGTATTTTCCATTATATAGTAACATTAAAAAAATTACAATCAACAAACACTTATTTCCACATCCCCCACATAAGCTTTATTTAATGTGTCCTAATTGAAATACTGAGGCTATAAATAATGACTAGTAAATCACCCAGCGATTCAAATTGCAAGGAACGTGAAGTTTAGGGGGTTTTTTTGAAACTATTATTTTATTTTACTGCAATTAAGTTGGTGGTGCACCAAGCTACCACCAAAAATGTCACACCAAATTAACTTCCTTTTTATTAACCATGGCAGATCAAATAACTTAAAAAGTGAAGGTGTCTTGGTAATGAGACTTAACTCAAGGACACTAATTTACAATGACATGGGTTCCTCCATTCTGTATTACCTCATGTACTTAATAAAACATCCTTGAAGGGTCAAATTCTTATGTCATCTAAAAATGATTTTGATCACTCTCTATCTGAACTGTATTAATTTTGCTTCTAATAGAACATCCAGTTTTCACCCTGTCATATCAACGTGGCCTTTAGTGGCCTGGTTCTGTTTCAAAAGATGTCACGAGCCATGTTTGTCATCACCTGCTGCATTACATGGACCTCAGCGGTGACTGTCGCAGGACAAATAAAACCAGCTCCTGTTAGCTGCCCACTGACTGCAGCATGTATGAACAGTTCCGGACCTCCAGTTTACAAAATGGACTGAGCTGGTATTTAATCAGTCAAAAACATTCAAGCGAACACCAGCTTTCCATAGTTTTCAGCCTATTTATATATTGTAAATACTTGTGTTCAAAAAATATTGTTTCCTCAAAGAAACCGATCACATCTATTCCTTTCCAGTGGTCTTTAATCGAAACAAATCAAATCCTGAATGTTCCATGTCACCATCATGCAGAGTGTTTCCTATCTGTTGGACTCTGCAGTTATTTCGGATTGCTATTTATCTCAATTTTAAGAAAAACACCACTTGTACGAGTACTCAGTGAAAATAACCAGCACCAGTGATGCAAGAACTGGCTCTCCAGCACGGACGAGACCAAGTGTAGGCTCACTGTACTCAGTAGGTACAAGGTAACACCCAGTCCTGAGGATGATAATTTGATCTCATAATACCAGACATTACAAAACAGATATTAATACAGATTGAGAAGGCAGTGAAAACAAGATTAAAATGAAATCAGAAGTTATTTTATTTTATATCATGTTATTTTATTTTATATTATTTTATTTTATTTTTACAGGGGTTTTATGGAGGCTCGGGAACTCCCTGAGCTGAAAATTGGTGGGAGTTGAGAGAATGCTGTGGAGAGGCATAATCTATGTTTGCTCTGTTCCTGCTCTTCCCTTTGCACTCTTTATGGTCATTAAGGGACTTGTTGCTTTTTTTTCTTTTTTCTTTTCACACCATTCTAGAAACACAGCAATAGCAGGCTTCATACATGGAGAGGACGGCGTAAGCTCCTAGTACATTTCCCAGTCCCCAAACTCATTTAATATAAAATCCTCCAGTTGAGGACATAACAGATATTAAACTGATAAAAACATATGCTGCACTTGATCTTTGCCAAAAGGTCAAGAGGCAAACACGAATCAGCAGACTCGATGGTTTCTTGGTCTGACTCAGTGTGCATGCTGAGACTGAATCATCCCAAGATTTTAACACCACGGTAACAACAATTATGCAGCTTTATCACTCAGATTTATTTCAAAAAGCTGCAGACAGACTACCAGACCCCAAATAACTCACTCCAGGATCTCAATGAGCTCATGATTTTGCACACACAGAAAATGTTTCGGGACAGGAACTTGGGAAAGTTAACGATGCCACGTCCAGCCTCCCAAAATATTTCAGTCTTGATCTGATTATTTCCTCTATGGTAAACTAAATAAAAAGAAAAAACACCTAGCCCTTCCCTCTGACTTCCAAGCTCCTGCTGCTCACATGCCCCCAGCCCCAAATAATTAAGGAATCTTCTGCTTTACGAATCATAAAGGGGTTATTTTAGAAACACATCTCCCCTACAGAAACTATTCGACAAAATTCAAAAATTTGAAGGAATTTTTAATAAGTAACATATTCAAAATAGATCTACTGCAGTGCATTTTCTTTATCCTTGCTGGACTCATTAGAGCATCTTGCACACTAATTCAAAGACTTTATCTCAGTCTTGCTAAAGCATGATCACTCTGTGTCAAACTCCACCATAAACGAACAGAGAAATTGTCCACACATAAAGAGCACCAAGTCAATACCGCTAAAGCTTCAAAAATCATCCCTGTGCACAGAAACAAAAAACATCTTTTGAAGTTAATGTGTAATAACAAAAGGTATTTTAGTAACTTGGAAAAAGACAACAATTTCTTAAAAATTATTTTCATTTTCAAGAACACTTTGTAAACACACCTGGAAACCTTTTTATCGCCAGTGATATTTTCAATCACTCATTATAATCACTAATTATTTGTAAGAATACAACAGCAGGTCACAAGTAAAAGGAAAGGTACTGTCACAGCAATACCCATCTAATATCCTTGATGCTGGTGCTCCAAGCTGCTCAAGACAGCCAGCCAGTTATAAGGCAATTGTTTAACTTTCAATAGAGTTTTCAGTGAATCAGTTTTAGCAAATCCACTGGATTTTAATGAGTTAAAATATTTTAATAGCATAGCTTTGTTATTTAATCACCTTTCCCTAAGGCTCTGAACAACATTTAAGCATGTGCTTAATTTGCTATTGAAGTCAACAGAACGAACAGTGAATACTTAAGTGAAGCTTGTGCTTAATGTGATTTACTGAGTCAGAATGCGTAAAACCCAAAGTGAGCAGAATCAAAGCCCTGTGGTATTAGCCAAGTCCACTCCGAGTTTCCCTAAACATACAGGGCCTCCAAAATGTGAATGAAAATGTTATATTATGATGACATGTCTACTGCACACCCGTATGTCTGAAATACTTACGTAGAAAAACACACACCAGACTTTGTAGGTTTTTCAAGTAAGAAAAGAAAAAAACTTGGATTTACCCTAAAATACTAACCAGAAGATTTTGCGGAATTTTGTTTGGTGTCAGTAGTTCAGCCCATGCCAACCCTTTGACATGAAACAACTGCTGAATTGTCTCATGTTTCCTCCAAAAAGAAAATTTAGTATAATTTAAGTGTTTTGATTTGGGGCAGGGTGGAATGGAGGAACTGAGCTAACACATATATTTTAGTTGTCTGTTCCTCTGTGAAAAAGAAGGAACTAAACCCAATATTACTATCCCACTTCCTCAGTCACTCAGGCAAACTGCGTAATCCTCTCACACCTGCATACGAACATCTGCATTGTACCAGCTGATACTTTTTCTCAGACTGAATTAAATTTAAATTAAATCACCTGCATGCCTTTAAGTCCCCTTCTTTACTACCAAACACTACCACTTCTTCCTAGTGCAAGGGAGTTCAGTTTAACAAACAGAAACTCAATGAGCCTTGAATGTAGCATATAAAATATAAAACTGTAGTTTACTGTTTTCTGTGACATTTAAATGGCCTAAGTGAACATTTAATTTAATTGCAACTAATAAATATTTTCTTGACAGTAAATATTAAAAAAAGGGATTTGATTCCAGGAAAGAAATTCTTCAGGTTCCATACTCACTATAAACGTTCAAATCTGACTTAGCAATATTTTAATTCTTTCTCTTTTAGCTTACATGGAGGACCTGGTTTTGGCATCAAATGTCACTTAGACTGTTTGGGGGTTTTTTGCCCTGCCCAGAAAAAATAACAGTGATTTGGATAAATATTTAGTAATTTCTCTTAACAACATACAGTCACCACTCCTTTCTCTAATATGCTGTCAAAATTAGCAAATCTGACAAAGAAATAAAAATTAACATTTAAATGTTGAACATAATTGTTACTTCAATATGGCAGTCATTAGCATGGAAGGAGTTAAATGTTCCCCACTCTTTTTCTAAGAGTAAAAAAGGCAAGGAACAGCTGTCACTCAGGTGATGAATACAAGCTGCCAGCCTTTTAAACAGCAGGTACAGCATTTGAGCTCTGAATTAATTAGCATTCAGAAAGCCTAAACACGGCTTGATAACTCCGCAAGATGATTTTTGTCCCTTCCTGCAAATTAATACTGCTATTAAGATGAGCAAGGGCACAATGCAGATCGTAATTGTACCCATTAAACAAAGTTTCACAAGTAATGAATTGGAGGCTCTTGCCAAGAATGTATCAAGTCAAATAAAGCCTTGCTGCAAATAACAGACGTACAGGAATCCATCTTCACTTTTTCATGGCATTCACAAAACCACATACAATATGGATTCCTGTGAAAATGCATGAAATGTTTTCTGCATATAAGCACAGGCTTCTCAAAAGTTCACGTCTTTAAACGTTTAAATAGTGGCTTTGTCTCAAAAGCATTCGGGCTACTCCCATACAAGAGCCGTTTCTAACACACATATATACACTGAAAGGAAGTTACAAGGCCTCGGAGATTATACTTATAATGTCTTAAAAAACAAGGCCTCCCTCCATCAATTGCTGCTGCAGCACTGCATCAAAGTCTACACAATCCATGTGGAAAATCGTCCTCCTATATTTATCATTTCCTTTAAACGATGAGCATATTTTATAAAGCACAAAAATGATTGATATCAGAATTTAATGATGTTTAATAAGTGGCCATCTGTCAACAGTCAAGGAGTAAAAAAGAAGCACATTATTATTTCCTAAAAGACTAGAAATATTGATGCTAATTAAAAGGCACATTATCATTATCTCAAAGCAGTGTCTAAACACTAATCAGACTTCACGTCCAGGGCAGGAGAACGAGGGAGAACTACAGATAGGACTGCTCCCCAAATGGGTCACTGGAGTTGAGAGTCTCCAAACTGGTGTTATGATAGCATACTGATTGGAACTTGGCAAGTAGCTGGTATCTCCTGATTGGGTGGGCAAGCAATCAAATCCTGGTCTGACGTAGGAGAAATTATTCATTTTAAACTCAACTCTTTAGAAGAAACCTTTGGTACATTTTTTCAAAGAATTGTAGAAGAAAAGAACTGTGCTAAACATGGCACTTCACTATTTTTTATTTCCACTTTTCCATCCACCTTATTTCACAACAAAATAAAACTTGTCGTGCCCAAACACACGATTACTTGCACGACACTAAACGGCAACATACTCGGTACTTTTAGCTGAGAAATGGATCAATGTCACATGCACATAAGGGACTTACGTGGTCAGACAGATGGACACCTACACACAAAGGAACAAAACCCATGAACGTGGTGCCTGAAGCACTTTTGACTCTTTAGGCCTCTAGGAAGACCCTCTAGGGTTCAGGATGCTTCAGCTTCTTGTGCTGAGTGCTATGGAGGAGGAAGGTACATAAAGGTAGGTGGTTCAGTCTGCTGCTCATGTTTGCCTGGAGCTCTGCCTTAAACATTTATAGTCAGTTTACTACCTTTTAAAATGTAGGATTTATTGTCGTTTTCATAATTCATCTTGATCAGAACCGCTTTTAAGCAAGCAAACCTCTACTAACTTCAAAATCCATGCTTCATGCTCTAACTGAGGCCACCAGCAGCCTCTAACATATTTTTGCCTCAGTGTGTAAAAAGCTGACAAGACTCTTGGCATTTATTGCTTGCAGAAAGGCACAGTTATAGGCCACTTTCAAATGTTTTCCTGCCCTTGAGATATGAGAGATGTGTGAGCAAGATATGACTGATCCCACCTCCCACATCGTGGAAACTATATGTGCAGTCCCAGGTTTAGCAACAGTGACTCTGAGCCAGGCCCAGCAGTTGACCAACTTTATGAGGTTTTGTGTTGTTAGAAGAAGAATATAGGCGAGTGATGCAGAATATTCCTGTGCGGAAGGTAAGCAAAGCACAGACGAACACAAAGTAAAAGGCATACTGGGAACAGGTGGAATGAAAATAGAGATGGGAGAATCACACTGAAAGCAGGAAAAATGGCAAACTGAAAGTATCCCAGGCTGGAGAAAAGCACAGCTACCCTGGCAATGGAGGCCCAGGGGCATGAGTACCATATCTAATTAAGACCAGGCATTTTTCCCACCGTATTTTCACTGGCTATCTTTTTCACCTATAATTGCCACTATCAAATTACCATCTCCACAGTGCTAAGCCACCTCTAGTCTTCCTCCTCAGGTCAAGGAAGCCATTCATCACTGTCAAGTGAAGCATATTTCTATTTTTACTTGTCATTTTCCAACCATCACTTCACACAGGTGTGACCTCTGATCCTGACTTTCCTTCCAACACTCCCCTCGCTATACTCTGAGAGTCCTCCATTATCTCCTCCCTGAGAAATATTAAAAAATTTAAAGGAGATGTCCCTGGTTTTGATTACCCTATTCCAATATAACTCCTTGATCTTCAGCATAAACACTTCAATCATCCTGGCATTTTCATTGACTCAAATTAAATGCAGAGCCAGTAATTATTTCACAATCCCCTTGCCCTTTCATACACAAGTCTTCAGCCTTATACAATGACAAAAGTATTACCTCCCTGACTCTTAAATCGTTCAGATGCTTCAGATACATTTTGGATAGGAATCTGGCATGAGGGGACTCTTCAGTAAACCTTGTGAGGCTTACCCTGTACTAATTGTTTGCAATTACAGTGCTTTTCTCATGTTGATCTCCAATGCTCAAACATGATGTGAGCCATATATAACCATACAATAGTTCCACTGATTAACAGGCTCCTTGGGGCGATCATGAGCACGAGGTTCAAGATCCCCCGCATTTTGCAGGCTCTAAATGTAAATTCAGCAAAGCCGATGCAAAAAGGGAAATTCACAGTCCTGTTTACATAAACTGGAGAGTAGACGTTTAGACAGACACTCAGAAATGAAAAAACACCATCAGTATCCAGTTTTACTTGTGATATTTACTTCCACATTCACTACGTTTGTTTTAAACTGGCACCGAATTCTTTATTCTTGGTGCCTCCCAGATTTGCCTTCTGACTCTGTGCAATTGTTGTACATTGTATAGCTATGTACATTGTACATTGTAGAGCAGAAGTGGAATGTACCAAAAGCTGGATAATTGTAAGCTGGGGCATATGGTACTACAGAGAATGTAGGGGTTAGTAGGAAGAAGGGGGTTTTGTTTTGATTTTTTTCAAGAGTCCGGATACGACTAAAGCTTTTCCGGTGGGCAAAGAAAATATCCCTTGTTTATCCATTTCTCCGCAATTTGAAAAGTTGCTTGGGTTCTTTTTCCCCCTTTTCTTTGGGGGTGTGGGGTGGGGAGAGAAGAAGAGCAGAAGTTATGTTTAACATTAATTCTTATTTCCATGTCAAATAATAGACCTTCCTCCTGGTTCTCTTCTTGTGTCCTAAGAAAATACGTTCTCAAACAGCATGCATGACATTGAGATTTTCACAAAAAGAGCACTGAAATGAGCTAGCTGCTGTGTAAACATGTCAGGCTTCATACCTCACATGCATTGAAATGACCAGCACAGTTCGCTCTTCTCAAAGGTATTGCTTCAAGCTGATTGCTGACTCAAGACAAGAACACAACCCTGGTCACAGTGAGTTTCTGAGTATTTTCTCTGCAGCTGCAGGGTATAGAGGGTTTTCTGTTTGTTTTGCTTTTTTCCCCCTTCTTTCATATGAAACCTAAGATTCTGGAGTACAGTTTGGCAGCACCAGGCTGAAATTGCTGCCAGTTTCCAAGGGTACAGAATTTCTAATAACACAAAGCCCTGACTATCTTCTTGCCCAATAAATAATCAAAATTTTGTACCACGATCGTCCTTAAAAAATATGACTTCTTGTTTTTCTCTCTCGGTTGCAGCTAATCCTTTCCGTCAACAGTGTTTCATCTGTAACAAGCCCGCCTGTGACATGTTAGGTCCCAGTACATCTCTCAACAAATCCCCCGTGCACGGCCTGGTTCACAAAGCGCACAGGTTGCAAAAAGGACCACAGAGACAGAGCCTCTCTCCTCTAATGGGATCAGAAAGGCTGCGCTTTCCGCTGGAAAACACTCATCAAAGGCGAGGCCAGGAGAGACAGCACACTGCCGGGGAAGTCCCAGCCCACATATCGTGTTTCTGGTGCATAAGAATAACAGAGCATTCGTGATATTTGTATTCCTGAATGGCTCCTCTGTCGGGTTGAATTATTGGTCGCATGTTTATCACTGTCATGCTGGAAAGCTGATCCAAGTGATGTTTGCTTCATACTCAGCAGTTTTGAACAGCGTTTTTCTAAGCTTTAAGGGCTGGCATTGTATGACTCACTATTTAGGATGTGCTCTTCCTTTTTTCCTCCCCTCTTCTGTCCCTACTTCAATTTTACATTTCTTCACTTTGCCCAGCATATCAAAAGAAATTGCACGAGGTGGTAAAAACTGCGTGTATCATTTTCACCAGCAGTGAATTATCAGAGGCTTCCCTTGGTTTTGCAGAAGGGATAACGGGAATAAACTCCCTAAGAGCTATTTGTTCTCCCCACTTACCCAGTGCCTGGCCCTCTACCCACAGCAGCCTGAGCTTAATGTGCAGCTGTGGAAGGGAGGAAGGTGACAGACATCAGCTTGCTCTCCTGCTTCCTGTGGGAGAGGACGTTACCTCTCCTGCAAAATGCTATTACATGGCATGGCTGCTTTCTCCTAGTTTCTCAGGGAAACAGCTCCGTTTTCATTTCATTGACAAGGACACGAAAAGTGCCCTCAAATTCACTGTAGAGACACTTGACACTTCGGGGGTTGTTTCTTTATCTTACCTGGGGGTTTAAACCAGTTCCCACAGTTTGCTGGACTTCTCTGAAATCTGTTGTCAAGCCAAGAGTTTCAGTTCACTCAGTGGCCTAAAGTGCCGTAAAAGCTGGTCTTGATGAGTTTCAAACTGCTAATAACTGAGAGAGACCAGAAATCAAAAATCACAGAGCCTCTAGTTTTGTCTTCTGAGATGTCTGAGAAACAGTGTGCTTCTGTCTGCATATACACATCCTCAAGCAGAAAGGCAGAGAACATTTAACTGAGGGTACTTTGAGAAAGATATAGTCTGCTATTCAAAAATTTATTCTGTTCTTGGAGTGATTAGATGGGGCAGCAGAATGACACAGCTCACCCAGTGACATGTTAGCTGACACACTACAGAATTCTGTACTCTTTCAGATTTAGCATCTCGTATCACCTAAACAAATACTAATGATAAAAACTACTTACCCTTAGTAACTTCTCAAACAATTCTATTATTTACTTTTTACAATTCTATTTATTTCTATTATGTCTGATGTAGTTAGTTAATGTTACAACCAGTTGAAACACCTGACATATAATTCATAAAATTTCACCTTGGGCACTCTGCTGAAGTGCTGGCATTGCCAAATCTCCATGGGACATCTGCACTTAAGTAAATACTGTTGCAGACACTTTAGACAAATTTTCACACATCATTCTATTAATGTTGTTTCCTACATACGAAACTCCCAAATGAACCAGAGGCATTCATTAATAATGTGCATTAATGGGCAGAAATTTCTTCACATAGACTCTATAAATGTTCAAATACTTGCAAGATAAATAGTTCGCTTTTGCATAATAAGAAAAGACAAAATTTCATGTTTGATGAAACACTTGGACCTAATTTTCGTTAGGAGTATATCAGCACTTGTACTAAGCACAGATGGGAATAAGTATGTATTTGTTTTATGCTCCCTTTGCTATGTTCATAGCAATATAAATTTGCATTTATTGTATTATTGTAACTAAATTTGAGAACCATTCATCTGGGGAACAAATGCCAGGAAGACCCACATTTCTGAATGGATGTTAATTATCTGGGTAAAAACAATTAGGCCACAGCTACCCTACCTACCTCGTAATTAGGTGAGATCCTAAGAAGAAAAAAAAAAGAAAAAAAAAAGAAACCCAGGAGAAAGGAAAAAAAGTAGGAAAAGGAAAAACAGGGCCATCTGAACAGATTTTCCCACAAGCTTTCAGCATGGCTGGTCAATCAGCAGTCAGCTAAATAACTCAAAAAGTAAACGGGAAAAAGGTAACTCAGGTTATTTACTAACTGCTCAAAAAGACCTCAACAGTAGTGAAACCACACAACTCTTCCTCTCATCCAAGCAGAGAAGCCAGCATATGCTATTATTCCAGGGGTATACTTCTCTCATTGAAAAGTCACCTCACCTAATAACTGGGTTTACATGTTTATAGACAGTAACTGCAGCTGAATACAGGCACGAGTTTAACTTTTTTAGCTGAATGTGAAAGTAAAAAGATCTGCTTAAAGCCACTGTATAAGTGAACCAGATCTGCTGGAAGGAAACAATAGTACAAAGAACAAACAGAAAAATTGCACAAATTCCTTGTAACAGTCAAAAACTTCACCTTTTCAGGGCATCTGGTCATCTAAGCAAGTCCACTGGGACCACATGGCATGTAAACAAATTAACATTTTGTTTAAACGTCAATCAACAACATCTTTCCATTCACACCCAGGTCAGCTGCACTGGCAGCTGTTAAAGTGGTGACACTCCTAGCTTAGACAGATGCCTGGGAGTGGGTGGAAAAACCATCCTACTTCTATAAAATCCTCCTAGAAGCTTACAGTTTAAGCTTTTCAAAATCTATACCAAAAAACATCAGAGCAAAATTTCTGGTGACAACCCCAATTGCTTCCTCCATCCTCTTCTCATTCAGAGTGTTGGAGGTTAAAACCCCAAATTTTTCACTCCAAACAGCAACCAGTGCAGTTTTCATACATCACTCTGTACTACTCATCGTCATTCCCGTAAAGTACTTTAGACACAGTTTTACAGGGCAGTGACATCGTGGAAACTCTCCAAGAAAAAAGGGAAAACACTGGCATAAAATGCAGATCACCAGATCAGAGGAAGCTTGCGAAGAATTCTGTTGGATTACTCTCTTAAGTTGTTGAAATTTGCAGAAAGGTAGCACCTCATCCCTGGGGCAGCGCAGAGTGATCCCAGGATGCCAAGGCAGGTAACACCATATGATTCCAACAGAACAGCAAGGGCCATCGGAATGAATCACCAAAAACCTTTGCTGAAGGTGGCACATGCAAATACAGGCTGAAACAAGCTTTGAGGGCATACTTGGGAGGCATATGGGGAAAGGTGGTGGGGTGAAATGAGGAAGAAAAGAAAGCCACAAAGCCAGGTAAATACTTTTCTTGGTCTTATCTTTATATGTTTGTCAAATTTTTTTGGCACTTGCTTTCGGTATGAAAAAACAACACTGAACTTTGCCAAAAACAGTCTTGATTTGTTGTGAACTGCAAAGAGCTCACACACAAAGACACTCCTGTTCTTCCTCTTTGCCATGTAAATATACATGATCAAGTTGCAGGTGACAAGCAGTAAAGAATAACAAAATCTGGTCTACTTCACTGTGAGTGAACAAGTTATGCACATAATCCCCTTCCTAGATATTCTTCAGCACAATGTACAAGAATTTAAAAATGTGTTACCCATGACAGTTCTCCTAATACCTTTAATTAAAACACTACCAGAAGTTATAATGAAAAAGGATTACTTCTTTTTTAATACACTAAAACCTCAAGCTCCTGTTATTTTACATTCTAGGAAAAAGGAAATTGTCGTGGTTTGACACTGGCCCAACGCCAGGCACCCACGAGAGTCGCTGGCTCACCCTCCCTTACCCCAGCTGGGCAAATGGAGGGAACAGAGGAGAAAGGGTTAACGGAGACTTCATGAGTGAGATAAGGAGAGCAGGAGAAAATATTTCAAGGGCAAAACAGGCTCAATCTTAATTACTGAGTGAAATTTATTACTAACAGAATCAGAGTAAGATAATGAGAAGTAAAACAAGCCCTTAAAACACCTTCTTCCCCCCCAGGCCCTCCCTCCTTCCCACGGGCAATGCAGGGAGGCAGGGCAGGGGGGTTTTGGTCAGTCCATCACCAAGATTTTCTTCCGCCGCTCCGGGAGAAGAGTCCTTCACTCTGAGGCCGTGGGGTCCCCCCCACGGGAGACAGTTCTCCGTGAACGTCCCGCCGTGGGTCCACTCTCACGAGCAGCAGCCGAACCGCACCTGCTGCAACGTGAGTCTCTTTCCACGGGGTGCAGTCCTCCAAGGACAGGCTGCTCCAGACTGGAAGCAAGGGCCCTCTCTCTCCACCGGGTCTCCCACTGGATCACAGCCTCCTCCAGGCATCCACCCGCTCCGGCGCGGGCACCTCCCCCACGGGCTGCGGGTGGATCTCTGCATTCCCCGTGGACCCATGGGCTGCAGGGGGACAGCTGCTTCACCATGGTCTTCACCATGGCCCACAGAGGAATCTCGGCTCCGGCGCCTGGAGCACCTCCTCCCCCTCCTTCTCCACTGACCTTGGTGCCGCCATGTTGTTCCCTCACATATTCTCACCTCCTCCTCCTCTTCTCTGACTAAGAGCAAAGTCTTGTGATTTTTGTTTTGATGACAATTCTCAATATGTCACCACAGAGGCGTTACCAGCCTCTCTCATTGGCCTGGCTCTGGCCAGCAGCATGTCCATCTTCAGAGCCATCAGCCATTGGCTCTGCCAGACATGGTGGGAAGCTTCCAGCAGCTTCTCACAGGAGCCATCTCTGCAGCCCCCCTGCTACCCAAAACCCGGCCGTGCCAAACCACAACAGAAATGAATAATGAAGCCACATTTTGGGATTTAACATAATTGTAAGATTCTCAGTTAAAGGGCAGGAAAGACGTTTCATTTTAAAATTTCCTTTTAACAGATATAAGCTTTATGCTCCTTTATTATTACAAATACGCTAATCTAAAATGTCACCCTTTTAAGCTCCCAACATTCGTTAACAAGCTGCATCTTTCTTCTGCCCCACTACAAATGACAAACACAGGGTCTCACTGTATGAAAAGAAACTAGTTAATAATTGGCCTTATTGTGATTTCTGGCTGCCTTGTAACACCCTTCTGGATTTCGCTCTGAATGCAAAATGCTTAATATCATCAAGTTTTCCCGGTGATCAGCATGCGAACACATGACTACTTACAACAAAGCTACTGTTTGCAAATGCTCCCACTCCCTTCTGACAAAAGCATTTTATCATTTCCTGGATAAAAGCTGGGATACAGGGGCACGGCAAGACGAAGGTCAATTGACTTCAAGATTCCTGCATGCCCGTGTGAAAATCCAGCAGGTCCACCCACTATGGGTATTCAGCACTTGTGTTAGCATTGTATTGGGTTCAGAGCATCTCCCTGCTGATTTCAGTGGCAGCTGTAGGAACCGTGGTTGCCCCGACCTCTGGCTCTTCGCTCTGGGAATGGGGATGTCAGCTGGTGCTGTCTGCCCAAGGTGATGATGCCAGGTCTTCCACCAAGGAGAGGACAGTGGCCATGCAATGGAACGGTAACAGATTTAGCTCTTCTCTTTCACACAACTCCCACCTCATGATCTCAGCAAATAAACCAGACAATGAGCTCCTTCACCACACAAGCCTGATTCTGGTAGCCACAAGCCTGATTCCTAGAGCCATATCCTCTTCCACAATCAAAAAATATTTTGAGCTCCCTGATCACATTAGCAAAAACTAAATGATGACAATCATGTACAAAGGTGAAGACTTCAGCAAAACTCTGCAAGTATTTGTAACTCTCTGAGCTTCTTTCAATGCATAGCTTCTGTATGTAATTTCTCGGATTTGGAAACTGCAAAAACTTGGAATTGGTTTGTTTGGATTGTTATTTTTTGATGGAAACTGGTTGTTTGGATTCTTGCTTTGTTTCTGTCAACTAAAAAGCCAAACTGATATCCCACTACGAAGCAGCACATTGATGCTGACATCCATATCATCCATTACAACATCCCCTTATCAAAAATCTGGTACCTAAACAATTGAAGTAAAAGACAGAGGTAGCAGATTATCTTCAGTGATAACAGGGCAATAGCACACATATCTGCTACTTGTTTCAAAAGTATTTGCTAACGGCAGAGAAAAATCCTGAGTTCAGTTCCAGATTCTTGATAAAAGTGCACTTATTACAGATCCGTCCCATCCAGTTCCATTCTTCCTGCACAGCACAGCTCACCTTTTCTGGGCATGAGAAAACAGGGCTTTCCAGAGCCTCACTGTAGCTTTGAACAACTTAGGCAGATGTTTTACAAGAAAAACAAAACCATAGCCCCTTAAGAATTTTTAGACCCTTGCTCAAAGCATGAGCTCTGCTTCCTAATTAAAACAGCAACAACAGCATCAACAACAACAAGAAGCCACTAGGAACTGCGGGATAACGAAGTCACTGTTCTAAAAGGATTTAATATATGTAGGCTTTGAAAATCACACCTTGATAATAATGCAATGCAACTCCAAAGAGAGCTTGAGTGTAACTGTGCCACATGAAGACTCCGGTCATACTTGGAGAAACAAAATCTGATTTAAGATTTAGCAGATCAAAATAAATTTGAGGTGTAACTGCAGTTATCACATAAGACAGAATATAAATTCATTAGCACTGCCAAGATATTTTGCCCAATCGCTCTGCCAGGTCATATCGACCTGGAAAAAGGAGTCTGCATATGTGTGCATATCTGAGTGCATTACACATGCACCTCTTGGAGAAAGAACAGCTATGCAGGATTGATGGCTACGGACAGTATTTCTAATGGCCTTTTTAATTGGCACTATGATGATTAATTGAGGCCTTCACAGAACTCCAGGCGTGCTCATTACCACACAGCATGGTGTCCCAGCACACTGTGTGGGTGACCGTTATTACTAAATAGTCATCAAAATATGAGACACTGGTAAGATAAATTTCATACAAATCTACGAACCCCAGAAACTGAAGCCTACTACTGAGGCAGCTGGAAAATTCAGCTTCCTCCTTAATATATTATTTTAGCAGTGCCCATATGCTCTCAGAGAGCAGAAACGGACTTGAGAAAGGTACGAAAAACAGGCTACGTGTGTAATGAGGATTAAATACCTCGTGCAGTACTTCTTGCCTTTGCAGAAGTTTACATTCACTCATGGCTACACACAAGATATTGCAACTACCCCCTCAGACGAGAACCAACCACATGGTTACTGCACACCCGCAATTGCTGGGAGAGAAGCAGGTGTACTCAGGAATGGCCACCAAACACCTCAGCTACACTGGACCCACATGACACTGTGCTGCTGCCGCCGCCGCCTTTCCCCTGCAGAAATGCTGATGAGCTGCTCAGCCCAGCACCCAAGGCAGGGGTTTGCCAAAGTGCTGACCTGCTGCTGGCTTCCTGACAGCCATGAAACCACTGCAGCAGGTGTGTGGAGGCAGCAACTTTGAGAGGACCTTGAGGGTTTTTGCTTTCTCCCTTTGGGTTTATACAGTTCTCACCTGGCCCTGGAAAGGGACCTGGGAGTCCTGGTCGACAACAAGTTGAGTATCAGCCAACAGTGTGCCCCATGCCAACCATGCTGTAGGCACAGCATCACCAGCTGGTCAAGCGAGGCGATTGTCCCACTCTGTTCTGCACTGGTGCAGCCTCACCTTGAGTGCTGTGTGAGTGCAGTTTTAAGCATCACAATATAAAAAAGACATTAAGCTGTTAGAAAGCATCCAAAGGAGGGCCACAAGGATGGTGGAAGGCCTTGAAGGGAAGTTGTATGGAGGAGCAGCTGAGGGAACTTGGTCTGTGCAGCTGGAGGAGACTGAGGGGACTTTATCACAGTCTACAACTTCCTCTCATGAGGGGAAGAGGAGGGTCACACACTGATCTCTTCTCTGTGCTGACCAGTGACAGGGCCCCAGGGAATGGCTTCAAGTAGTCAGCACCAAGCCTGACAGAGTTCAAGAAACATTTGGACAATGTTCTGAAACACATAGTAAGATTCTTGGGGCTGTCAAGTGCAGGGCTGGGAGCTGGACTCAGTGATCCTTGCAGGTCCCTTCCAACTCAGAATATTCTGTGACTCTGTGATTTCTTTACCTCTGCCCTTCCCAGCACAGTGTGCAGCCTCCATGCCCACACAGCCCTCCCCGGCTCCTGCTGGATTACCGACACTCGCTACACTCCCTTTGCAGTTAGAGGGGTCAGTGTTGCCTCAGGGCTTCCAGAGCCCACAAATGTCTCTAACACACAACAGAGAACCATTTAGCCATTTATAAATATTCTGTAAATAATCTTGGATAACACTAACACCATCTTACATTCTGTGAATGATTCAGGATTTTGTCGCACACTGACAAAGAACTCATTCTCATTAGAATTCTGCAAAATCTTCTTACACAAATCTCCTGTCAGCTTCAATCCATTAGAAATAATAAAGGTATGCTCAAAAGTGGGGACCAAAGCAAATTTTGTTTAGACTTAACAGATTCAATTTACTGTGCTGTTAATCAGACAGCAGAAACTCACGTCATCCTTTGCCTTGACAATGGGATCTAATAGGACATTTGGCCACCTTTCCATCACACCATGGATCTGTAAAACATGGGTCAGAACTGTGGAGTTCTCAGGAAAGAGGTATTACCAAAGTGTTATCCATAGTGCTGAGCATCCTTCCTGTGTTCAAACCTTTGCAATATCCTCTCCAAATCCGGAACCTGAAATAGTGATCGCCCACCAGCCAGAGCAGGAGAAAAGCTTAGATCATCTTTTGCCTGATTAACTGGCTTTTCATTATCATCCTTTCTCACTCCCACTCCAAAAGAAATAGAGGCTTTGCTGCAGCTGAAACAGCTCTCTTCCTAACTGGAAGAAACCAGGGAATAGATATGATGTCCAGCAAAATATAAGCCCCATCACGAGATGGGAGTAGCTGCCAAGGGTACATTCCTTTAAAAAAACCAAAAAATAAAGAAAAATTTACTCTCCTGATGAGTCCAGGACTGTTTCCTCACCTTGGCCTGTACAGCTCAAGCCAGCCAGAGACCAATTTGGGACCAGGCACTATTGCACGCCCCAAATAGGTGTGTGGAACACAGGTGCATATAGGCAAGTTTGGGGGTTTCCTCTTCGTTGCAAGCTTTCTGTTCAAAACCCACACCTATTCTCTGAGGAATCTACCTTCCCAACTGTATCTCCAGCTGATTCGGCCCAAAGGATATATTGCAGGAATTTATTTTTACATCACATTTTGTGAGCTAAGAACAGGCAACATCAAGGGAAAAAACCAAGCCGACCAAACGGTTGCCAGGAAGCTGGGCTTTTTCAGCCACGACAGTAATGCTGGAGTAAACTGGCTTTGGAAGATTTCCGAGTTTTGTGGTTTTGAGCGAGGATTTTATGAACCAGTTTCAAATGTGTTTGGATCATTGAGAATTAGTTTAAGTTGTAGCTCCCCAGAAAAGAAAGTAGTGTAAATCAATCTTATTTTAAATACACGTGAACAGCTTAGAATTGCATCGTATGCCATTGCTAACATGCAACAGCTTCCAACTCCAAAGTAGATTTAAGTGCTGCTACAGAAATGAAGATATCATGTGGAAACAGATGTTAAAGTGTCATGAAAACAACTATCTTACTGAATAAATGAACTTCTTTATAGCCCTTTAAAAAAATTAGACAGGTTAAATAATAGATGCCCTATTCAACATTTTTAGATGGTGTAAATAGCCACCTTTATGAATCACAAATCATAACAAATTGCCATGTTTCTGGAAATGGATATTAATCTCCTTGAAACCCTGCGCTCATGACGCACAGCAAATCTGCCCAGTAAAAGCTCATGGAAACAAAAGAAAAAGAAAAAATATCCGAAAAACTGACACACATGACACATTTGTAAGAACAATTGAACTGGTGAATCACAAATCCCAGCCTTTCTCCCAAGAGCACTGTTTCTACAGATTAAAAAAAAAGGAAAAAAGAAGAAAAAAAAAAACTTCAACAAAACCTATCTCTGAAGGGCTTTAGATTTTTTTAGATTCTTTTTAAACTTGAAAATTAATGTTTTGTTATTCTAAAGAAATAAGAGTAATAACACCGATGCCTTAGGTTTTAACTCTTACGTTTTTTCAAATTCTGTATTCCCAGTGTGTAACTCTGAAGTTTCTTGTGGCCTGTCAGCTGCTGTTCTCTCATGCTCACACAGACATAACAAAGCCTCTCCAGGTTTGCTCTCCAAGGACACTCAGACCATCCTAGGCCCAAAATGTGTAACCCAGCATCTTGAGAAGGGGGGCAAGCTGAGGGAAATGACATCATTAGCTAAAGTTTAATTGGTGAATTTATGCTGATATGCAAATGGACCAAACCTGTAACAGTGTGAAGAACTCGTGACTTGTCGTCCATCTTGGGTGCAGCCTTTGGCCTGCCCAGGGTGTGCCTCTGAAGGCCTTTCAAATAAATATCCACCTTTATTCCCTTACCCCTGTGTAGTCTCTGTTTCCAGGTTGGCCTTTTAGGCATCAACACTCTAACTGTGGTTAAACCAATCTTTAATTCAAGTTTGATTTAATGAGGAGTTTGTAAAAACACTGCGACACAAATGAACTCTATATGTTCTCTTCCTTGGCCTCCAGTAGAGAGAAAATTATATTTTCAAAATCCACTGACATGACTCAAATTGTTTTGCCTCTAGAATTTTTATGGTTCCAGACGTATCTGACACATCATTTTTGCTACCCTCTTGTTAACTCTCTCAAATCATTAGCGGCATTTCAGTGTACAGGAGGAGAACGCTAAATTAAAGAGTCGATTTCAGTTTTTAAGCCCCAGGGCAGAAAAGGTTGAGCACATCACAGAGAAAATGTATTTTACTTCCAACTTGGATTGCCTGTGCTCTCATTACGCTACCTCAGCACCCCTTCAGCTGCTGTGTGAAGCAGAGGTCTATTAAGCTCTGAAGGGAGCTCATTCTTCTGTCCTATAAGCTAAAGAAAGACGTTTCTGGAGTGATGAGAACTGCTTGAGCTGGATAGAGATGATACTTGAAAATGCCTCGTGGGGTTCCAGCCATACAAGCCAAAGCATAATAGCACGGAACTGGGGGTGTGGCACAGCAGATATTTATAACTGCTGGTGGACAAAGCTTTTATTGCCTTTAGAAAAGCTGAGATGAAAGGGGAAAACAACTCTGCATTGAGGGGGGAAGGGTGAACGCACACAATAGGTTTTTTATATATCACCCAGACAGGCTTCTGTTGCTGTGGGACTTCTCTCATTCATTGAGCTAAGAGGATAATTTTGCGGTGTGTCAGCAGATCAAGTGAAGGACATAACTGCAGCGAGCAGGCCTGGTGCTTCATGCACACCTTGACAAATGGCTAATTGCAGCTGTGGGCTGTTTTGAAATTCTGAGCATTCATATGTCAGCTACAGAAATCACAAGTGAAATCTGGTAGAACGGGAGAAAGGAAAAGCACGGCACGGCGACAGAGGGAGAGGGAGGGTTCATTACACACAGTGTAATAACAAGAGAATGTGCAAGAAGAGCACCAATGTGAAACTGGTGCCAGTCACAAGAGGTGTTGAGGGGCATTTGGCATAGAAAGCAAAAATCAACAGGAAAATTAAAGTGAATATGTATCTTTTCCTTTTTCCATTGTTCCTAAAGCTACAGATTTTGTTCAAAAAAAAAAAATACCCAAACAAACCCAACTAGAACAAAGCCCATGTACCAAACTAACCAACTTCCTTCCCACTCCCATTTCTTTCCCTTTTCCAAAACCAGCCACTCTAGAACGAATGTAAAAAACCCATCAGTTCAGTTACATGAAGGCAGGGACAGAAGAAGAAGCTGTGGACATGATTAAATACTAATACTAATACTACTACTACTACTAATAATAATAATAAACAACCATCATCATAATAATAATCATCATCTAATTCTTTAATGGCTGAAGATGCACTGCATAATTTTTGGGGGATTGATACATTTCAAGAGGGGCAGTGAAAGAAAGCTGCCCAAAATATTTCAAATTCTTTTCAAGACATCCACTCAATACACCCCGCTTATCAAAATCCTGGCTTTTCATGCAGCATTTTCCAGTCTAACTCCTCTGAAGAAATAAATTCAATTTAAGAGGGAAGAAAGGTACAATTTCTGTAACTGGAAAAGGCAAATCAATACTTCATAAGTATGGCATGTGTTAAGATAATTAATTTTCCACAATATGCTCAAATCTCAGCAGTGAAAACAGTGTAAAACCAAATTAATGACTAAATATTCTACATACTAAGAGCGCAAAAACACTCCTTCATTCTTGTTAAATAGATTAAATGGCAAACAATTTCTATGGCTGTCAAATTGCAGCCAGTCTGAACACCTTGAATTCTGAACCCTATGGATAGTACCATAATTGTCTTTTCTTAATGATTTGTTAGAAGCTTCATATTGTATCAAAAACCTTTTTTGAAGGGAAAGGTAACCTTTAAAGGTCTCATTCATTTGGGCTGTGCCTCATTTCCATTATTCCCAAAGCTCATGTAGATTTTATTCCTCTCATTCTTTGCAAGGTCATATTTTTTTCTGTCATTTTACTCGTTACATCCCGAGCTTCAAGATCAGCAAACACAGCCTTAAATGCACTTCACCCTCACTCTAAAAAAAAAAAAAATCCTTTAGAAAAGGCGATTTTGACATTGGCTGCCTGCAGTTTGACTCCCTACCACTTCGCAGTGAGATCAAGAATAATACTTCACTTTATAATGCTCACCTCGAGATTGCGTCAGTAATGAAACACTCCAAGCAGGGATCAGTTAGAACAGAAAATGGCTTTAACATTTCCAGGGAGCAAAGGAACTGAAACATACCACACTGCACATTTGCAGAACAAAGAGGAGACTAAAAGACACAGAAATAAAAACAACAACAACAACAACAACAAAATCCTTCCTGGTGTAATGTCTTGAAAGAGTGAATGTGTATGGCTGGAGGAGCTGCTGTGCTGCATAAGGCACTAAGGTTTTGTTAACCACAGCTTAAAATCTACACTAAGTGAAAGATAAATTTTCTCACATTTTCTCTTAAGCATTTCAGCCTATTTCCACATTTTCATAAAAGCAAAGACAGGACCAAAAAGCCTATCTGAAGGAAAGAATTGCACTGCAGTGATTTCTTGAAGATTATTTGTAAATTTATTCCCAAATTTCTAACACCATATACAGACATACACACGGAGTTCAAAAATACATGGAGCAAATGCACAAGCAGAAGCAATAAAATAAAATCCAGTCATAAAATCTGCCCCCCTCAGAGTGGGATTTCACAGGATCTCAACTGGAGGAAAGAAGGCAATAAAAGCGGATCCGTGGGTGTTTGCCCTGTACATAAGAATGTATGCAGGCGTATCTCACTGTTTGATATACACATTATTTCACTGGGAATTTCACATCTTCTGACATGTCACCCTCACAGACCAAGAATCTGATCTAATTTTGATCACTTCTGATAAGGTATTTTTATATAGCGATGCAGGGACAGAATCCAATACCGGCCTTGCACCACTGAAGAGCAGAGAGAGATTATTACATGCACCTCTTCTGAGGACAGGTTCTCCCTAAGGGACACAGGATTTTTACTCTTGTTTGAATCAAAGCAGAAACAGCAATTTGATTCTCAGTTTTTAGAATTTTCTAAGTGCAATTTTATCCTGAAGTGTGACAGGTTGAAGATAGTTCCTCCTGTCATGAGATCTCCTGCACATGCCTCCAGAATTTAGTCTGAGGCCAGAGAGGGAGATGACATTTAGCTGGTTAGAAAGGACAAAGCCCTGACTCTGTCACTGTTGGAAGAATAGCCAGCTACAGACAAATATTTTCATTTGTGCACATGACATTTAATCTGAGTCACTGAGACAAACGAAATGCAAAAGCTTCACATCTACGATTACACCCCCTACATTCACTTTTCAGAGCATGAGTATGTCTCTGAAAGGAAAAGGCTCAGGACTGTGCTTTCCCATGCACGGAATTGTTACTAAGCTCAAAGGGGCTGCAGGGATGATAGCCTGGGTGTATGGAATTAGCGCTCACCGGGATGAGGCCTAAGAAGATGATAAAAGGCTGCTGGTGACGCCAGCTAATGAAGTCACTCCTCCAGCTCAGAGGCTTTGGCACTGTCAGTCTCGCACTCGGTCCTTGCTGAATATGCATTGCTTTAGATGTTAAAGCTTCCATGTGTGTTTTAAGCCCGCTTAAGGAGAAAACTATAGTACTAAGGGTTTGGCAGGGTTATGTAACAGTAGCCCTGAGAAATAAAACCAACAATGCATTTTCTGAGAAACCATGAGCTTGAAGTAATTCAAAGAAATCACTGGACCCTGAAAAAACCCAACACCTTATTTCTTGATTTTGGTATTTGCAAACTTAAGCTAATGCAAGCACCACCTATACACTGTCAGACACTCAGGTTTGTGAGTATTTTTAAAAGGCATGTAAATACTTTAGATTAAAGCATAATGATTCAATACAGATAAATTTTCTGTCTTTTGAGTATCTCTGTTTTGTAGTTACAGCAGATATTTTGCCATATGCTAGTTTTTGGACAAAACTGAATGTATACTAGCAGGAGGGAAAGTCTTCCATTAAAGAACGTAACTGCAAAATCGAGTAAAAATACTTTTAGAAAACCCCCAAGGATTTTAGTTCAAGGTTTTCTTATTATACTAATAAATGATTTCATGTCCACTCTGTGTATGAAGCAACATTATTTATTGCATACCTTCTTCCAGAGGAGCACTATGAATATTTGCAGAGAAGTACAAATACATCATAAATTTTCCTGGAACTAACAATAAAAATGTAAACAACTGCTTTGTACTAAAGAATTACCAACTGCCAACCAATGAATTTGAAAGAAAAACATCAAAATCACTTAAACTGGATTTTGACTGGTACACTTCAGTTGAATTTTGGCCCAGGGTTAATGTCCACCATCTCTAGATTATTTAGAAGGGATGAAAAGCTACATTATTTTCCTCTGATTCTGTGTTTCTGTTCTCATCATTGTACACAACTACTATAAATTTCTCAGTCTATTGAATATAGTATGCCAGGCTCCCATCTCGCTGGTTTGGGGCAGGGGAAAACAAAATTCTTTTCAAGGAATTTAAATTTCTCTACAGGAATCTTGGAAGTTTGGTTTCCAGACCAAAAGTGAACTTTAGCCTAACAAAATGTATCAGTTCATATCCTGGAACATGGCTGAATCACACCAGCATAATTTCAGAGTTACAACTCAGCTTCCTACAACCCAGATATGGCATAATTTCAGAAGAAGGAATAAGTAGAGAAAGCTCAGAATGGTACAAAAGAATGATCACAACGAACGAAAGTAACGGGAGTATCTTAAAGTGACAGACTGTGTATGACAGTCTCAAAATCTAAAGCACCATGTGCCACCTTGCAGGGGTGAGGAGGAGCACCTTCACACAGAGACCCCAGCTTGTGAAATTATTTGTACTGTTGTGCAACCCCAGAAAACAGGGTGGGATAAACAGCAGCCCCAGACAGCAGAGCTGGGATGTCAGCTACCAGGGACTTCAGAGAAGTCTTTCCAGAACTTCTGGGTGTTAGTGGAGTATTCCCATCACATCAGAAAGTCTTCTGAGGAAGTTTGGAAGGGACAGACCTGCTGTGCGAGGAGATGGATTTTGGGGCTGAGCAGGAGCCCAGCCTGACCCCCAGAGAAGTAGTTTGAGTTGACTCACTCAACTTGGAAGTGTAAAGGGGCTGGGAAGAGGGACAACTCAAGCAACGGGAGCCTGAACTGAGGCTTTCCAGTGTGCAAATGAAAATCAGGAACTGCAGCAAGTGGTTCTCAAGAAAGCAGATTAAGAAAAGCCACAGCCCTCACCCAGCCTCTGTGGGCAGAGTCCAATAAATTGTATCCTGACCCATGGGGAGTTGTGAAAGTTGTGCAATTATGGGGAAAAGTGTAACTGTAATTTCCTAAAAGGGCTCTGTCTGGTCTCTGGGCTTATCCTGCTCAGACAAAGGGATTATTTTACCACTCAAAAGAGTCCTCATTCATAGAATTAATTCCTGATTTTTAAGAGGGTCAGGTACTTGAGTAGGGAAGGTTATCTCTGGGGTGGAAAGTAACAAGCCAGGATCACTTAACCAGGCTGCAGAGACTCCTACTCAGCAGAGGTATCAGCACACAAAACCACTGTGAAATGCATGCTGAAGGCTAATACTCACTTATAGATATAAATATTTACTGATAAGGACTGGGGATCCTGGATTATTCAGATTCTAAAATGAAGATTTTTGGGTAGTTGGGAGTTTTTGCTCAATATACCACTTTTTACTCTGATTTTCAGAAACACAAATTATAAACAAAGTTTCTGAAGAACTCTCAATATACTGAGTCACTGGAAGGAATCTTTTTAAGAATAATTTAAAAAAATAAGGCACGAAACTTGAACTGAGAATTTGGGCTGCAATTATCCTCTTGAAACTCAATTCCACTGGCATCCCACCTCAAAGAGGAGCAAATCACAACATGATTCTGTGATTGAAACCTGCCTGCCATCAATCCGCATAACTGCCTTATACTTCACATGGACCTGCTCATCTTGTCAAGCAAAGAAAAATCTCATAATCAGTTTTAGCACCCCAGAGTCCTTCCAATTCTCAAAGTAATATTCCAAACAGCTCAAGTAGAGCACAGTAACACAGAACTTGGCAGCCAACCCATTGTAATGCTATGAAAGAGCAGAACTTGGGATGATAGAGGCCATAAATTTATAAAATCCTTTTAAGGTCATCCATATCACAATATGAAACTCGAATGACTACTTCTCCCACCTGTTTCTTACAGGTTTGGTTTTTTCCAGGAAGAGCCAGCAAGAAACAAAAGGACAGGTAGTTACCTCACATCTTAAAACTGTGTGTTAAAAAAATATATTTTGTACTCCTTTAGCCTACACAACATCCTACAAGATGGGCTGGAAACAAAAAGCTCTCAAATCCTGCTTTACCTATGTGCATACATGTACAGGAGCACAAAGGTGTCCTTGGAGTGGAGATACACCTGATTTCCCACTAACCAATCCCAAGAACAGCATCAGAAGAAGGAAACTACAGCCTATAATTATGCTGTGCAAACCATGTATTTCTATTGTTTAGGGGAAAATCTTCTGGGTAATAAATGCTAATGGACTGGATTCTGATATGCTTATTATTAAACATATGGATTTTGTAATAATTAATAATTACTCATACAATTTTAATACAGTCTGTAAATTAAACTGCCATCAAATACACGAAAAGAACAACTTGTCCACAGGTTTGGGACAACCTGCACCTAGGAAAACTGCAAAATACCTGCTTTTGATGCTTCCAATGCTTATTAAATCAGCCAATACCAAATTTTTAAAATTGATGTTCAACAGCATTACTATGGCAAAAGTCCTAAAGGCACCTGTTAGTTGAAGTGTAGGGGCACAGCAAAAGGCTGAGTTCAAATTGCAAAAGAACTGTTAGTCTTGAGTATAAATACAACCATATCAAATTAGGGTGCTGGGACAGGGCATTACTTGCTCCTGATGATGTTCAGGAATCCATAAATCATACCTTAGAGGAGGAGATGGAGTACAAAAGAGAAAGAACTGAAAGCCTGCAGAATGGAAAAAAACCAGCACTGTTTTAACATATTATCTTCCACATCTGGAATCCAGCAATGGGAGCCTCAGGAACAGATTAGAAATTCATGATTCTAGATCAATATTTCAGCGTAACAACAAGCTACATCATCTGCCTAAAGAATGCCTCATTTAGGAAAAGCTTAAACATCTGTTGCTAACAATCATTGCTGCACATATCTTGTAAAGCCCCTTCAAACTTTCATCTAAAAGGAAGTTTAGCACCAAAAACTTTATATATTTTCTAGAAAATAAGCTAGCAGCTCTCAGGCAGAGGGAGGTAAAGGCTCGGGAGTTGGGGTTTTGTGAAGGGTTTTTTTGTTTCCCTTCCTTTTTCTATTAAAAACAAGGTCACAAAGCGGTGCCAAACTGGGTCCTAGATAGAATACTCTGGCCTTCATGTCTTACTTGGGTTCCTCTGTAGCTCACCCCTTCGTGCTCTGCATGCTGCAGAGAGAAATGGATTTTCCAGGTCCATTTCTCTGGGCAGTGACTTGTGTGAGCTTTGCACAAGAAGGCAACTCGCTGAAGTGGTAGTCCACGTCCTTCCCAAGGCCTCTGTCACGTGCAAAGCCAAGTCTGCTGCACACTGGAGTTTGGTAACGTGGGGCTGCACATCAGAGCGTAAATCAAGTGCACAATGGGGTGCAAACAGCACAAAAGGAGATCCACTGCTCAACATTTTACAGTTACAAAATGCATGCAATCAAGGAAGCAAATTCAAAGACAGCAGAAAAGGCGAAAAAGGGCAAAATAGAGACCAAAAATCCCGAGAAGTGAAAGGAGAAAAAAAACTTGCAAAATTCTGTTTCTTGACAACATACAATGAATAAGATGTAAAAACATTTCCAAATATTAAGTTGCCCATTTTCAAGCATCCTAGTCTCCTAGAAATCTGCATTTCATTCTTATTAAGATACAGTAAATCTGGCTCAGAGATTTACACAAAGTCTGGAAAAGGAGGTGAAGGAGACACAGTGGGGAAATAAAGCTGAACATTCCTGTGGTCCCCATAGGAAGTCACAGCATTTTCCCATCGAGCAACACTGAAAGCACAGGTTATCTTTATCCAAATAATTCAGCATGTGCTTAATCCTTAACATAGGTGCCATTTCAATGCCATTTGGTAAATAATTACACTTCACCTTTGTTAGCAGTGCCAAACTCTAGATTACACCCTGAATCAAGGCTCTTGCCAGCAAATGAATTTGAATTACATCCTCTAAACCACCTCCCACCACTAACTTTTCTCCTTGCAAAATCAAAGATGAGGACTCAGTTCAAATACCTGGAAGGCAATGTTTCAACTTACTTTTATAGTTCGAATTAAAAGTATGCATCATGTCTTTATGACACGATGCTAAATTTGTCACAGTAAAACAAGAATGACACTAATATTATACAGCCACGGTATCTCTCCAAAGAATTACTATTTACATATTAAATTAATTGTCTGAACTTTTTAAAAGAAAAGTCTTTTGCAGTATTTCACAGCTGAGCTATGAAATGAACCATACCAAGCCTTGCAGGTACTCATTTAGCAATAACATAATTCTATTTTTGTATGTGTGTGCAAAAGACTCCCTAGCCCAGTTTATACTGAAGCTTTACCTACATAATCACATCAACCAGTAATGCAAACATGTCCTGACTGGAGACAAGCCCTCATTAGATTATGTTGCATTATAACAAATTCCTAACAGTTCCTAATGAAACACTTGCCATCTAGCAAAGTAAGGCGATTAAGTAAACAGCGCTGTAGCATGACACCATGTGGTAAAATGCCATGGGGAAGGGCTTAATTGCAGGAGCTTGCACTAAATGCCGAGCTCCAAGCGAGCTGATTGGAATCCAAAGTGATAGGAGAAGAAATGGAGCACTCATAAGTATTTCTGGACTGTACATCTAATTACTTGTGGATGGAAGCTAATGAAGTCCAAAAGACACACAGCAAAGCAGGAAACTTGATGGTGTGCCTGCGTACGTGCGCTTGTCATCTTTTTAAGCCATATAAAATTCACATCCCAAGGTTGCAGTTAGTGTGTGTAAGGTAGGTCATAAGCATTTTCACAGCTGTTACCCTTCAGATCTCCTGTTTGCATATGCAAATATTGAAAGGCTGATGTGATGAAAATCTGCACCCAAATAAATAAACACTGTCTGAGCCCTGCTCGTCAGGCACTGTGCTTGGATGTAGAAGTTCTCATCATCATTGGGTACGCACTGGCTCATGGCAGGGGACGCTCTTTGCTTCCTGGCAGCAAACGGGCAAGTTAATGCCTTCCCATCCAGGTATCCATGCACAGGAGGTCTATGCAGGCACACTGAAGCTTCGATGTGGAATTTTCCTAACAGCCTAGATAACTTGGTCGCACCTCCCAAAGTGATACAGATGCCAAGAGGACTTCCCATTCTATGAGCTCAAATCACTTCATACTTTCAAATATCTGAACATTTTCTTTGTCAGAAAAGAAGAACTTTCTCATTTTCAAGTCATTTGATGACTTGAGAACTTGAGAGTTCATTGATCTCGCCAACAAACTTCCTCCCAGCTCAGCAAAACATCAGAGTATCTGCAATTCCATGAAACTTTACAGAACATGTTTCCCAAATGATGGCTCAGCTACTGTAGGTGCTGTATACCAGCAGCCAGGCTCTGAGTTTGTTTTCCCTGAAATGTAGAGCCAGACTTTCAGACAGACTTGGCCCTTGATAAGTGCAAATACCAGACAGCAGTAAAGGAAACTGCTCTTTGTGAAATGAAGTAACACAGCTTGAGAGGGATGTTTTAAAAATAAATAAAAGACTGAAGGCCTGAAGAGGCAATGTGGTTTTGGAGGCTGTTATCCTCTTAACTTTGGATAATGACAAGTTGGAAAACCTGCCTCACCTGCCTGTCCTGCTGACAGCATTTCCAGCTAGAGTGAGCCAAAGGGTTTTCAAGCACCGGCTGTAGCAAGTATCTGAACAGATCTGTGGAAGTGTCCCCACAAGACGTGTGGACAGACCACCCAGGCATGGCCGGGTGAGATAAATCTGCAATGCCTTGGCTCCTCCAAGTGCTCTTCAACTGCCACAGACATGGCCGAGTTACCGCGGGGGAGCACGGTTTAGGTTGCTTGAGCTCTGTTTATTTGTAAGCATACCCTGAGAAAATAACACATGCCGTAAGCTAAACAATTAGCCTTCCAAGAAAAATGGTACAGGCCGGACAGATATTACAGTGCAGCTTCTGATCTGCCAATGAAGTGGGCTGCAGCTGCAAGTCACTCCACCGAAGTGAAAACAGATTAACTGCATACATAAACTGCCTGATCCTTCTGTAAAACTGAGCAGGGGATTTGTGGGATCCGTAATCCTGGTATTCAGGTCTTTCCTTGTGTTCGGCAGAGATGTCTGAATCTGTTTCAGGCATGTCACACGGCTATTTTCAGCTGATTCCTCCATTACTGGAGATTTTAAAAAATGTCTTTACAACAATATTCAGTTACTCTAGACATTAACAACTGACGAGAGTTTTAGGCACGTGCCTGCAGACATCCCATTCCCCTTGGAGGGGAATATTTACAATGCAGTATATACAGTATTACATCCTATGTGGAGATTGTACTACTGTGACATTACTATTTTCTGTAAGTGTCCCTTTTTCCTTTCAATCTGCAAGTGTCTGTCTATAAATTAAAACCATCAATACTATGGAAAAAATACATAATTTAGGGCCATCACTGTTCTGATGTTAAAAATAGAGACAACTCTATATAGAGTGTAATGTGAATAATATACATGGTATTTGTGTGTGTAGACAGATAAACCCAAATATGGAGGAATGTGCTTTAAAAAGTCACTAAAATAATGCTCATATCCTAGGAACTAGAATGGAATTTTGCAAATATTTCACTACACTAACCAACTAGTCTTCACATATATATAAAAGAACAAAAAGCCAACATCACTAAACTTCAGATGGTAAAGGTGCTTCAGGAACCTATGGCTGGCAGCTCAAGCTCTGAAATCCAAAGAGGATCTCCAGTTCATCCTGCAAGGAAAGCAGCAAACACTGAGAGAGGCTCCACATAACATCACGTCCTTCAAGTTGGATGAAATTCTAAAATACGCTTTCGTATAGCCATAGATATTGTCACTGAAGCGAAGAATAGCGTTAAAATAAATGGTATTCTTGAAAAGAACTACCTCATCAGAATGGTTATCTATCTAAGTCTGGCAACTATCAAGTTCTGTTACACATAATTAACCTGAAATCATAAAAAAAAATCCAATCAAATCCACAACATTTAAATCACATTAAACATATCTGTACTTTTTATTGAAACTCTACTTTAATAGTCCAAAATTCTCTCCTGGGCCTTCCAGAAAAAGTGAAACTGTCCATACAATAAAAAAAATAATTGTAATAAAAACCTATTTTCTTGAAGCACAATTTTATGAAGCACAGTATTAAGTCTTGGAAAATTATAATCTAGCCTGTTGCTATTAGTATTCATTAATATGCAATTCATTAACATGCAGGAAATGAAGTTTATATTGGTAAGTGAATATTTGACAGTTCAAATGCAAAATCAGCATTTGGGTCAGATTTTAATACTGCTTTTTGATTTCAAAAACTGTGTATTTGTAAGTCCGAAAACCATATTTGTAACTGACAAACTCTAGATTTTTCTTACACTGTTACCTTTCTGTAATATTATGCTTCCAAAAGCAGTACATAAAAATTTTCATGAGAAGCTGAAAATCTGAATAAATAAGGAATAATTATATTATCATAAGGAAGTGACAGTTTTGAAAACATCTTTGTCAAGTTATTTTGGAAAGTGTCACTTCCAGCTCACCGTCAAGAGAGGGAGAATTTACTTACGTGCCAACGAGGGAGAAGGAGGGAATGCAAAATATTAAAACATTCATAGGAGACCTTAGACCTCCTGCCCATTTGCCAAAAATCTGTACATCAGAGAACCTAGTATTAGTCCATAATCTAACATCAATATTGTTTTGGCAAGTAATAAAGAATCCATTCAGGAAATTAAATAGATCTGAGTTAAAATTTAGCTGTCACTTTGCATGTTGAAGCACAAGCCTGACACTTTGAGAAGACAGAGATACCTAAATTATCGGCATGTGATTTGACTGAGGTATAAATCAGCCATTCTCTTGGGTTTTCCATAAGTATACAAAAGAACTTCTTTAAGCCAATTGCCTTTGCTTCACCATCAAACTGTCAGCTTTAGTAATTTTGTTACACAGAACAACAATTTTGTGATTTAAAAAAGAACAGAAGATAAGCATGTTTAAGGAATTCAGAATACTGTCATGCCACAGTCTTTTGTTTAAAGGCATATCAAGTAAATAAATAAATAAACAAACAAATAAAAACCCATAATAATCACAGTATATATTTTTAGGTCCTCTAGCAGCCAGGTCATGGAAAGATCAAAACAAAATTGTATTTTCTCTCTGTTCTCAGTTCATGTTGGCAGGGTTAGGTAAATGATCAGTATTGAAACTTGCAGTAAATTATTCTGTGTGTACTCTGAATGCAGCAGCAGGAAAGAAAGATACACAGAAACCAAGCAGATCTGCCAGCATCTTCCTGGGTCAGTTACCATCATGGAGGAAAAGCAAGTCATTTTTTGAGCTAACCAATCTATTTGCTTTTTATTGTAACTCATGGAATATCTCTTTCTCCCCCTCCTCCATGATGTTGCTGGTACACTCAGACAGGACACTTCATTATCAAAAAGGACTCATTTGTTTTTTTCCACCTCAGCCTACCTCTCCCAACCCCTTCTGTATGCTTTTGCCAATGAGGCTTTTCCCCTCCCTGAATTCCCCCCCTTCTGACAGGGCTGCAGTGCATAGTTGCAGGAGTTATTTGATCAGTCACAGTCATGAGAGTTATTTGATCTGCCGTGAATGTCGAAGTAAATATAGCCCCTTTGCTTTGTTCTGGAAAATGTATGTGTCAGAAACAACAGCAAGACAAGGGACTGCAATACCCTGTAGCCTCGTTAGGACATAGCCAAAATCCCTACTCCACAGTTTGATGTACAGGTCCCCAGCTGAAGCACCCCAGTAAGAAAAGTAATTCCTTGTAATTGCCTGTGACAGATGATTGGAAAAAACCCCAAAACTGAAGTATCTTCATTGCAAACTACTTTATTACTTAATTGGATGCACTTCCTCAATCTCTGCACTTTATCAGAAAACAAAACAAAAGACTATGAAAACCAAATTAAAAGACCCAGCAGCTTCCCATCTGGAAGCCCAATCCAGCCTCTCTCAGATCTGTAACTTGGGCAAAGAAGCATCACACAGTCAAAAAAAAAAAAGAAAAGTCAGTACAACATCAGAGACAATCAAATCCTGTACAAAATGCTAATGAACTTTTCAAAATCTTTTGGGGCCTACCTAAACCAGACATCATTTCAGATGATGAATAATATGTGGGGGTTTTTTTCTGCTTACTGGGAAGATTCAGAATGTCAAACACAGGAAAATTATAAATAAAACTCCACGTGAAAGCACTGCTACTATATAGTACAGCAAAACTCCAGGCAGGAATCACAGGCATAGACATGAAAATATACCCAGCAGAAAAAAAATATGTTTAACCAGTCTTTCGCTAAAACGAAGCCTGTTTTTTTTCTAAGGGTGATACTGATGCCACAAGTCCATCTGCTTCCTGAAGGACTTGCATGCCAAACCTAAATTTAAAAAAAAACCCCAGCTCTGTGAAACTGGTACATGTTTTGGCGTGAACATTCCTGTGCTAAACCAAAAACAGCACTTATGCATTCAGATGTTTTTCAGGCCAGTGTCATTTTTTTTAAAACTGTTTTTTGGTTGTTCATTTAAACAACATACAGGAATGTTGTTTAATGTATCTACATTAATGCATAAAAAATGGCAAAGTATTAAAAAATTTTTTTCCCAGTTTTAGTAAGCCTGCAGTAACTACAGTAAATAAAATCTTATTACTTGTGAAATGAAAGGTCAACATCTCTGGTCTTAAACAGTTGCTCTCCATTTTCAGGCAAGTTTAATGAAAGTGAACATGTCAGTTCCTAAAATATAAATGGCCACCAAGAGACTACATCCACAGAAAATTTGTGTAGTTTCACACAGGGCAGATTTTGCTTTTAAACAGAGCTCTGCTGAGTTGGCTTCGACCAGACACAACTTGTTGGACGTGTTTTAAACAAAACCAGCTGGGTCCATCTTGATTAATTATCATCTATACTACAGAAACAATTAGAGACGCAACTTTTCCCTAGATTGGCATCTTGATGTTTTTATGCACACACACCTTTTACGTTCAGAAAGTCAAGTTGCTGAAACACCCTCCATCACTGCTGGTAGCAGTTACTATAATAGTTTTCTTTGCCTCTTCATCCAGCCTAACCTCTGAGGCCTACTATTTCATTATTTTTGCATATAATGTTTGCAAAACTGTTTTGCAAAATCTCCTGATACTATGTTTTTTTAAAAAAATTAATGCTAATTTATACAATTACTACTACTCAGCAGTCAATTTCTCAATAACAAGGTGCTTCCTTGTAACCAGAGCAGTTTATTCACCTGACCCAAAGATCACTGGAGGTCCCAGTTTTCAATAACTGACCCTCAGAAGCAAAACCACTCAGAATGCATTTCCTACACGCACGGGACCTCATAATACTCTGCCAAGACCTGAGTTACAGCAGTCCCACTCAAAATGCAGAGTTGTGAGGCAAAGGTCTCAACAACTCACAGTGTTGGAGCGGGAGGTATTTGCAATGGACCCATCTCTAGATGAGACCCCAATTCTACATTAATTCATACAAGGCACATATGTGCTCTGCCTTGATCCTGGCTCCCTAGAATAAACAAGGCCCAGGCAATTTCCTCCCATTTACCTGCCTCTCCTTCCTTCTCTACTGAAATTGTCTTCAAACTCATTTGGAAGCCATTAGTCAGCCTCAAACAGACCTGGAAGAGCAGTGGAAAATGGTAGACAATTAATTTCCCTTCAGTTTGGGAAATCAACAGGTGGGCAGAGGGGAGGCCCCTGTGTTCACACCCACACAAGAGTGAGACGATCCTGCCAGTGCTGGCCCTGCTGGGCAGATCCCACAGAGCTGTTCCTACTGCTCCCAGCTTCCAAGTAGCTGCGGAACGCTGAAGGGGTTCAGGAACCAACAACAGAAATTTTGAGAAAACACAGGGGTTTTTTTCCCCTGCTATCCACAGGACTCTCTTTTGCAACAGCTGTCATGATTAAGGATGCTTTCTGAAGCTGGACGTTATGGATCATACTGAGCACAAGCAACCACTTCATCTACCCATGCCCACCATTCATCACAGTCATTCCAACAAGGGCTGTGTGCCCTCCTGTATGGGACATGCCAATCCATTCCCAGTTATTTCATTAGCTTACTTTATGTCTTCCCCTATAAATTAAATAAAGAACAAAGCAGGTTGTTAGAAGAAAAAATACCTTGTTTCCCCCAACACATCCGACCTGCAATACCTGGGACAAGGGGTGCCTTTGCCAACTAGTTTAACAACATGAGAAAAGGTGAATTAAAACTGTATAAATATTTTTCATAAAAATTCCTCTAAAGATGGTGTGTTAGTGGTTTATTGCCTTTATAAAAATTGAAAAAAAAAACCAATTCTCATTTGGCATCTACTGCTTGGGGTTGGATTCCAAGTTTTATTCTAAGTAACTTTCTGTTCCATTGCACATGTGTGCATCTGTGAAAAAGGACATTTGTATATCTGAAGAGATAATAAAAGCAGATAACAGATTCATTTTCATACAAAAAGGCAAAAGACAAATTAAATATTAGAAAACATGTCGAGTAATGAACAAAATTATTAAAAGTGCTTTTTGACAGTATTCTAGTACATTCTTTAAAACATTAAAGCATTTTGGCTTTCAAAAATACAAAATCGAAGTCTTTACATATTGTACACATTTGTCAATGGAAACTTCAGCCATTGCCAGTAGGCACAGAATCAGTTTAGTTTTGCAGCTGAGAACACATAAGTTCTTTAACAGGCTTCTAGCTGTATTTGATACGGATGCAGCCTTTATAATAAACAGCAAATGTCATAATCAAATGTATTGCAATATACTGTTAGCTATTGCCTCCAGATAGAAGATGCTGAAGAACGATTTGTATTTTTCCCTTTTGATTAGATTATGTTGTGGTGCAAGCTCATTTAAAATAAATAAATAAATAACCCTTTAAAATCTCATAGTATTTTGTAAAAAAACCCAAACCAAACCAAACTAAACCAAAACACAACAACTTATCCACAGCATTCATGCTGCAGCAAACAAATATATTACATTCCACAGGCTTCCCAAAAACTTTGCTGCCATTAGCCTGGTTTGAATAGTTACTGTTATTTTAGTAAACACTTCACATTCCAACTACTTAATACACTATTCACTGAAAATAGTGACAAGTCAATATCAATACTCAGCAACTATTTGGAATTCAGTTTCACCTGAAGAATATTTTTGTATTATTTTCTATATACGAATTTCTCTATCTGTCCTTTTCTCTACAGTATTTTAATATGAAAAAGAGTACATGCCGATTCGGGGGCTTCTCATTAATTCATCTGCACAATTCTCAGAATTTAGATGACCACAGAAAGAGAGATTTGTAGTCCCAGATCCCAGTGATTCCCAAATTAAGATTGCGTTTCAGGTGTCGTAAAATGCATAATAACTTGGGTTTGGAAAATGACAGAAGGTTCATCTTTCTACTAGGCTTGACATACATCTTTTTCTCCCCTTGATCTGAATTGTTTCAAAATTATCGTACCTGTATCCTCCAGGGAAAGCAAAGAATCACATCATTCTCTGCAAAGCTCATAGGGCATTTGGATCAATACCTCAGTGCAATAGATTGCTCTCCAGTGCCAGCTTTTATCCTTCAACATGTTTCCTTTCAAAATTCTTCTTTTATTTTTCCTTTCACCCTGTTTTATTTTCTCCAAACTGACATTCATGGTCAGTGCTTGCCTCCACTCTGCCATACCTTCAACTTTTATAATATAATTTATGACCTGGTTGCACACATCTCAGGATTGGGCCATTTTGAAGAAAAATACTCTTGCCTTGGATTTGTAAATGAAAATCTAGGATTCTCTTATTTCTTCCATTTTCTGTTTGCCACCTCCAGCTGTTCACACTGAATTGCAGTAGTGAGTGCTATCCGCTCTTTGCTTTTTTTTATTTTTCCCTTCTTGACTTAAAAAAGCAGTTTCCGTTTGTCTGGCATGTCTGTAGTGTTTCCAGCTTTGTGGAACTGAAAGCATGGGATGAAGAGAGGAGTTTGAGCACTCCCAAATTTCTACCTAGCACCAACTGAGAGCAAATATGAACTCCCTTCCCAGCCATAAATCTAACCGTGTCTGGGAGAAAAGATTGAACCTTGGTTCAGAAAGGCTAAGTTTCAATAGTACTGGACATTTTGGAAATTTTGCACGAGTTAGAAAATAATTCAAGAGCCACATGTAAACCCATGGGATGGGAATATTTTGGGGGAAGTGTGGAATGATCCCAAGTGGAAAACTTCACACCTTTCCCAAGCTCTGCTGGAGGCTTCCAGCTCAACATGGGACCAAGTAATTTCCTCCAACTCAGACCACAACACTTTTGCATACGTTCAAAAAATAGTTACTGACCTTCTCTGACTACAGCTTTCAGAACATTAACTTCTTAAAATATCAAATACCAAACACTGAGACATACCTACCTATTTCAATATTCTCTTCTTTAGTGCCAGTGGAGATCAAATCAAGTATCCTAGACTGGCAGTATACTTTCAGGGAACTGTCTTGATGTTCCAGACAATGACAGTTTTTTTGGTGGGGATTTATTTTTAGTGGGGCTTTTTTCTCTGTTTGGGTAGGCTTTAGGTAAAGAAACATGGAAGCCATCTGTTTGTGGATGTTTGAATAATGTCCCAAATATAAGTCTCTACAGGCCTATCTCTAGGAAGATAAATTCATTTTATTTTAATTGAAAACTTAATTTCCTAAGAAATTGATGAAATGGATCCCACTTCCTACCATGCCCTTCCAGATACAATTTCATATTCTTCAGTAGCAAACTGATCTTCTCCTGCTGACACTAGTCCAGATGTAAGTCCAACTGAAAATTAAATCTAAATGAATCACAGTGGAAACTAATTGGAGGAGTTTATTTTGCTTACCAAAATCTTTTCTTAGCAGGAATATGCTATCCATCATTAGCCGTTTCAAAATATTCCAGTATTCCTGTAACTTCATACTCGAGGTCATACTCTCATGTTTTCTCTCCCCTTTGGTCGAGCTACCACTTTCATTTAGTAGATTCCTGTTCAGCTCTGCCAAGGACACCGTCAAGGTAAATAAGGCATTTCAGACCCTTTTTGGTGTTATGATCAGAATATGGCTTCTCCTTCCTACCAGTCACAGGCCTGCAAAAGTCACAGTTCCTTAGGTCTTGGGCAAAACCCTCTTGCAATATCAGATACGGGGGTGTAACAGTGGGAATATATGGGAACTGTTTCACTTTCCTCATTCTTTATACCTGGAAGCAAAGCTGTGCTCCCAGGAGGACAGCTAACATAAATCGAGTTAGTCCTGTTTCTGAACATCTAACTTTCTGAAATTTCACCTTCATCAAACAATATGAGCACAGCTTTGAATATGTTTTAAGTTAAGAATGAAGGAATAAGAAAAGGAAAAGTAATTGGAAACTTAAAGTGATGGGAAAAAAGGACTGTTTCTGCTCGATTACTGAAAAAGGGCATTGCGCTTTACTTGTTAACGGAGAAAGAGTCTCTATTTTTCTTCATTCATTGAAGATTCATATAAAATAAGCCACACAACAAAACCATTTCTGAAGGTGGATGCTAATAAACTGGCTAAGCTATTGTCCTCTCAAGCCTAAATTAAAACTTGCAACATTTTCATATTTTCCTTTTTTGTTTCCCCTCCATACATATACAAAGTCCTTCAGAGTCAAGTTCGGAACACCTAGTAAGAATGCAGACTTTGAATATATAGAGTGCCTCTCAATGTGCCAGACTCCGTGCTGATCATCTATTGGTTCACCATTGGCTCTAAGGGCAGCCAGGAAAACTTCCTAGCTTTGGCTCTCAGCAACACTATCATGTCTTTATAGCACATTCCTGACTGAATTAATTTTTAATTGCTAAAATAAATTACTGCAACAACCTAAGAAAAAGTGAATTTGATTTTTCACTTTATTAGAATAAGCCATGCTAGCATTCTTGCTGCTCTTCTCTGATTACATTGTATTGAGTCTGGCTTGTGATAGAGAAAAAGATCCAATTAGGAACTGACCTAATCCAATCATACAAAGAGCCCACAGGCTTAACAAAGAGGTTGGCCCTGTATCATCAATCTATCAAGAGTCCGGTGTAACTACTTCAAGTTGTACAAGGCATCGAAAGAGCCACAGACTCTCAAAGTAGTTCAGGTATAAAGTGCTTCACAATCAGTAATAACTTCTTGATTTCTTAGCCCCTCCTGGAAAGCTGGCCAGACATCTGACAACACATCAAGCCATTAGGTTTTGGGTAAAAGGAGAGGAGGGAGCAGAAACTCCATCACTGCTCCTTCTTGGTCAGCCAGCAACGTGTGTTGTGGCTGGGCAGCCCTCCATCCCAGCCTCATGCTCTGAGCCAGCGTATCCTCCCACAGCTCTTCCAGCTGTTTCACCTCAATGCAGCAGGCAGCACGGCCCCATTTTCCACGGAGCAAATGAATTCAATTGTCAGCTCGGTAAATGATCAGAATTTTGGCAGTAAATCTGTAACATAATGGCTGACAGAGCTGCATAAAGACTGAGTTTGCTGCCTATGATCCAAGAAAACTTTCATAAGGAAGCTGCTGGAGGCAGTAGAAGAGGATGAACAAGCCACACCGGGGGGTTGCGGAGGCTGTGCAGTGCATCCTCCTGCCCTCTCCCCTCTTTGTGCCTTGCTAGGTAAGGCACTGTGAGAAATATGACAGGTCTTTCACAACACACTGGAGATTACTTGGTGCTCCAGTCCAGGTGGGCCTGGAAACCACTGAGCCCTTGGGCCCTGCTGAGAAAGGTCATGCTCACACAGCCTCTGTCTCTGGATTTGGAGCTGGGATCTCAATGCCTGGCTTGGAGGACAGGCAAAGTGAGCGGGTCATCTTGCAAAAGGGAGAGAAAAAAGCCAGGCAGCCTGGCAAGTTCCTACAGCACTTCCAGGAGTGTCTGAAGCCAGGCAGGAATTTTTAAGCAACACAGAAGCAGTTCACACTCTTACAATTTCTTTATGATCAAAACCCAGATTGCTTCTGTAGGCATAAAGAAATTAAACCACCAGTTCCCTCCATTAGTATCACAGCACTGCAGAGAAGGGGCACTGTGGGTGTACACATCCTGTCCTTCCTCCAGAACACTCACAGCTTAAGTCATTCCCTCCTAGCACCTCCCGTTTCAAGAATCATGACCCAACACCACTCCAACCAGACAGGCTGGAGATGCCTGGAGCTGTAGAGTGGAGCTGAGTTAGGGCCCAGCTGTACAACATGGACATACAAGTCCATGAAATAGCTCTGCAGTAAAACACGTGGGGGCCCTGGCAGGTGGCAAGATGGATGTGAGTCAGCAGGGCACCATTGAGGCAATAAAGACAAACCTGTCCTAGACCTAGCAGGCCAAGGGATGGGACTCCTGTACTCTGTTCAGCACGTTATGTCATTCCTGGAATGATGTGTCCAGTTTTGGTTCCCTACACATTTCAAGAGAGACAATGAAAAATTGGATAGGGTCCAGTGAAGGGCAACCAGGATGATTAGAGAATTGGAGAACTTCTCATATGAAGAAAAGTTTTAGGAACTGCGGTGGAGAAGAAAAGGGTAAGAAGATCTAGTTATAACTTCTTCTACCTAAAAAAATGTACATATAGAGAAAGCTGAGGTAGTCTTCCCGTCAGGATGTATTTTTACAAAACATAGGTAATGGGCACAAGTTGCTGCAGGGGAAAGTACAGATAAATATAGGGGGAAAAATATTCAGTGAGAACAACTGAACTTTGAAAAAGATAGCTCAAAGAAGTGGTGGAATCTTCTTGCTGGAAAAAAATCGAGGCTCAGCTTGGTAATGTCCTGAATAATCAAATCTTAAGTCCTGCAACAGAAGGAGAGACCAAATGATCTCCAGAAACCCCTTCCAAACCATGCTTTGCTGTGATTCCAATTGAAATCCTAAAGAGAAGGGGAAAAAATAAAGCAATATTTTTCTTGAAATGAAGGTAGTTCCACAAATAAATTTCCTTCACTCAATTCATCTAGAAACAGTATTTTTTAAATAATATATCTCCCTCTCTTCTCAAATCCAATAAAAAAGGACAGGACAGCAAAAGTCATCAGTGTAACTTGCCACACACTGTTGTGTTGTAAAACTACACAGCTTCTTGGAGCCACTTTTTTTTTTTAAACATTTAAGATCCCACACAAAATCAAAAGCAAAGAGCTTAAGTAATCATCAGTAGTGCAAATCATGGATTTATCCTAAATGTCAAATTTAAGTGACTCTGCTACTGAGAAGGGAGAGTAACACATTACTTTCCTGCAGTATTGGAAGGGAAAGCAGAGAACGGAGCTTCCAGCCTTGGCTTGACTGCAGAGTAGTAATCTACAACCAGCTAAAATGACAGAAGGCCTACAAAATGGCTTGCAACAGACTTTTGATGAATTACCTCATCAAAATCAACACACACAAAAAGAAGAAGATCGTCAAGACGATTTACTAACAAAGACAAGACTCCAGGACCATCTTAATGAGAGGAAGTGGTATACATTATTTCTACATTCAAATTTGGAGAAAAAAAATCCTGTGTAGAATCTTAGAAGCAGCAATGTTTAATTATGTTACGTAGTTACAGAGTGTGATCACAGCCATCCAGCCCCATGCTGGAAACCACTAGCAAGACATCTTTAAGACCAAAAATTAGAGCAGATTAAAGTATCCCTAACTCAGAGCTTCTCCAGGGACATTCAGGAGCTGCAGTCTGTCCTCTGAGCAACCTGATCTAGTTGAAGATGTCCCCTGCAAGAGGCTGAGCTACATGACCTTTAAAGGTCCCTTCCAACCCAAATTGCTCTATGAATCATTGATTCTATTCCATGGCTTTAAAATTTCCAGCTTCGGCTGTGCAATTTGAATGCTTATCACAAGCTTCACATATCATTTAAATACAGTCCCTGAAAACTCAGTTTGTTGTTGCCTTGAGCAGTCAGGAAAAGTAATTTGACCAGCAGAGCGATGCTCAACTGAAATAAAAACTGGACAGGGACTTATGCTCACCAACTGATGCTCTGAACTGAAAGCTCATACAATGTCGCTCTTGTTTCTCCTCTAAAATCAAAGCAGCACAATGAGCATTTCATTCTCTGAAGTCTCTCTAATGAGAACAAAAAAAGGGCAGCAGATAGCTCCTCACAGGTTTCTAGCAGGGGAGATTGCTTGTTGGGTCTCCCAATGGGAAACAACAGAGGAAAAGGAGACTAAAAAACACACACAGAGTAAAAGCAAAATTTGGGAGGTAAGGAAGAGAATAAATTATTTATAAAATGAAAGAAAGGGTAAGACAGAACAAGAGGACTCTTTGGCAATTAAAAATCTAACAAAAATAATTAGGAAGAAACCTGAATGACACATAGGACGAAGCAGCCACTTGTTTGCTCAAGGGGCTCTGTCTCCAACACCTCCCTTGCAGGAGCTAGGGAAGGAAGGGAGAGGAGAGCACAGCACATCACCAAGAGCCACACGATGGGGAATACTCTGGCCAGCTGATGTGCTCAGTGGGAGGAACTGCACAGCAGCTCTGCATTTCTCCAGGTCTGATCTCAGAAAAACAGCACTAAAGTAAATATATGCTCCTGTGGAAGTTCAGCCATGTCCGTGGAGCTCATTCATTTTCTAACCTTTTCCCAGCGGCTGGCCTGCAATGGTATCAGTTCACTTGAAGTCAGACTGGATTTCAAAGGAAAGGTCCCAGAGGTGACAAGCAGCTCATTAATTCACTGTAGTGCTTTAGTGCTGGAGGAAGTGCTGTAAACGCACAATCTGAAACTATTCAGAGCCACCAAATAATTATATCACAAGAAGCCACCACACACTTCACATTCACTAATGCTAAAATCTAGCTATGTAATCTGCTGAGAGAATTAATGAAGAAAAAAGGAGGAGACTGGCAATTTATTAAGAAATGCTAATCAACCTGTTTTTGAAGTGTCCCTCATTTGCATTACAAACATTATTATGAAAATTCAGCATTATGCCTCTCTGTGCTGCATTGTACTGCTCTACTGAACATCAAAAATATTCACTTCCTTAGAGCAGGGAAAAAAAGGGAATGAAAAATCATGATCAAAGATAACTTCAATTACTTGTTAATTTCACCTTAATTCCACTCCTGGGATAATAAGCCTTCCTCATAAGTTCCCTTCCCTGTAACAAATTCTGATATATGCTTATAGGCCCCTAAATATATTCCCACAAGAAGTACATGAATAAATATGCATCGGTGTAATTTACATAGCCTTCACCACAAGCATGGCACGCCTGTTCATAAAGAACTCACTACAGTTTACTGTGTGAAAAACTCATTAAACTCCCCTTTGAATACAGGAATGAAACTTATTTTTTAATTTATTTGACATACTTTCATTGGTCTTCTATCCAAAAACATTATGAGGGATGTTCAGAGACACTTTTATTCTCTAGTAAAAATAAAATAATAGCACAGAAAAACCAGAAGTATATAATTTTGATCACGTATCAAAACTTCACACACTCATTCCTGAATAAACTACTTATTTTCCTCTTGCATAGATAAGGTGATATGAAGAAAAGCAAAGTAATTTCTAAGTTGGTTTATCTATCAAGAATTTTTCCACAATTTATCACTGAATATACTTTCTTCCCTTCTCCTGGATCACTGGAATTTTAACTGCAAAGACTCAGGGCAACACACCTGCCTCACTAATCAATACTATGAACAGGTAGAAAATGAAGAAATTATCAAACTTTAAAAAGCAGGACACATAATGAGATATCTCAATTACTTATTCCAGTCCATCAGCTGCATATGAAATACATTTCTGGAAAATGTTTCTCTTTTGAAAAACTGGTGAACTCTGAAAAAATTGATACTGGAAAATTCTTGACCAGCCCTGCCTAAAATCACAGACTTATATAACAGGATTTCCAGAATTTTCAGTGACACCAGACAGACTGAAAGAAATGTTTTTAAAGACACTTGACTGTGTGACAATATATTTTCTCTGGCTATGACTCTGAAATGTAATTGATCAGATGGAATGACAAAACATCTAAAACCCAGCAAACATACACAACTGCTTTTAAAACCACAAATCTTTTGAAAGGAAAAGCGATCTCACCTCAACTTCTGAATAGAAAAATGCCTGTTAAACTTTCTTTTTTTGTGTATTTGTGCTTGTTTAGAAAGCAGAACCTGAGGACCAAAGGTTGCAACAGACTATTCGGAAATGAAAGCCACCAAATGTTGGGTATTAAAATGAGAACAAAAACCCCCTTTTACAGCCACATTAGATAATGAGAACAAGCTCTCAGGAAAAATACTAACTCTCCTTTTCTTCTATATGTCTACTGTTAATCACATATTTTCCTTCTTTCCTTGCAAATAAGGTTAAACTCAGGGATGGGAAAATAAACCTGTATTAGATTCCATTTTATCTCTTTGGGAGAATATGACTGTGTCTTCATTAAGACAAAATGTGGCTGTTTCTGTAGGACACAAGAGCCCACACTTCAGTGATGGGTGTTACAGTTTGTAAAGCATATATTTAGAGTGAAATAACATCTCACATTGGCCCTTCCCATGAGCAGGACTGAAGTTTATGAACTGCATTTTGAAGATAGGGACGGTGATTTGTGCATGACTAAACCATTGGGTATGTAAGGGTGCAGAACTCCTCCCTCTCCTCCTCTCTTTGTCACCAAACTCTTCTTCCCCACCGTGTTAATTTCCCCAGTGGAACAGGTGACCTAATGAAAAGCCAAAATACATGGTCTTCTGCTGTTATAGATGCTTTCTCTGTATCCTGAGAGTCTTCAAAGATTTCTCCCTACCTGAAGACCAGGCCAGGAATCATTTAGACTCAGTGTGTTAGGAAGGGGTCTCATCTGCAGCCTAATGAAGTGATCGATTCAGCAGCACTCTGCTTTCCTGTCAAAAGGGTTATAGATTTTCCTGACATGTCATATCTGACAAAGGAAAAAGGCACACAGGGGAAAGGCTGTGTTGTGTAAGAGAGGGAGTGCTAACCATCATCAAGAGGACATCCCTAAAATGCATCCTTCTCTTCTGCATTTCTGTCTGTAGATCAAAACCTGACCATATCTCCATAGGGCAGGGCTGCAACAAATGATACACGCATTACTCTTCTTTCTACCTGGACTGCAGTTTTAGATGTCCTTCAAATTTCCTTTCATTTTACTAATCTGGATGGCTGAAATGCCAGCCACCTTCAGGGATATATAAAACATCATTTACTCAGTTGAAATTTAGTTTCTAAACTACAAGTATTGCTCTGTGCAGTTGATGTGGCTTGAAATGTAGCAGGCTTGCACAACAAAGTTCTGTGATGTTTTCTGGATTTACTTCATTTTTTGAGTTGTTTTCTCTGCTGTGTAATCCTCCCAAGGCTATAAAAACCCAGGTATTAGAAGCATATGATTTGTTAAACAGATTGCATGAATTTCATTCAGCAGTTTTCATTTACAGTATTTAGATATGGCAGACCTCAGGGAGCTGTTTGAGAAGCCACTCCGTTCTGCTTTCCCCTTTCCTCTTAAACGTGCATTTGTATTGTTGAGGACTGTGATTTCGGAAAGACAGGAATACAGCAGACACTTTAAACTATTCTGATTTTCCCTCCTAGGCTACCAGAATTGAAGCAACAATATTGGTTCTCCCAGTGGGTAGTTCCTCTTTTATTGAGGTGCTTGACAATCTTCATTGCTACAGTATATTTTCTTTTAAGGTTCAGAAGCTGCAGCAGCTCGTAATTAAGTCTCTTCTGATCATATTTTTACTGCATAGCAATCTAATAAATACTAGGAAAACAAAATCTATTAAATGGCAGAGTTATTAGAAAACGAATAAAGAGGAGAAAAGCAAGCATGGATAGGTACAGACCAAGTCACTGCTCAGATGCCTTTAGAATAAGCACCTGGAACCAGGTTCGTCAAAGCAAAGGAACAAATCACATTTGTGGATGCAGTCTTCTGGGAGCTGCTTTTTTCTGTTTGTTTTTTTCTTTTTGCTACACCACATTTGCTGTATCAATTATCTTGGCTTTCCATTCAGATTGAGTTTCGCTCTTAATCAATACTTTAAACCAAGAGCTTGATCCAAAGCCAACAGGGACCAGTTTCTTTGACTTCAGTAGAGTGAAAGCACCAGAATTACTTTAAGTAACTAATCTTCACTGTAGATGCACTATATGTGAAACAAAGCGTAAAATATTTGAAATTACAGCTTTTTAATAATGCTTCAATACCACTTTAATCACACAGACATTTGCATTGGGACTCTGGCTTCATATACCATAATTCAGACAGAAGCTCTCATTTTTGTCCCATTTACCCAACAGTGTAAACAGAAAAACATACATTATAGTAACTACATTAAAACTATTCCACAGCACTTCAAAAGACAAGTCTCAATTTAAACCTCCGTGTCTTATAGTCTGGATTTCAATCACAATACCTGGAGCTAATAATTAAACTCCACAGAAATTACAGAAAGTGAACACTGAGAAAAAAATCAATAAAGAAACCTTTTAGAGGAATATACCTCTGGAACAAATGGTTGCAGTATTCATTCTATTAAATGGTACCTGAAGGAAGGAAGACCTTAAGGCAGTCCTCAGCACAATGCAGCAGATGCTACAGAACAGCTCCCTAACACCTGGCAGATGCAATTTCCGTGTGAGGGACTTTACTGCCTTTTAAATGACAAAACAAATAGTGAGACAAAGCTCAAGTTTACCGAAAACTGTGGCATTAACTCTCGTTCGCAACACTGCACTGCAGTAACCACCAGTGATGGATGCTGAAGTTGAAACAGGATGACTTTCCAGTCCTGTGTGCAGAGGAAAGTCCCATTACATTGTCATTCAGGGATCTAACACATGGCAAGTGCTGCCTCATTTCATTCTTTTTTCATTCTAAAAATAACTCTTCAAATGATAATTTCAGGGTGGTACCTCAAAGTTGTGTGAAGCTGCATGGAGCTAGGATAGCTATTCACCCCATTTATCATCCCTTTGTTTCTTGCTTGACAGGGATGATAGCCTAATTTTTCCTCTGCATTACTAGAACATTCACGTCACATCAAATTATGAAGTCATTAGTTAGTATATTCACCAAATCTACATTAATAAGGCAATAACTTGATCACTGGCTTTTAAAGTGCCAATTCAAAATAGGAAAAAAAGAAGAAAACAGGTGCTGTTTAAACAGCATAATCATTATTCTAATTGATACCTTGAAGTTAACACTACAGAAGGGGGACTAACCACGAGCACCAAACTCCCACACGCACTTTAGTTGAAGCAAGTGTCTCTCACTCAGTGTTTAAGGCACAAGAGTTACTGGCATGGGAGCAAGAACTGCTCCCACTAATGCTTGAGGATCTCTATCCTCCTGAATGTATGCTACTGATTTAACTTCCAAATGCCAAACTGTCAGACCTCCTTGCTGTGGGAGAGTTACAGAGGAACAGGAACTCCAGCCAGAGACAGGGTCATTAAAGGAACCACCTCTGAATGGATGTGTTGCTAAAAAAAAAAGCACCTGCCATGATTCTGTGCTCTGTAGGTCTGATTCTGCTCTGTGAGATTCAAAACCCTTTGAGATTGTGAGATTGTAAGGTATGTCAAGCTAAATCTCAAAGCCTCTGAGGCAGAGAGGGAGAGAACTGGGGTTAAGAGGCTCCACCACATGCCCTGGAAGTTGAAGGATTGCAGAAAATTTCTAAATCTTGAGAGCTTAAATCACTTTTCTAGTAATCTCTCATGGGGTCCTGTTCATTAAGCCTGCAGCTCCTGACAGGCTCTGGATTTGAAGTAAGTATTTCTCCAAGTTCTATCAGGGACAGTATGGAGTGCAGGGCAAAAAAATTGAAGTCTGAAGTTTTCCAGCAGTGGGGAGAGATGAAAAAAACCCAAAAACCAGACAGCCTATTTCACAGTAACAGCGTGGCTGTACATCCTGCTTGCTGAGGGACCAGGGACAAAACTGCTTTCACCTGCAATCCTGACAGGTATCATTAGTGCATTTTAAATAGGTATAACCTCATTAAAAGGCAGTGGAGATTAATCTCCTTAAAACTTACAAATATTTGGAATATTTTATCATTACAAAAATTAATACAGAGAAGAGACCCAGATTTACTTAAAAACATCTTTCAAGGATGGAAGTTCATGTCCCAAGGAAATTGAACAAAAGAAGCCCAGATTTTATGGATTTGTTGTTTTAAAAATCCATTATGCAAAATAAATGTGCAAACAAAAAGAACAATAGCACTCAACTTTCAAGCATATTCCTCTTCACACAATTGTTTTTCCATCTGTCTTTTACATAATCCCTGTGACAGGCGCTCATGGTGGAACATAAAATATGTGTTCACTGATGATACAACTGCACAAACAGTTGTATTGAAGTAGCTCAGGTGCTCAGGCACTTCTATTCTGTCCCAAACATTGAAAGGTTTTACTTTGTTTGAAAACACAGGTGTATTTGTAAGGAGGTAATTACTACTGAACCACTCACTGTTCCCTGACAGAGAATATAGTGCAATTTCCTAGAGATGCTTCTTAAACCAATATAAAAAGGTAAAGTGAAAGAAAAAAGCACAAGCAGAATACATGAAAGGGCACTGTGGCTTTGAACCTTTATATGAGAACTTAACTGAAAACTAACAAAGCAGAAACACATTACAAAGCTACAATTTTGCAAAGTTTGGACATAAAAAACCACCAAAGAATTGCAGCATAATACAAGATTCAACAGGACTTTCCAAGATAAGGGTTTCAGGATGACCCACACAGTGACAGATCACAAGCCAGAGACTGTAACCCTCCACTATGGAGAAAATAACTGTGGTACAAAATGGGTAGTGGCCACTGAGAGAGAAAAGTGGGGGGAAAAAGACACCAAAGACAATATTCAGTATAGGAGTAAAAACATCACAAAGACAAAGGATACATAACTAGCCAGAGAAATAGGTGAAAGAGCTTTCAAGCATTTTAACTTTACAGTGCCTCTGAGGTAAGTAAATATTACCTCTTTTTGCTTCGCAATTGAGGCAATAAGGGTAAATGATTTATCAAGATCACATGGGAAGTCTGAGCCAGAGCCAGGAATCCAGATTTATTACCTAACCTCTACACCATGCTGACTCCCACGAACAATGGAGACAAACTGCAGGGATTCAGAAAGATAAAACCAAAGACTGTGGGCTGGCCAGACTAAGCTACAAAATGAGACTTTAAAAAAAAAACAGTGGGGTTGGCACAGGTTTGCCATGACAAAATGAACAAGCTCATAACTGCACACCAGACCTAGCACAGAATTAGAGATGGAGCGGCTCACGCACACTAAGGAAAAGCAGCACAAGACCCCGCAGAAACAGAATTCTGGTCCTCACACCTTTCTCCCACTGGTGGCAGAGGGAGGGAACAAACGAGAGTGTCAGGAATTAGTCCCAGTGCTCAGTTCCATGCTTGTTGAAAATGCTGGACATTTCTGACATACTTTGGTGTAGCATAAGACCCATACAGAACAGTGAATGTTGAGTAAATTCCATCCATTCCTTGGCTAAGGAATGATTAAGCATTCCTGGGGCTTAACTGTTTCTATACTGTAAAGGCTATCAATGGAAAGGACAAGACAAGGGATTCAGGTTTATCTGAGCATGTATGCAATATTTGGTGAAATGGGTTCAACAAAGAACCATAAAATTTAGGCCTAATAAGAAGTAAAAAAATCACCTATAGGCAGAAGCACTACTCACATATGTACTGAGGGAAAACCTACACATACTGGACAACAAACTTGTCCTGACAATAGAATAACCATCTATTCCAGCTTTAAAATGTGTATTTGTTGGGAAATGGATCAATAGACTGTTACGGGGAACCCAGTTTGACTTATCCAGAAGCTAAGAGTCAACAGCCCCATAAATTCCATTCTGGATGTGAGATTTTTAAGAGGCAGGTGAGCATTACAGAGAAGTGGAAAACTCCTGCTGAAGCAGCGACCTTCACTTGAGCAGGCCTGTCAACACATGAAAGATTTGAACATCAAACGGCTTTAAGGTCAATTTCGGCTGTAACCTTTTAACTATTCCTTTAGCTTTAACATGCATAGCTGAGATCACAGAATTGACACCTATCCTCCAGGTCTGCCAGCAAAATTGATGAAAACAAGCCTAAGTTTAGCAAAATACCCTGAAGAATTCTGTTCCTGGGATACCACTTCTAAGGAGTCATTTTGCCTATTTATTTTTAATTAAAACAACATTTAACACAATGCATAGCTGAAATGAGAAAGTATGATTGGCACAGCCTCAGAGACAGGGTAGCGCTTGCTGGTCAAGCAGGATGAAAGAGGTCATGGACCTTTTCTGGTTTACGGTTCATATCCTCAGGTCCTGTTTAAGTTAGCTAGTTTTGAAAGAGGTCTCAGTAAGGCAGGACATTTTCTGTCCTAGCTGACAAGGTATATGGTTTACCTACATATTTTTTCAAGTGTGACCCACTTTTGTAGCCCCAGGCTCTCAGCAAGATAAAATTGCATTGCCTTTGATGGCGTTCTCAGGATTGGGAATCCTTGTCAGGACTCTCTCTTACGTATCCAAATTCCTTTCACCTCCGTCACCACCAGCAGCAGCCCCACGGATGCTTTCAGTATCTATCCAGGCAGATCAGGATGCTGCTGCTTAAACTAAATCAATTAGCAAGTGGCAGATGTCCAGGGAAAGTAGCTTTTCCATGGAAGTCTGGTTCCTTGAAATCAGTTGAAAGGTGAAGACAACAAAAGTTAAGGACTCTGGCTGAGCTCTAATGTCTGCCACAGGGATGAGACGGACCACAGACAGAAATCAGATCAGGAAGGGAGAGCAGATGAAGGCAGCCCTATGTAAATTGTCAGATACAAACAGGAACCTGCAGTGCAGTGTCCAACTTTTTGCCAGATACGTCTCTAAACAAATTAGTCTATCAAAGCTGACATCTAATTAAATCTCCTCTTTAGTGTCTGTCATTCTTCTTGCAAGTCCATGCAAAAGGGGTTATAGGAAAGTTTCTGATGACATTAAACATTAATTGCCCACTGTATTCTTATATACTCATTCCACCTTACTAGCTCCTAAATCAAAATTTAGGCCACACAGAGGAAAATCCTGTACAGAACATGTGATCACATCAGGATCTTGTGTTGTAAGCAAATCTAAAAAAAAAAAATCTGTAAAAATCTAGCATGTATTGGGAAAAGCATTTAAAATTAAGGGGGGAAGGATCAAGACCTATTCTCCTGTTGAGTAATGTATGGGGACTGAGGGAATTTGAAACCATTCTGTGTTATGTGCCATACATGCTGCTGACAGCCAAAACTCATAAGGAAACCTATCCTAGTGCTATTTGATGACTGACAATGTCCATGTGGCAGTATTTCCATTGGCAGAAAAGGAACATAAAAAGGACAGACAAGACAACTTTAAATTTCCATTGATCTGTCAGACTAAGTTAGAATCCTCGTATTACGAAGCAGATTTTTTAAAAAAGCTAAACATGGAGCAAAAAGGGGACTTCAAACTTCACAGGACCCAAATGCATTCACAGTAAGAAAATCTTAACAAATTATTCTTGACATCACACAATGAAGTCATGATATAGTGGGAAATTGAAACCTTAAACTGTCATCATACACATCGCTGTATATTTATCTTTTAATCTGTAAGCTTTGTTAAATTTTTTTAGAATATATTTTAAAAGGAACTGGAAATACAAGGCTGTGAAGGTGAGTACTCAGAATATCTTCTGATCAGCAGAGGGCAGAGGACTCATTTTTGCAGTGGTTTATTCTGACAGTGCAACACTACTCTTCCACGGAAACCATGTCCATACAAAGGTAACAAAAAATACACATATATCTGAGCAAATGAGACTTTTATAGTGTTCATAATTGCAAAAGTGACTGCCTGGCATACATACCTTAGGGCAGCTGGAGACCTGGGTATTTGATGTGTCTCTATTGCTGCTGCATCTTCAATTTACAATCACTTACTGGTCCAAACCCACTATGAACAACCTTAATTGCATGAAGATTATCTTCTCAGTAGGCTACCACCATCTTATACTGTGACAGCTTTATGTTTTGTTATATTTATGGTTTCCAAACATCACTGCAAAGAAGATAATGAAATTTCTCATCATTACACAGCCAAGCACACAGCCTGCCATGTTTGTGCTGTTTGTGGTGGCTCCAGATGGTGTGCATGTTTATGCAGCCATGGGAACGTTGCACCTAACAAAGCTTTTTCCAGACTTGGGAATATTTTAAGTACTGGACAATAGAAAGTTACTTATTTAAAAAACATTTATAGAAACCTTAAAACCTCAGCAGGATCACATATGCAAAATTTGAAATCAGTGACTTCAGTGATGTTTGGTAATCCATTGCAGCTCTACTCTATGTCAATGTGGCACAATTTGAACTTCATCTGTTTTCCAAAATACCACTTAAAGACACACCAAAAAATCAGAATCCCCATTAGTATTAAATACTTTTTAAAATATACCCCCAAAAGACATCTTTCAGAAGTAAACAACAGAGAATGGTTGTCCTGAAAACACCATCTCGGGACGTGGGCAGCTCTGTGAGCAGTGGCTGAGGAGCCTGTTGGTAGCAATGTCTGATCTGCTTCCCATGTTAAACCAACTGAGAATCTCTTTCCCTGCCTTGCTTCTTACATATGATACCAAGAAAAAACAATTCTCAATTTCGTTGAGTTGTTTTCATAAAACTAAAAAGGTTGTTGGTCCCTTTTGTACTCTAGAGGGTGGCAGAAGCAACCTGGCCCAGCCACCTCATTCAGGTCGGATCAACACGGAGTGTTTAATAAGACGTGGCAGCAGACAGTCCACCTTTATTGCTGTTTTCTAAGCTATTAGCACTAGGGAAATCAAAACAAAGCCAGCAAGACCTGGTTCACAACACTGCAAATGTTTTCTGCTATTTCTTCTCTCCATAGACTAACACAGGAGGTTCTCATTCCTTCAGCAACTTCGTATCCACATTAATGACAGTAGACCAGAGAAAACAAAAGTAATTCCTAGCTGGATTTTCCTTCTTTTGTTTAAATCACTTCTCCTCTTTTGCTGTTTCACTTTCCTGACAAATATTTTCTCTCTTTTATTACTTCATTTATTTTCTTCCCCTTACAAATGTCCCCAATAGAAATGTGAAATGCTAGTGCAGCTTGTAAAAAATGGGTTTGGCTGAGAGAAAGAGAAGGATTCCTCTGACTCATGAATTTGGCCACAAGTAACTGCGTCCTGGGTGAATGTCACAAGATATGAAGCTACAGTATCTCAAATTAGGAAAATTCAGATGAAGACTCTAAGTCAGCATGTCAAAAGTTCACTCTTCACTCTGCAAAAAGCAAGAAGCATAAATTTTCCTGGCTGCTTCCTACTTGTTACATAACCTTCAATTTAAAATGTTATAGTCTTTGGGGAATTTTTTTTTTTAATTTCCTACTTACTACCTTAGTTACACAAGTCACATTTTAAACTGCTGTTGTTGATGGAAATAATCACAGCTCTAGATGATACTCTTTTTATTTTTGCTGCTCTGATTGTAAAATTGATTAATGAGCCCTGAATTTAGAAGCCTCTATACTAACAATCTTGGGTTTTAAAAAGTCTCACCTTCCTCAGCTAAAACAGAATAAGTTGTTACTTCCTGACAGTGAAATATTTATATGTTCACGTGTACATATGAAATATGTTTTAGTAGATAGAGATTTTTGGTCTGTAAGCAGCTCTTGTTAAAAAGAGCAGTGTAACCTCCTGTCACGCAGTTAAGGTAAAGGTGTTGGTCTGCAGACACACTGACGGTTTAATACACATACCGTCCAGAAAAAAAACCTTCCAGTGGTTAAGCCCAAGGTCAACAAAAAGTGTTGGATACTCAAAATTTGAGAAGTGCAACTAAGTTTAAGTTCTTGTTCAGGAGATGTCAATCTTACTTGTGTAAGAACACTTGTGCTGGCTCATGCCACTAACATGATGGATGGTTTACCAGCAAACGCATGTACCTTTTTCTGTATCACCCGAAAAGCCAACAGGTATCCAAAAAATATGACAAATCTTTGATGAAGTAAAGGTGAGAGAGCTCAAATATACTTATCAATATATTCCGTGTTTCTTCTGCAGACTGACTCCTTTTACAGCTGAAGATGAAATAATCACTGTATTTACATACAGATGTAATGGTCCATACATGCAAAGTAAACTCATTAGTTTCCAAACCATTCCTACCACCAATCACCCAGCATCTCTTTAGGCAGAATTCTGAATTTCTAGGGAAGGCAACTGCAGGAAGCTGTGAACTTCCAGTTACTTGACTGCTCAGCCATGAGCTCCGGCATCTCTCAGCACTAATAAGGAAAGAAAAAGTCCATCATGGGGAGATGGGGTGCTCGCTACAAACTGACATCAGAAAATAAAGAGCCTTGATCGGTATTAATTGTAACTAATATAATTAATTATTAAAAAAAAACATAAGGAAAGAAATACTTCTCCCAGAGCAGCAAGACTCTAGAAATCATGTCAAAAAAAGAAAGTGTGTTCCTGACTGAACAAATGTATTGACACCTCAAGACCAAGATATACTGCAAAGCAGCGTTCTCAGAAAAAAACAGGAGTCTCCCCAGCAGCTTTGGAAGTCACTCATGAGGCAGCACAGACGAAACTAGAAATTCAGTATCTTGTTTTGCCCCTGAGGGCTGAGCAAAGAAGGAATTCTTCCTTTTTCAAGAGGTGAAAAGTTAAAAGGAGAGCTGACCCTTCACCCCTACTCAAGTCTGTGGGAACGAGAATCTTTAAGCCTGGACGTGATTTATTAAAAGGGCATGATCAATTAAAAACTCATATTTCTAGCTGAAAATTTTATTACCAATGAGTCTTAAGACATTATCATTACTAAGGGGTAATAAAAACTTTTCCTGCTGTGTTTTTTTTCTCCAGTGCTATGACTACGTGCACATGCCAGTCTGGACAGGTAGCTCCAAATAGTTCAGGTAAGTATTTCATATTTCACAATTATAAAAACAAGTCAAAACCATGTGGTTATAAGGCTACAATTTTTCAGAAAGGTATCAGCAGTGAATTACCAGTAACTATTCAATCTTCCTTCTCTAGTAAATTTGAGATCTATATAGCGTATGTTCAAAGAGAGTAAATATATAGGCAATCTAAATGCTACCTAGTAACAGAGATTATCTGCAGTATAATATACTGCATGAACATACAGCGTTACTTATCAAAGTCTTAAGAATAGCAGGTTTCTTTTTAAATATTAACATCTTTTAAGTCTCTTTCAGGTTGTGCGTTTTCCACATCTCTCCCATCTACCGCGCTACTTCCAACGCAGCAAACCCCTGCAGTGAGGAGGGTCTTTAACAAATAAGTGAAAATTTTCCTGCCACTCTTGACAGCTCCCAAGATGATGCAGGTGACATTTCAGAGGTAGTTCTCAGAAGGTAACACGGCATTTTTTCTGCACACACTTGTAAGTGGTGAGGCAAAAGTGAAATGTCCCTCAAGAACTTGGTACACAGACCAAGTCGAGTCTTACCAAAAGTGCTGCCACAGAACAGGTGTCGGCACCAGAACGGTGAATCCTGAATGTCAGGATTGTGACTCCTGTATTTACACAACCTGGCCCAAGCTCCGACCGGCAGAGAAGTCACAGATTTATCATCATCTTTTGTCTAGCCTACACCTCTCAGGAGGTGAACAAGAGCGAGAACAAGAACAAGGGGAGAATGGGAAAAACAATCTTTTCTTATTAATATTTTCACTCAATGCAACTTAACGCGAGAAACAGGCCTCAGCTCCTGACCACACACGGCAGTACAAGCACCACTTGCTGCAGAGTGGAACACAGAGCCGAGTGTGGAGATAGCCAGCTACGAGCTACCAACCCCACCCACCAGCACCAAGCAGGCAGAAAGAAAAATATGCTTCCCATCAAACCTGAATCCTTGAGGTGCCTTGGTGTAGCTCCAAAGTTGGAACATCACTTTGTGCACCACGAGTGCACAGAGAAAATGTCAGAACTCTCTCAAGTGTGTACTGGGCTGAACCTCCGACCTATGACCAGCATAAACTTTTCAAGTGTCTCATGCACACGCTGAGAACTGTGTGAGAAGTGTGCTCCGAGAAAACATGGAGCTTGAACATGTGGACTGGCACTTTTCCGTGGTATTTTCCTACTCAGATTCTTTGAATTTGTAAAGTATTCCCCTTCAGAAAACCCTACAGTGGCTGTGGTTAGAGGCCAAAAATTATTTACAACTACACAAAGCACAGAATAGCTTGAAGACGACCAAATATGTACAAATAGCTGGTAATAAAGCAGAACATGAGACTAGTTTTTAGCATTTTACTGATTTATAGTAATTTAACCTCTTTTTTTTTTTTTGTGCCTTATTCTCAGTCCTAAAAACAAAACAAAAATCCACTTGAGTCAGGACAGAGGTCAGCAATCACCATTTCACCTTAAAATATCTCCATTTAAATGCAAATACTAGCCTTTCTTCCTGACCTTTAAATGTCCATTTCATAGAAATGGAATAGAAAGTGTAAATTTTGTGTCTTGGTATCTCTAAGCAGCTCCTGTGTCATTTAGTCGCAGTTTTTGACACATAACTCCTTCTTATTAAATACATTCCTTCTGATTAAATATATCATTGTATCAGCATGCTCTAGCTCCTCCGAGAAAAAAAACCCAGTAATTTTGCATGATGTTTCATTTCACAGAGTACACAGATTAAAATGGAGATTATCATTGCTTCTTGCTCTCTATTATTTGAGATAAACCCAAGTTTACATGATACCAACAAAAATGCTACAATATTCTTTCTGGAGCTTGCTGTCAACAAATTTAAACAATACTGATACCCACAGCAGAGGCTTGCAAGCTCTCCTCGAACACATTCACCTAACTCAAAACCTCCCTTGTGTACCTACACCCATGCACTACCCTTACATTCCCTGGCAATTAGCAGATGATTTATGCATAAGAACAACAAAATAAATGAACTGATATTTCCTTTAACACAAGAAGATTAAAGAGATTCCTCCCTGCTCCTAGGAAGAGCCGTCCCGTGTTTCTCCTCCTCCAGGTACTCTGCACCTCCATAGCAAGGCAGGGAAGGCCTAGCTCCTTGAAAGAATTATTTTCTGCCTGTTTAAAAAGCTTGACACTGCCATTTAAAAGAGCAATCACCTGTAAAATGTCAGATTTTCAGCTGGAGGACAAAAAGGTACCAGTTCCTGGGCCAAATATAGCCACATCACCACCACGCCATGCTGCAGTGACGCAGCCCTCAAGTGGGCCGGAGCCGACAGGTGCTCATCACGCCCTGGCTGTCCACCGGCGGGAGCACCTGGATGAGGACCGCCCTGAAGGCGAGTCCGAGGCCGGCTCCCGGGTATAAAGTCACCGCCTCTCCCTCCACAAAGTTCTCTAGAGTTTGGTCCCTCATTGATCCCCTGTTCTGGCTCCCGCCTCCGAGTTTTCCCCATTCGCTGCTGATCCCGTTACTCCTCCCCCATGGCTGTTCCCCGTTGGTTGTTCCCCTTTTCTCCACCCAGTTACCCCCCGCATAAAACCTTGTACCCGCGCGGTTTTTCGGGGTGTTCTATGTTTTTCTGTCTCGTGGTCTTTCTGGAATAAAAGTCCCGTCTGGAGCCCATAGAGAAGACCCGTGTCTGTCCTTTGCCTCGGGCAGCGCTCGCTCCGTGTGGAGGCCGTGTGTGCCCGTGTCACAGCCTGGCCGCCCGCGCCGCTGCAGCCCCTCAGCCGCTGCCCCGAGGCCGCGCCTCAGCGGGAAGGGCGCTGGGCACCGCAGGCTGCGTGAACTCCGCATCAAAGGTCCACTATTGGCTGCACCATCATTTCACATGTCACGGGCTCCCCTCCCTGTTTCACCAAATAAACATGTTAATAGGTATAGTTGTCCTCACAAGAAGGCGAGCAGGATTCTCTGTGCCTGCATATGTACAATCATTTCCGTTGTTGCTGTTTTCCCCAGTTCAGTCATTAGTTTCTTAAATTAGAGCCCATCCCCTTCCATATATTTTATTTCATGATTCAAATCAGGACAGACTCAGTGTCAATGAATTACATATGCAAAACACATTCATGCTCTGGCAAATACGACTCTAACTTTGATTAAAAAAACATAATTATGCTTTATTATTTGGGGGATGGGGAGAAAAGTTTTAAAGACTGATTTTTCATGATGGCATTTGTTCCTCTGACTATCAATCTGGCTAAGGGCAGCAGCAAGCCTAAGGAATTGTCAGAGTCTCATCTCTCGAATCAAAAGATAATGAAGAAAACCCAAGTGTGAAAATTGGTGTTTTGTACAGATGATCAGAGTAATTTCTTGAAAACATTTTGGAATGAAATGCATTTCCTGTTTATATTCTTTTACATTGTACAAAAAGTTTCTCTACTGATTCTGCATTTCAGAGCTTAATAATTAAGCAAATTAACTCCTTAACACATACTATGGAGTTGAGAAAGATTTATGCATGCAAAGGACCCAGCACCACATCAGACGATTACTAACTACAGCAGCTAAAGAATCACAGCACAGTCAATTCAATTTTCAGTGATGCCTCTTTAAGCTCTAACGAACCATGGGGCCCTAATGAGAGGTTTCACTGAATCCGGGCCAATCAAGCAGAAATTTTATGGAGAAAAGGTAAAAGCTAAGAAGCAAAACCACTCAATAAATGTATTTTACAGCAATGTATTCAACCATGGCTTAACAGCTATCCTTTAAATCTGTAAAAACCAATCATGATAGAATTTGAACTTTGCAGTGCAGGTTTGGCTTCCTTCTTCCCCCTTTGCCTCTTTGCCTCCCTCCAAGAGGGGGAGACAAGCTGTAAGAGGAGAAGAAATAAATGTTGAAAAACAGTGAAAGGAATCATGATATCCTGGTTTGTACCCTGGCAGTATCTTAGGCTGCCCTCAATAGCTTGAACCACTTTGATTTATTGGGCCATTAAAGTTCTAGCAATAATTCCAGTGAACTGCCACAACTGATGGTCACTGACAGGAAGGGTTTTTGCCTTCCGCTTAACAGTGCTAAAAAATGCAATCCTGACCTCGCTAAAGTCAATAGCAAAACTTCCGCTCAGTTCCGACTGGTGGAGTTTTATACAGACATCTTCCAACCTGTAAAATGTTTTCTAAAAGAGTAATTAAAGTATGGCAAATGAGTGTTGTGAGTGTTTGTCAGCTGGCAAATTCTGTGCCAAAATGAAAACTATAATCAGAGGGATGGGTAGTCCTTTACAATGCAAAGGACAAAAATGGGTTACCTGCTAAGTGTTTGTCTTTCAAAGTATTCTTGGGCTCAAGAAGGCTGCATGGTAAGATATGTTTCCAGAGTAAGCAGCAGAATCTGCTGAGGAAACAAGAGCCTTAGCAACAGATTTAACTTTTCTGACTAGAGCATATCAGAGGAAAAAGAAAGGAATCAATACCTCTGAATGCTTTCTTGTTGAAAGGGAAGAACTTGGATGCTGATGATTTACCAAAGGTTGTTCTCCTTAGAACAGTCCAGGTTGGGATGGAGGAATAGTTCTTCATGAATTTCAAGACAATAGAGGCTTTCTCTTCAGAAGATGATGATGAGGAACAATAAAGAAAAAAAGATCTTTCCTTCCGGGTTTTAAGAATTACAGTAAAGATTATTATGCCACAGATCTCTCTCTCCCTTCCTCTTGAAGGAGCAGAATTGGGACATGTCATACTTATTCAAGATTAAGAGCAAATTATTGGATTTTATTTATTCTTTAAAGACTCCTAGAAAAACCCCGTGTTATGGGGGAAAATACTTTCTACACAGCATTTAACTGAGGTTTGATGGACACACTGGCACAGGAGGTTTTCTGAGGAGATAATAAAAGAAACTAATCTAGTTTGCTTGGCGCTGGAATAAATGAAGTCAAAGAGTGGTCACCAGTACACTGCATTTCACCTCCATGTTAGGTCCAGGAGGATGAACCTGCTTTCCATTCTTCATCTGTAAAATGGAAATGCTATCAACAGAGTAATATCATGGAGTAGTATCAGTGAATAAAAATATAATAGTATCAAGGAACTTCTGATCCTCTTGGTTCAACCTCTCACACAAGGATGGTAGGTCCTTTCTGGATATAAGTATATCCCTTCAGCCTTAAAGCAGGTTTCACTGTGAAGCTACAATACCTTTGTTTATAAGCTGAGATTGTCACAGGGCTGTGATGCTTCTAAACCACATAACCTCATAGTTTAGACTACGCATAAAAAGATTCTAGTGCTTCAAATTCTAGGCTAACTCGAAACAAATGTGTGAACGAGAGGAGCAAAACTCTACTCTGTTTCCGCTGCTTTTATAGGAGGAGTAGTGAAAATTTAACTGAAAAAAATGTTGTTTCATAAAGATTCTGAAAATTAGTTGTATCATTGAATTTTAACACACAAATGTAGTTATACAATCTATATACTTGGAATCATTAAAATGAAGTCCCAAATAAGAGCTGCTTGTGGTTTTTGTGTCAGAAAGACATCTACCAGATCCTTCAATCCTTCCCTTTCCAATATCACGTTTAAAGTTTCCCAGTTTTTATTTTAATTTCTAGGAGTTTTGCAAAAAAAAAAACCCCATATTATATGGATATGTCTAATAAGTCAATTATTTTCTCTCAAAAGTTTGGTGGTTTGGTGGACAGCAAAGTCCATATACCCTGAAGAAAAGACAGAATTTAACAACACTTCAGTTTAGCACAGTCTAGACAGTCTGAAGGATTGACATCAAAAGACAGAATTTTTCACTGCTATACCTTCATCCTGACTCTGACCCGAGCTCATAATTACCTTCATGTCAGTGAATCAATTCAGCTGTGCTGCTAGAATGCATAAGTACTGACCTTTGATAAATGTGAAACCAGATGGCTTTGTTGGATCAGTGGAAATTTGGCACATATCACACACCACAAAAACTATGCTGGTCTGTCAGCATCTCTTTTAGCTCTCCCCTTATTTTATAAGAGTAGAGAGCTGGATCAACACAGAACATATGCTACGCTCAAAAGTCAGGGACGGCTGTTCCCGCTTGCTCTTCAGGCACGTTTAAGAAGGAAGGTAGCAAGGCAGCACTTTCTTACCCCTTCACAAGCCACTCCATCTCTCATATGCAAGAGAAGTTGGGTTTAAAATTCTGGAAGGAATAAAAATGTCTTAAATTATCAGCACATACAATCAAATTACTTAGTAAAAGAAGAATATTTGTTAGCTGTATTAATCAGGGTAATGGGGATAGCGTGGTAGACTTAGCAGTCTAGGAATTGCCAGACAAGATCATGATTCAACTTCTTCAGTATAATTTCACCAACTGTGGCCAATACCAAATGTTTCCAAGTAAGATATAAGAAATCCAGATGGACACAGTTAAAGGATAAAATTATGCCTAAAGATAAACGTTTTCTCCACTTTGTGAACATAATCCAACTTCATCTTTTGCCCTGAAGCAGGGTTATTTAAATTACTTCCAAAACCCAGTTTTTCTCATTTAGATCTAGTTTCACATAGCAAAAAGGCTTATGTGACTACTCTGGCCATGACAGTTTCCCTTCTTCCATCACCAAAACGTGACTTTTGAACCTTTTGGCCAACTTCATCAAAACTAAAATGAAAGGGCATGAAAGTCTTTGAGACAATTAAACTCCCAGAGTATCATGAACACCAGCTGACAGACCTAAAGAAACACCTACATTCCTGCATCTGCTGAGGGAGAGACAGGCCATTGCCTGCAGCTATACATCCCGTTTGGCAGCACCCGGACAATCCGTCACATCACACTTACAGGCCCATCAGCCAAATCATGCCTCACCCAAGCCAAAGCCTTTTGACCCAGCAGAGGTAAGGGTCTCCTGTGCAGTCCAGGGCAGGAGAAAGAAAAGGAGCTGTTGTTAATTCACTGGGGATATTCAGGTGACAAAGGACACATCCCCAGAGGAAACTCGGTTTCATTCATTTGACTGAACACCAAGTAACTTGAGAGGCTTTTCCCTTCACGTCTAAGTACTGACCTACAAAGGTCTAATCCCAGCACCTCACCTTCCACCTTTTGCTTTTACTTCTTTTAAAGACTTGGGTTAATATTTTAGAGCTGTAAGTAATCAAACATTACACATTTTTTGTGTCAGCTGTTGATTTCCATGGCTTGTTCAAGTTTCATTAAACTTCTCCCATTTTCTTCATGCACCACAAACAAACCAAGTTCTCCCCTCTGTGTTGTTCTATATACCAACTATTTGATGCTTTCTATGCCTTCCTCTACTGGGAAAAGAGTTTTTCTGCAAAAAAAGACCAATTCTTTCTGTGCTCCTAAATTATTTTCACCACTTAAATATGGATTATTTTATGTTCTGTGACAGTTTTTCTCTGAGAAAACATGTAGAAGCATCAGTAGTGCAAACACTCAACTAATACAGTCTTACATTCTCTTCTGCACATTCACAGTCCGTGCCTTAGACAAGGTAACATTTGATTCAGTTTTTTAGCTGCAATCATACATTGGTCAAGAGCCCATGATAACAATCATTTCTTAAAAGGAGGGCATCTGAGATGCAATGTGTTTACATAGAAAGACACTATACTAGGAATACAAACATGTACAGGAAAAGGAATTTAGAGATGTCATGGAGAAGATGTCTGAAATTCTGAGATTAATTTCATCTGCATTCCCTTGTAGGTGTTACAATGACAGACATAATACTGTAATATAATACCAAGAATATATACTATCTGTTAACAAGCACAATAAAAATATTTACTACAAATGCGACTGAACTTTCAAGGATGCTGTAATCAATGCAAACCTGTTTTATCAAAGGAGATATACACACATGAAATTTGCACAGCAACAGGAAGCAAGAAAAAGCAATTTAAAAAGTATAACCAGAAGTGAACATTGCCATAGTCTTTTACTGTTACAGATTCTACTGAATAAAATTGCTAATAACATGCCCACAGGCAGATAAACATCTGGAACAGAAGGAAACAGTTCACCCATATCAGAACATAAGCTGAACTTCTCATATAACCTTCACTGTGTGCATGTCAAGGCATGAGGGTCAACTTCACATGGCACCTGGACTATACCACACCACCGTGACACATCCAAGCACACACCACTGAAAATATAATCCATCACGCAGAGGAAAGGCTACTGCACCTCCTGACAATAAAAAAAAGGACTGATGAACATGTCCGAGAAAAAAGTAACTTTTGCCAGCCTTCCTTCAGCTTTGACATGAGTTCATCCTTAAAAGGCTAAATAATGAGCATTGATGCCTTAATTTGTTCATTCGAACATTAGAGACTTCCAGATCTATTAATGTGATGCTCTATTTAAATAGTGTGCTCAATCGCTAAACTTGACTACATTAAATTTGAATTTTAAGTGATTAATTTAAAACAACTTTTCTCCTGGAATAGCAATTGGTATTTAAGCTTTTCGTCTGCTGTCAACATTTAAATTAGTTGTATATAAGTGTTCCAACCTGAAAGGGTAATAAATCAATTAAAATCCATTTACTATGCCATATCATGAGCACATGTCACAGATATAACCTGGTGGTCCCAGGGCAGTGTTTTAATATTTTAAGAGGGAAAACGAGTGGCTACAAAGCAGAATATGGTGGAGGCACATCAACACAACTAGTAATATGCAGGTCAGTGATGATTAGTGATAAAAAACACTTAGTGACCATTGCCTATGAGTCTGGGCACAGGACTAAACAAGCTGTGCTTTATTATCGCATTTACTATTTTCTGGCAATGGACATATTTATTTGAAGCAGAGATTGATCCTACTGCAGCTTCTAGTCAGGCAAGGAAGCAGTGCAAGTAATTTTAGCGTGTCCAGGAGTAGGTTCTGGTAGGTTTTGGTCTGTTCCTGAAGTCTTGGTGACATAAGTTGCTGACAGCTCAGTGACTGAGCAAGTGTCTGCAGTCAACTCCACTGTGGGGCTTTTTGCAATGGAAAACTGACTTTAAACACATTTTAAAAAACCTCAAAAAAACCAAAAATAACCAAACCCACGAAACAAACAAACAAAAAAAGAGCAAACCAAAGACTGATAAGCAAAATAAGTTCACACAGCAAATTTTAGGAAGCCAAACTAACCACTGCTAGTATCCCCAAAATTCATCTCAGCGAATTTGATTTGTTTCTGCCAGGAAATAATTGTGAGAGCCATCTGCCAAAGCAGTACTAAACCCCTCTTCTTGTTACTGACATTTTTACAGGAATTATTTATTTATTTAGTAATATTAAAGGAAAACAAATGTTGTCCTGTAGTAAGAAAACAGTAGAGACAAAGAGCAATTGGGGTTGGAATGAGTGACACCATCAGGTTTGGAGTGGCTGGACTGAACTGGCTCCTTCTAGGCAATGATATGGAATAACCAAAGGTCACAAAAGCAGCAAGTGGAATGGAAAATCTGATTTTCTCTAATCAAATTTTGTGCATACAGGTATGTGTAATCTAATTCCAGGCTGCCAGATTAAGTTATTAACCCAATTATGTTCATTTTATCACCTTGTAAATATAAGCCATCACTTTATTTAAATTTGTTCAACTGTTAAAGGCTAAGAGAGTAATATATTCCAATGTCAATACAGTGCAAAAATGCATTTCATATAGAAAGCATCTATTTATATGAATCTTAATCAGTGCAGACATGTGCAGAAGTGTTTCTTAGAGCAGACCCAGAGGCACAGCAGACAGCAAATTGAGTGGGCACAGAGAAGACTTACATTAGTGGAACTGAAAACTCATTTCTTAGGCCCATTCATAATGTGGGAATTATTGTCCCATTCCCTACAGACTTTCCATTATCCCATTACAGGGAAGCCAGAACTTCTATCTGTGCTTCCACACCCATGCACATATTGCATCAGGAGAACTTAATTTGGCCGAAGGCCATAAATTCACAGTGAAAAGCAAATGAAGATACTCTCAATCTGGTCACCAAGGCATGACATCCTAAAACCCAAGAAGGATAGAGCTCAGAAGCCTTGCTGAATACAGCATGTTCCACCTAGGTGGTAAAGACCAACTGTGCTATAACAATGTGGCTGTCCCAAAATTAGCAGAGTAAATATATACATGTATCCTGAGGGCCCAATGACCAATTTTCAAACTGTTAAACACAAGCAAATTGAGAAGGAAAGTGCATGGTTCTGCAGCTCAGTGGCACTGATTTCTTCCAAAATGTGTCCTGCAAAACCAGGCCAAACAGCTATTCTTCTAATCCTGCCATGTTATATTGAACAATAGTGCAACAACCATGGCAAATGGCAGGAAGACGGGATACCAGAAAAAGGAAAAATGGGGTTTTTAGTTAGACAGCTAAAGAACTTCCCTTATCAGCCACTTGTTCACCAGGGCTCTTCAGCCCATGCTTAAGTGCTTTGGTGAACTGGGGCCATGGCACCTTATCCATCATGACCACATTTAAAAAAAAAAAAAAAAACACAAAAAATCCTTAAAAATACATACTTTGAATTTCAAAAGGAGAGTTTATCTATGAAGCAACACACCATCTCCTTGTCAGAGGCAATCTGTTATGAACAGAGAAGTATCACAGGATGAGGAAGACAGCTGTGAGAACTGCTGAGGTCTGTTTTAATTAATTGTAGACAAGCATTCCCTTTTTTCAGTGTGTTTTTACTCTTTCCCGTTTTGCCTGCTATTCTTCTCAAATAAACCATCATCATCTGTTACAAGATTTCATGAAAGCCACTCTTTTTTTATATCTAGCTGCCTGTTCTCTATTCTTACAAAGCCAGTCAGATCGAGTCACCGACAGGTGACTGAAGTTCACACTTCAGAAAGGAATTCTGAGCAGATTGTGAAGTTTGTATCAACACTGTCCAAACACACCAGGCAGGAGAGAGAAGCAGGGTATCGGTCAGGAAGAGGCCCACACGTGGCACTGACCTCTCTGCTATCGCTGCTGGCTAATGTGCAGTTTATTAAGGCAGGTTCTTGTGTGAGCTATTCAGTGTCAGCTAGAAAGGGCAGCTTATCCTGTAAGGGAGGTTTTAGTGCATCTCTAGCAGCCCTCAAAACTACCCTGTCCCACAGCAGGTTTACTATCCCAAAAGATAAGCCATAAGTGCATTAAGAGGGACGCCTGCCTCTCTTAAAACCAACACATTAAGGCAAATTTAAAGCAAATTACGTTAAGGCAGATGCAAAGCAAAACATAAACAATGCAAAATAGATGGAAATGAACCATAGTGTGTTGCCCTTTGAAACATGAGTTATCCAACCATATAAGCAGCAGCACCGCATTAAGAAAAAAGGGGTGCTTGCTATGTAGATGATGTACCTCTCTCAGAGGAGCAGCACAGGTAAAGCTCACCCCGGAGAACAGAGTGCTGGCTGCTTCCTGGGTGCAACACAAACCACAAGAACAGATCAAAGGTATTACCTTGGAGTGGTAAAAATAGACGAATCAAAACAAAGGAAATGCATCTCTACACACCCCTGCGGCAATCATGTAATTACCTGTGTTTATATGAACGCATGGACACCACCCTCTTCTCATAACAGAGAACTACTTTCCTCCAAACCCCACTGAGGGCTCCAAGAACTCAGCACGTAGCCCTAACCAACACACAGAAGCCATTAAGCATAAAAAAAAGCCCCACTCTCTTTCATTAACTAATATAAAATATTTTTAAATGTCAACTGTAACAATTATTACTTTAAAAAGTTGTGATGGAGGATCATAGTAACTTGAGTGGCCTGGAGAAGGTGAGGAAGTAGCAGTTGTTCACCACCTCTCCATGTGCAAGAACTAGAGTCACTTATAACAGGCTGCAAGGAGGCTGAAGAAAATCCCAAATAGAAACAAGGTTCTTCAAAAAATATGCAATAAAAGAATGAAAAAAGTGACAGAGCACTCAGATGTGAAGGATTATGAGAGTTCAAAAGCAACAATAAACATTCAAGAAACTAAAATCTAATAAGTTTATTTTAAGGAAAATAACACTACTGTTGGCTGAGGACAAAAATCTGGAAAATGGGCTAATAAATCTGAGATTTGGGAATATTCTCACTGGCGCCTGACATGACACTGGGCTAAACACATCTTCAGTCTGATCCACTACAGCCAGCATCATTTCTTTTTCCAAAACTGGTACAATTTGTAAATGCCTGTGGGGGATTCCAACCTTTAATCTCCACTTCCAAACCCATGACACAGGTGCTTTGACACAAAGGGCTACAGACCTCTGGAAAGCTGCTCGCTTGTATCTGTCAGCTTTTCAGGCTCCTCCAAATTTAAAAGCTGGAGTTTCTAAGGAGCCTTCCAATAGACTGGATGTCCTCTATCAAACATCTTAACATAAAAACCAACTCAATTTTGTGGATTTTCAGTTTCATTTATTTAAGCAGTCAAAACACACCTTTTTTTCCTTGTATACACACTGCAATTACTCATTTGAATGCACTTATGTTTTATCAGAAAGTATAATATAAAGATCTCTGTAAGGCCAGCTCCCCACATAATGTAATTTCCCTCCATTACCCAGTTTGCTTAAAACATTTTGCCTGGGAACAGTCAGTAATAAAAAGCACTTCAATCGATCTTATCCTTGAGCTGTGCCATAATTTTCAATTCAGGGTGTCAGCACCACGCACAGAAAGGCAAGCTGGAGTCTGTTATAAAAATATCAAGCATATTAAAAACAAATTGGTGAAAAACTTGAGAGATCACTGTTCCCTTCTTCAATCAGCCTGAACTTCAATCTGAACCCAACTTGAACAGATTAATACATGACTTTATAACATCTCCACATTAAACCATCTCAAAAATTGTTAAAGGTACCTTTTCCAAATGCACAAGTCCAACTGACTTTCAACAAAATTCTTATTCCGACCTCAAAGAGAAGTTGGGATGGGTGGGAATTTAACATCCACCTTTCAACTTCAGGGTAAGAGTCTTTAAAAGCTTTCCTCTCCTCTTAGCTGCTCCAGCATGGATCTAAACTATTTTACTAAAAAAGTTACTTAGATTTCACACCACCACAGCTGTATCTTGTAGAATCTTTGATACATCAAATAACATTTACCTTTTACTGTTTTCTGACAAACTCAGATTTTCTCATAGGGTGAGAACTATAGCTGTATCTAGATGAGAATTGGAGAGACGCATCCTCCTCTCATTTAAAAATTGCTTTAATAAGTAAAACAAGGAGATGAGGGTACTCCTGCAACCATCATGCAAATCTGTGACCAAACTGTATTGTTTGCAAAACCTTTCTCGCATTATGAAGCACTAAGCACAGAGGCAGTGGGCTCATCTATGAGCAACAGTTCCTGTGGACTGCTGCAGAATAAAACTGTATAATAGTGGATTTACCCTCGTTTATCAGAGGAAAGAGACTGAACTGATCAGATCCACCTGTGGTACTCCCAGAGCATTCCCACACTGCCCAACAGGAACATTTTGAAAACATGAGATGGATGAAATGTGTGAGGAAACTCGACGAAGATTAAAAAATCCCTTTTTGTCAGTGCAGGGAGACTCACAGCATTCCTTGACCCTCAGAAAGTAAAACACAATGGCTTCACTGATGTCTGTTCAAAATAATGGAGCTCAATGAGAAATTTTAAAAATAAAAGTGTAGAAATAAAGAAAAGGTAAACAACAAAGTAATGGAAGTGCAAGACAGGCAAAAATGAGAGAAGGGCAAGTTTGCTATGTATTATATGTGTCAAAAAGTCCCTTCTCTTTGACATCTCTGCAAGACCTCTCGTAGCATATAAAGTTACACCAGCAAATGCACTAAAATCCAAGCACAGGTTGGTTATTTTGCTATATGGACCTAAATTCACTCAGAGACCATCCAGTATTGTAAACAAACATTCTTTCAAAGCAGATAAGAAGAAAAATCTCAAAATTTAAATACTGTGTACCTCTGTGGAAGAAAGGCTTGATTCAGCAACTGATGAAGAGGCACACCTGTGAAGATTTACTTCAATAGTATATTCCATGTTCTTTAAATATTAAACTTGAAAACATTTTTTAACCAGGCCAGTATTTTACTCAAATTTATCAAAAACTACATTTTGTTTCTTTCTTTTTCACTGGATTTCTTTTCCTGAGGTGAGACCTCTTGCAATTAATTTAAAAATATACTTAAAATCAACTTGCAGGCCATAATATTTATGACTTGATACCTGCCAAGCCCCTTAACAGAGCATCACAGTTAAACCCATGGAAAGAGTTAGGTAACAAATTTAATTTTCTAAGAAACATTTGATAGCCTGTGGAGAGCCAGCCCAACTAGCAGAGAGACTCTTGCAGATCTGCTAAGGAGTCGTTAGCTACATGAAAGTGGATTGTTCATTACTAAGTTGTTTGCTCTCCTCCTCTCTTTTTCCCGAAGTCAATACATCGTATTTCACTCCAGAAGCCATTTTCTTTTCCTCTAATTCTTCTTATGTCTCTAATAATTAATTCATTTTGCTTACACTGCAGCAGCCTCAAAACCATGGTTTGAGTTTCTCAGCAACAGAACCCTGCCAAAGGCAATGTGCCATGCCATAACCTCAATTACAACTTACATGGGAGAAGGCTCCACTTACTTGCTGCGGGAGCCACTCTTTTGTCTTAAACAAAATTCTCCACGGGTTATTGGGTCCCAAAGATGTACAGCAAAAAAACACAGCAGATAATATGAAAAAAATCCATTTCAGAGATGGAAGATCCATGTCAGAAAACACAGATTAGAGAAGTACATCACTATTAGTAGCTATCCCGTCACATGCTTTCACAACTACAAAATATTTGTGATGGGGTTATGAAAGCACAACACTCTGATCTACCTCACTGACTGAAATTCCCAGCAGCTGCCTCAGCACCGGCTTTTACGCTCCCACTTCTCCCCCTCATTTGCCCAAGAAAGGATCTCTTTGGTGGGCAGACACATACTATTGACAGACTTCAGTGTATTGTTCCTTCATTTACGCATCAGTCAAAAAGGCCACCTCCTTTCTATGGAAGGGAAGGCAAGTTAGTGGAGACTTGTGGCCACTATAATTGAAGTAAGTGGAATTAGCTGTGCAGCCTTCAGAGAAAGGCCTAAAAATCATTTATTGCCCCTACCCCTGAAGGAGAGCAAAAAAATTTGGGTTCCCTGAAGTCTTTTTAGAGATCTGACATTCCAAGAGAAGTTCAAAGTCTTTCCACAATGTGAAAAATCAGATAGAAGACTTTGAAATGTGAATGAAGAAATGCTCTGTCCAATTAACCACCAACCCTAAAAGAAGGCAAAGTCTGCTGGCTTAGGATCACAGAAGCCAAAATAAATGAGAAAGGATCTTTTACAGGGGAATGGAGAAAATGTTTAAAATCTTGTATAGAGTCAAGAATGAACTGGCATGAATATTATTTATGAAATCACCAATGTAAAAAATTAATTCTTCTTCCCTTGCACTGAATAACAGCGAGTTAATAATTTATCTTAACAAACAGTATTTATTCACCTGAAAAGACAGAAAACTATTTTGTTAGTTAAGTTTATGTAACTTCTATTGGACATGCATAGCAAGAGATAACTCATTGATGTGAATATGGCACAAACACCTCAGGTCTGTTTTCCCTTCTACAATTCAAGTTGGTAGAAGCTACATGATTTTATTCACAAGCTGTCTGCAGTTTTCTGTCAGAAGAAGCATTATGAATCAAAATACTGAAAGAAAAGGACTAACATTCAGTCATAAATAAGACAACAAAACAAAAACAGCAGCGAAGAAAATAAAAAAGCTGTTGTAAGAATTTGCAGGGACTTATAAATATGCAAAATTGTTTAACTGGACTCATGACAAATTTTGGTTTAGTGCAATGAAATAAGAAACCATATGATGAGGTTCAAACTGAAGGCAAGGTTTTCAACAACGGTTCGAGTTTTGCAGTTTAAATCTTCCTTCTTAATTGTAATTGGGAACAGTCCAATGCTTTCCCCCAAAGTGTATTCTGCTCTTAGTGTAAGTTTAACATGTGTGGCATGTCCCTTGAGCAGCATATTCCCAGTGCAGGAATTAAATGGTCAAGACACTTGTAACGTAAGAACTGGAGTGTTCAATATATGCAAAGTAAAAAGAAATAGTGTAATTTGGAAAGAAACTGAAAGAAAAACTGACAGCTGACAAAGACAATAGCAGAATTTAGCCAGATGTTTTCCACAGCAGGGTGGCTCTGATCACTAATGCATCTTACGGGAATGAAGAGGAAAAAAATAAATGGGAAAGTGAATTACTGTATGACCCAAAATAACTGGAGCCAAAGGTGAAATGGATAGAGCCATCTCAGATAACATTAAACATGAGAGCAGTTCTTCTTCCCTTAGTTTGATCAAAACCTGGTTCTCTTGTGAATCAGTGAAACCAAGCAACGACAATAACTTGTGCTTGTCAACAACCTCAACCTAACTTCAGAATCACATCATCCTGGGATTGCCAACACATCTGCACAGCTGGCCAGAACATACAATGCCTTGGGTATAATCTGGTCTTGGGTTTGTTACCTCTCCAGCAGCCTCCTCGTGCCCTAAGGACCCTTACGGGCATGCACAGGAAGTATTTTTAACCAAGATTTTCAAAAGGATAATTGTCCTTCATTCAACTCAGAACACAGGTTTGGGAACAACGTCATCAGTGATGACTCTGACCCAGTTTAGACTCAAAAAACCAAAGGACACACTCCTCTTTTAGACTCCTCTTGGAAATATGCTTTAGAAAAAACTCTCTACATACGCATATGTGTAAGTTTTAATTAATGCTTTATCATCTGCTTTTGCATATGCATTCTAATCTGAAGTCACAATCAGTTAATTTACTCCAGTTCTAGGCCAGTTTTAAAATAATATGGAGACAAATGCAGGAAGCTGAACTGAGACTATCAAGACTCCCTTGATTTTTAGCACAGTATTACAAAAGTGCATTAAAAAGTGCTACTTTGGACCAAGAAACTTAAACTTCACACATCAATTCAACTTTTTACATCCACACTGAATCTATCTCATGGGGCTCATAATTCAATTGTCCCAAACCCAACCCAATTTAGATGCCTAAAACATAAGAAGGGATTAAAAAAAACCCACAAAAACATAAGCATATAATGTCTTCAAATTTTAAGTCTGGACTCTCCCCTTAGTGTTTTTGGCTTTTGGAACCTCTGCTACCCTCCCTGATAACTGCTACATGGATAGTGGACAGCCAGACAGATACCAAATGCAAGCTGGATGTCAAAAAGCAAATCTAATCTTTCTGGAGTAGGATGCTCTTCAATGTTCCAATATAATGTCACCTTCCTTCTCTGTTTTATACAATGTATCATGGCCCACTTTTATGTTTTATATTTGTTTTTACATTGCCAGAAGACTATCCAAGCATCAAAACTGAGGTTAGAAGAAGCATTAATAATTAATAAAAGAATTTATGACACATAAAGCAGCTTTAAAACAGAAAGCTGAACAGAAATCCTCTAAAGAACATACTCAAGTTCTGTTTAAGGGACCATGTGTATGTCTTGAAGAAAGCTAAACATTTTGTTTTTAATGCTTTCAGCTACTTTTTTGGGCATTTTTAAACACTCTGGAAAACTATTTAGTTGGTCAGTATATCAGTGACATGACCTTAATCTGAAATTTTCCTTTTATCTTTTCTCCGTGCTGTACCTTCCATACAGCCAAGTCCCAGAGAGAGTGAGTGCTCTTCTCCCAGAGTACACAAAAGGATAAGAACAGAGTACAAAGAGAAAGTTAGGCAATTAAGCAATACAATCTCTGTGACCTTTACTCATCTAAGAGGAATTTGACCTGATGCTACCAAAGTGGCCATATAATGGAGCATGGCTCTCCACTCGCAGTTTGAGCAAGTTCATTTCTGTTGGCCTCTGTATTTGCATCTAATCTCTTTATTTAGTCACAGAACACTGAGGTCACCTTTTTAGAAACCACCTACAGAAAAAAGGGAGCAAGTGTTATGTTTCCCTGGTTCCCGCAGAACGTTTGCAAGATAATGGCAAGCAGAGACTATTCCTTCCATTAACACTTTGACCCTTCCAGTTAATGGCCTTTTGGTTCACAGAGATACGGCAAACAGAGCTCCCTCCGAGATCCTAAGCTATAGGTAACCTAAGGAAGTATGGGCTCTGCAGGTCCTTGGAAAATGTCCAGGGTCTGTATGGACACACTTAACTGCCAAGACAGAGGTTCACAAGTTGGCCCACTGGTTTCACTATCTCATGCTCCAAATGATTCCAGAAGAAAGGCACATGCCGAAACATTTTAGTTTTGTACGTTATAAAGCACAAATAGTCTGATCAACAAAGCTTTCGAGGAAAACAGCCTCCTTCAAAGCCGTGGTTAGAAAATGGAGATCATCCCTTTTCACCCAACATGAACACATGGTTTAATACCTGCAGCATACATTTCAAAATGAAAAGCAACATCTCTGTGATAAACAAGTATTTATACCTATTATTACAAAATCTTATGAGGTGATACAAACAATTAATTTCACTTGATTTCATGCATTCTTATTCCTGCCCTGAATGGGAAACCTTTCTCACAGGGAGAACAGCTTACACCGTGCTGAACAGCACCACTGGAAGAGGAAGGTTCCCCAAGGCCAGTAATATATTTCTTCCTTTGGTGCTTCAGTCATCCTTGGTGACTTAAGGTATGCCAACATTTCTGCTACCACCTTCCCTAAAATCTAACTCATGACACCAAGACTGTGCCGAAGTAGAAGCATTTGGCTTCCAGTGTATTATTTTTGCATATTTTGCACAGGAATTAAAAAGCACAGGTTTTCGTAACCCCAGAAGCTGGCAGTCCTGTGATATGGAATTAAAAATAAAATTTTAAAAATATATCTGTTCCCAATTTTAAAGAAATCTCCGGAGGTCTGTAACATTTTGGCTTCTATATAGATTATGCAAATAATCAGACCCTATTTTAAACAAAGCTACATATACCCATTAGACAAACACATAGCCAAACACCACCAGAGAAAGGAAAGAGACCTTTCAAGTGACAGATTGAAGGACTACAGAAGAACAGGGAAGAAAAAGTACTGATACTTCTGTTTTGATTCCCGTTTTTCCCTTACACATCTCCATCTTCCTACATTTTTCTGGCTCTTACCACATCATCACCAAACAATTTCACTTTTTCCAGACACAAGTGTAGAATTTGTGATCATGGTTATGCCCATCTTTGCTGACCTGCTTCATAAATTTATTCCACTTTTTTAACCTTTGGAGGCATCAGGATGTGACACAGGGACCTATTCCCACACTCTTACAACCTTATATTCACCTAATGGAAATGGAAAGTCATCATGGAAGACAAAGTTGAGAAAAACAACACAGAATTCCTAGTTAAGATGTTTTTCTGTGGCATAATAGGAAATTAATTTTACTCTCAATCACTGACATTAAAAATCAGTAAAATAAGATGGATTTCAGATATCCTAAGACTTTTAGAAGCTTAGGATCAGTTTCTACATGAGGACTTTTAAAACAGATGTAGAGGCCCAGTATTATGCCTGAGAACGAATCAGGGCAGAATTCCTGCGTAAGTGGACAGAAAAACACATTAAAGCTCAGTACCGTTTTGAACATTAAAGTTGATGACAGCATTAATGTATGAGTTCATTTATATTTTAATTTACACAGAAATGGTTATTATTTGTAGACATTCCCATGGTGATTTTTAAAGTAGCATCAGGGTTCTGATTAGCAGCACACTCTGAAATCCAGGTCCTTAGAACTGCCTTTTAAACAGGCAGACTGCTCATGAGGTCACACTGCACTTGAAACTTGTTCACTTTTTCAGTGGATAACTTCTTTGCTAATAGACTGGGATTTTTTGCCATTCACTGTTCTCAAAGTTTACAAAGCAGATAGTATTTCACTGTCCATAAATACACTTGTAAAGCTGAGACCTGTGGTATAAGGAGCTGGGAGCACGATCTCTTTGTTTGGGGCACACAGCTGTGGGATTCTTTCTGTTGGACACATGACAGCTTAACCTCTGCAGTGCTACTGAAACGGTATTCAATTATCATTTTCCCAGTGAAAAGCACTTGTGAGACACATCACCTCCCATGTTTTAAAACTGGATCAGTTTGCTCTTATGGATTGCAGTTGTTTCAGGATCAGAATGCTCCCCAGAGCCAGGCGGATCAAACACTGCACTTAAACTGGAGATGAGGCAGGCTAACAGATGATTCACCCCATCAAGGAATATGGGTTATTTTTATTCTTTTTTTGTTTCATTTTGGACACCGGCGCTCGTAAAACATCTGAGAAGACCACAGCTACATATTTTTTAAAGAGAAAGAAAGAAAACAAAACACTTACAAAGAATCAGACCTTTAGGAGACAGGGAATTCCTCCTGGAGCCAGGAGAAAAGCAGACTGCCTCAGGCAAAATGTCATCTTCTTAGTTAACACACAGTTCTTTTTCCCCATCCTTTCATGTGAACTGCTGGAAACGTTTTAGATCTTGTCTAGAGATAAAAGTTAATTTTGCACGGTGCATCAGAGATGCAGTATAAATTCATAAATGAAGTAATATTTTTCCAGTAAGGCTCGGCTGGCGGTGCAAGAGCCTGACTTCTCACTGTTGCAGAACCTTCCTATAAATAAAGTTTATACATATAAAGATTTAAGTTACTTGTCTGTCAGCAGGATTCAATAAAAAAAGTTCACATTTATTAAGTTTATAACTGTTTAATACCACATGCTGTTTTCCTCCACTAAAAAGGCATTTAAAATTTTAAAACTATTGAAATCAGCTCCCATTGCATGACTAGAGCACATATTTCCTCTCTTGCACTTAGAACAAATCAAACACAAAACAAAAATCTATTAAATAATAGCCAATGTCTTAATTATTAGTTTATTTTTATTTAATTATACACATTGATTAGTCATTATATTTAATTTTTCCTTTGCTTCAGTAAAAAAGGCATTTTTGGTGGTACTTGGTTGAATGCATTCTCAGTTTGTCTTAATTGAAGTTATACTTTTGGGTAACTCATGAAGTTCCAGAAGATGATGCATGTGCCATCATCTACGCATGTGGCTCCTGTTTTACCAGTAAGAGTTACCAGTTACTGTGCACTGAATGAGAGATGCCTTTATCAGCTGAAGAGGAAAACCACGAAAAGAAAAGTCCAAAACCAGCCCTGGCGATGTATTTGTAATATGATAAGAAAGAATGTTAACATGGCCCCAGGGATTGAAATACAGATGTTTAATACATAAGCACAAGAGTCTGGTGCTGACCAGGTGAGCCAAGGGTTTAGAGGTGCAGGTGTCCTAAGCTAATGCCTTCACGCACCCAAGGTACTTGCACAGAAAGCCTGGCTTATCTGAGCGGTTCTTCAGCTTGACGGCAAAACCTCCCCTCAGCAAGAGTGCTCTGGCAGATCACCAAATGATTCTTTCATATTCAGATAAACAGTTTTAATCCTCAGAGGCCATCCTAGCCAATCCCCTGCCACGTATGATGAATGCAATTAAAGTCTTACCCTACAGTACTAAAGTGATAACCTCTCGTTGCATGAAAAGCCAGCTGAATACATGTAATAAATGCCTTCATCTGCCATTACTGAAAACTGAGGCAAACAACCTTCCCAAACAATAGTCAGCATTTCTGCTCTCTGTATTTTCTTTTTTAGAATACACTGTGAATATGAAATCATTTCAAAGAAAAGTACACAAATCAAATTATACTGGTCATTATAAACACAGAGCAATGTGAGAGGGTGATGAACTCACCAGTATGACATAATAATGCCACCACATTAAGCATAGAAAACATCGTGACAGTAGTACTTAAGTATTTCCCCTGTGCCTGAGCAATTTGTGCATTAGCAGCCTATTGCCTCATCACTTACCACAAAACAATCTGAACTAGTAACTCTTTCTGACAATGACTGCCATTTATTATCCATTCCTACAGTGCCCAGCACAGTGGTGTTCAATTTATATCAGTAATAACCAAAACGAAAGCATCCAGTTTGTAACACAGAGCTGGTGTCCAGGAGATTGCAGTTTGCAGCCCGTGTACCACCAAAGATGTACAAAAGAACCTACACTGGCAACTGCAGCATCACACGGGCACAGCAAGGGCACCAAGGGAAGAAGCCTGATACAATGGGGCCATGAAGATGATGGGCTTTCCTGTCTTGGTGGAGAGCCTCTGCGATTTAACCTCTTGACCCGAGGCTGGTAAGAAGCCAGGGAAGGTCACAGCAGTGGGGCAGAGCAGGCAGGAGAGATTCACTGGCACTTGCAGTAAACTCAGGACAGAGCAGGGAAACAATCCGTGCAAGGCTTTGGTTGTGCTTCAACTCAGCTCTCCTTGCCCTGCGCTCCATCCAAGACAAAAGCAAAGGAAGAGGGCATCACAGCGTGATCCATGTGGCCAAGACATGAACATATATGGAGGCTTGACATCATCAGCATGTATTGTTTTTATTCATCTCTCTCTTTTCTTTGCCCCTCATCTTCCATTTCAAAACAGCAGCAACAGAGACAAGACCTTCTTCCAAAAAGGACTTTAGACAGGGTGTTTTTCCAAATACATGTTTTCTTTTTTAGAGCAGATAACAGTTGATAACCAAGACAGATATAGTAACTTAGTTATAAATACAATAAGGCAACCAAAGGATGGCAAGCTGACAAGAAGACTGAATCAGGCTGCTAAGAGAATAAATACCTTGTAAAAATACAAGAATACCCCATTACTAACAAAGTCTGAAGAACCATTTACACAAAACACAACCGAGTCAAATTAAGTGACAATAACTGGTTCTGCTTTGAAGCATCTCAAATTCACGTTTAACTATGCTTAATGCATCATTTTATTCTCCTAACATAACGGGTTAGCATAAGCACACCAAGTGCTGACAGTGACCTTTCTGTCTCAAATATGCTATTCACAGCTATTTAATTAATCCCTTACGTGTAGCTGGACATACAGCCTAATGTCCTACAGAAGGGCACTGAATTGGCCTCATTGTCGCCATATGAGATGGCATTCATCTCCAAATGCCAAAGTGGGCAAAAGGAATGCAGCACAAGAATAGGAAGCATTGAAAAGAACAAGAGGAGAAGAAACTCTTGAATAGCCTGCTCTTTGACTATCATTTACAGATCCACTTTTGCAATGAAAAATATCCAAGAGATTGTTTTCCCACTTGTGCAGTCCCAGTCTTTTGCACTTCAAAGGGGTGTTTCTTCACTAGCCAGCAATTAGGAGCCCAAGGTCACTCAAGGCAAAATTCATCTTCTCCAGTTTTGTAATTTTCCCTCTTATCAAAACGTGTGTGTGCACAAAGGACAAGCTGCGATGGCTGTCAGAAGACAGGCTGATGGCTTCAGAAGCAAAGAGAAAGTGAACTATGGCTGCTATTGCTCAAGCATTCCTGGAAATTTTACAAGAATCGACTTCTCTCTTCTGATCTGTAAGTGTCAGTAAGTAAGAGATTGTCATAACAGAGATTATTTTTGTTGTTGTTTGTTTTGGTCTGAATAAGGGTACATAAAAAATTTATTTTAAATACTTCCAAGTAAAAAATGAAGAAAATAAATATAAACCCCCTCTCACACCTGTAAGTTACAAAAAATACAGAATGTGCTTAGGGTTAATATTCTATTTAAGACAAAATCATGATTACCAATGGTTGTCCAGCTAAATTGTTAGTGCTTCTTCATCCACTAAACCTCCTGCAGTCTGTCCTCCTACTGCAGTCTATTCAAAATTCACACCACATCTCACAGTCTGAACTGTCAACTTCTAACTTTATCAAGAAAAACAACTTATGAGTTAATTATTTCCTAATAATGACAGTCATTTACTGCTGCAAATCTCTATAGACAAACCTGCAGTTATTTGGATTCTTATTGAAGAGAGGAACTGTTCCCAGACCTTGTTTTGCTCTCAGAAGTTTTAAACAAACTTGCTTCCATAGACCTCTAGGTAAACACAATTAAAACCAAATAATTCAAATGTCTCTTTTACACTGAAAATTTAAAGCACCTCAGAAAATACCAAGAGAGTTACGCAAATGTAATTGTATAATCTTTAAACACTTCAATTGAGGAGCTTTTACCAAATAAAGCTCCACAGATCTTTCTACTTCAGTTACTACCAATAGCGTGTGTTTTTTATAAACACAAACTAAAGTACAAAACAAATGTGTGCTGTCTGCAAAATCAATTATTATTCTTTTTGAAAAGCAAAAATACCCCAATATTCATATTACTTTCTTCTTTGTATAAGAGAAATCAACCCATCATTTTTCAGGGCAAGAATCCATGCTACATTTTTAAGTGAAATTCTCTTTCCTGAATACGTTTGTCAGCCCTGTCCGTACAGAAAGCTGACAATGGGAACAGTGAGGGGGTTTATTTTTTTTTTTCTTAACAGTTACAGACACTTAGGTTAGTCTCACAGTCAAACATACCTACACTCTTGCTTCAGCCCATCAAGGAAAGGGATGTATATTTAGTCTGGAGTCTTTCAAGGCCCCAAAGTCTCTCATTCAGCTTAACAGGACCTGTTCCATCTCTGAAGTTTAGACTGAATGTCAAAAGTATGACACTTAACTGCACCATCAGACTGCCAGAAAAGAAATCAATAGGAAAAAACTCAATGTTTTCATTGTCCACTAAAAAAAAAATGGGATAAATAATTAAGGACAGCTCAGCAGAACTTATCCTTTTGCACATGCATAGTACAAATTAGACAACTAGCACCACCTTATATAAATCTGAAGAGCACAGACAGAAGTATTTCTTGGCATTCTTATCCCTGTGCACTTGCCTGGCATGGACCCTACTCCATCTTTCGTTGCTCTTCTGCAAAACACTTGCTGATGTTTCCAACCCCTTCCACTGAGGTACAATTCAAACTCAGAATTGTCTATGCTGTTCCTAAAATGAAGGGAAATTAAAATCCAAACAGTTCTTTCAAAAAGCTGTGTGAAAAGTGGTGGGACACCAAAAAACATGCTCGGAGCAGGCCTTTGCTTCGATGGCAGGAGGAAGAAGTGGCAGGTTTGTTCAGACGGCTGACATGCCATGAAATGTATTCACTCGGTGCTGTGGGGATGCACGATCAGACACTTCGTCAAGAACAACCTGAAAGCTGCTGTCACATTAAAGCACAGGAGTGCAGTGCACACCTCACATGACTATTAATATTATAATAAACATTTCAAGCAGCTCACGTGCAGTCATACTGTGTGTCAGAGGGATTCTGTGTTCCTGGCATTTCGGGATAGCTGCCTTTCCGATTTGACAGTTCATACTCTATTAATCAACACTGTAAATCCCAACAGCCCCTCATCACCCCCTGAGGGCCAAAAAAGTAATTTTTTACTATTTTGTCAGATTGACTGGAGAAACTCAAGTCAGAAGAGAAGCAGAGGTCTGTCACTGAGAATTGCAATCTACTCTGTGTAATAAAATTGAGATTCTGTTTCAGAGCAGCTAAGCTTCTGCAAGTCCCTTTTCTCTTCTGAATCAATTATCTTTTACCCTTTTGTTCTCCCAGCTCCACACTAATGCTAGTCTTCTGTTTCAGCCATTTTTACCTTTAAAAGGTGTTGATGCCTGGCTGGAAGGAGCATGCACAGGGACAGTGTGAAAGCCCTCAGGATGGCTTGGGAGAAGAGTATGTAAAATAATTCTTGGCAAACTGAATAGCTTTACCTTCTTTGAAGCCAGCTCCTCCCTGCTTGCACTTCCTTTTAGTACTAGTCTTTCTGCTCCATCCTGGATTTTGACAGTAATTAAAGCCCCTTCTCAGAGGCTTTGGGTATTGATTCTAGATCAGTCTTCTATTCCCAAACAGCCTAATAATCTCTGTTTATTTTCCTAAATTAAAACCAGCATGCTTTTCTCCAAGTTCATACGTTTTCATTGTTTCCAGTGGAAATTCAAAGTGCCCAGCTTCTCCAGACTTGGGCTTTACAGCACAAAAAAGTGGCTTGTGCAACTCTGAGAATGCTACAAAAAGAAGCCCATGCCAGAGACAAAAGCAGCCCTTTGTTCCATCCACTAGATCACACAGCTTCATGTCACCAAGTGTCCTCTCGCTCTGAGAGAGGTTACACTGGTGTTTTCCAGGGAAGATTGCTCAGTTCCAGCCTGAGTTGTAAGAAACTTGGAGCAGCTCTTGGAACACGACCAGTCAGTGATGGTCCACTCACCTCCAGCAGGGAAAAGCAGAGCAGGTATCCTGCATCGCTCCGAGGTGGCTAGTGACAACTGGTCCCTTTTAGAAAAGGAACTCTGAACTCCAACAAACATCCCATATTTATTCCTTACACCAAAGGCCACCAATGTAACAAAAGGATGAAACTTCCCTTGCTTTTCTTATTCTAGGATAGGTGAGTGTAGGGAACAGATGCTCCTTGATATTTCCCGTGTTGTCTCAATTAGTGGCCCACAAATCCTGGGTTTTAGATTCCCACTGAACTCCCCCTCTACTAGACTTGCAATCTGGCACTCAGCAGGCACCAAAGAAAATGACTAGTGTGGATAGGTATGCAACAGAGATCAGAAGTGCGGATACAGTCTACCTGTCCATTCAGGCACTGTGTGTTTTCAATACCCAGGCATTCAAGTCTCACATTCATCACGTTCAGTGCAAGACAGAATACTTGCTTTTATGTGCACCCCATTCAGTGTACAGGGAATCTATATCCACATCCATCACATTCAGTGAAATAGAGCCTATTTGCAAATGCTGAGCTTCCATTTCCCAGCAGTGACCTGAATTACAATAGGCTGCAGGTGAACATGTTAAATTTCCGAACTGGTAGACGTGAAAAAATTCTGCTGGAGTCATTAATAAATGTGGGTAATGTGGAGAAAGACTCATTTCAGAATGTAGCTGTGCACCATAAAGGGTGCTGGAAAAAGCTCTTTTTCGGCAAGCAAATATAATGCTTATGGCAGATGTCAGTGTGTGTAATAGAGATAAAGATGAAGCATCTGCATTTATTACTATACCACGTAAAATGCCGGTATCCATAGTGTATCTACCCAGGCAATGCTGCTCTTAAACCTTCAAAGGCAACATCATGCATTTTCAAATTCATTCATCATGACCATGTTGAACTCTTTCTTTTCCCACTGACAACCTATCAGTGATGCCAGTACCAATGATGAAAACCTGTTTTTGGAGGAAAAGTCTATATCATGTATAAAGCAGTGAATGCCTGTCAGGCATTTGAAATAGTGTTATTGTTCTCAGGCACTGCTGGCCACTGCAATGCCACAGGAAAAAGGAGGGCTTCAAGTAAAGCTTGTTCTTAGTGCACCCTTGCCATAAGTTATGCAAATACAAGTCAGGATAGAAGAAAAATGGAACTCCATATAAAGACTAATTCAATTCACAAGTCATGATAATGCCCATAAGCCATCTGGGTATGTGAATAGTTCGTAACTGCAACCTTGAAGGGAGAGATTTTGCTTTCTGGGAAAGAACAGGATTAATGGTTGAATACTGATTAGTTAGGTAAGAGCGCATTGGTCCCTCAGCAATGTACTGGTTTGTTTTCTTTTTAATCTCTCCTGCTATACCAGTGGGAAATAGGGTATCTACTGGTTTCAATGTCTGAAATCAGTTCTTAGAGGAAAGTAAAAACTCCTAACATATAGAGCATTAGAAACAAGTGAATCTAAAGATGAGAATGTAATAATCTCTGGAAAATGGGTAGAGGGCTGACAGAGACCCTGTTGAAAAAAAGATCCCATTCTTGCTGCCATAAGCACAGTACATGTGTTATTCCTGAACAAAGGTCAGAGAAAGGGTAATATGAATTGACTAAGAAATTGGAAAAATCTCTATGATAGCCACTCAAAAAAGAAACCCAACCAAAAACCTCCCCCCCCCGCCCAAATCCCAAAACAAAATAAAACCCAACAAAACAAAGCCCAAACTCAAAACTGAGTACCAAAAGCGAGGATGAGTTCAGTTTCAATTTGCTTATCCCTGTATCCTTCCCAGCAAGGGCCTCCACAAAGCTACATCATCTTTCGCTAAACCTGCGATTTCTGCTGGAGCCATCCTGTTCCACACCCTTGACTCCTGAATAAACCTCAGTGGCCTTCACGTGGGGAAGCACAGATGCTGCTTTCTGCTGATTATTCCCTGCTGAGGAGCTGCGCATCAGTCAGAGATGGGAACTGGCCCTGTCCCACTGACAGGCTCTATCAACTCTCAGTGCACACAGTTACAACCTTTTTCAAAAATCACCTTTATTCTGCCTTGCTCCAGGCCAGAAACTAGTTGGTTAAATAAAACATACAATCTATTACAGTAAAATTGTCTGATGCAAGACATAACATGCTTCTCTAACTGCTAGGGACAGAAAAAAAAAGGAAAAAAAAAAAAAAAAAAGGATAACTGTCCCTTTCCAGGATGGCCTGGGAATTTGATAAATTCATAACTACTGGTCCTACAGATGAGTATAGATGCACCCATCCTTTACTGGGCTTAGCCTGAGAGCCCTCTTAACCGTGAAATAATGAAGCTAAGATAGCACAGTGCTGAAATGGTATCAAATGGAGTGTGGAATGAGCATTATATAAGAACGATTTTCTTATAATAGCAAATCTTACTTTTTTTTATGGGACTCTAAATAATTTCTTTCTAGACTTTCTATGTGGCTTCCCAGCACTGCATAAATGAATCTCAAACAGCTATTTAAGGACTTTCCTATTTCTTTTCTACTTGCCTTTTGGCAACTAGGCTTCTTTAATAGGAAAATATTTGATACTTATATCTGATGCAGCATTTTGGTGATGTGAAAATTACTGAAATCCATGTGTGTTACAAGAAAATAGAGTGTGCAAACATACACATTCCTAAAAAAAACTCTTTTAGATGTACAAGCTTTTCTCATTAAGTTTTTGTGTTTGAAAGAGGCATTATTAAGTATTGTGTTTTAGTCCACAAGCTACCAAACAAGAACATCCTTTTTATATTCTCTGAACTCCCACTGGTGCCACTTAAATTAGTGTTCTTGTTAACCAGGATGTTTTTTATACTTGTGTGGTCTAAATAAATCACTTCCATATTTTTTCATACATTATCAGGACTGCTTTTATAATTATTTTTTAAAGTATGCAGCTGTCATAGGCTAGCATTAAAATGTCACCTGGAAAAAAGCACAAGAAATGGATCACTTAATATCTGCTTCAGCAAATAACTACGCAGGCAATATTTCTTGCGGTCCCCTGAAATCCATGGCAAGTCCCATTTGTTTGTCAGTGGTTTATTATTACAATGCTGACATTTCTGTCGTAAGGACCAAATTATTTCTCTCCTTCAAAAAGAGAAGGGAACATCCTTTCTGCTTTAGGTCTTCAAAATGAAGATGGAGTATTTCGAGATTTTCTCCAATTCATAACTATGCGGCTTTTAATTTGTATTTCTGAGATTGCATGTTTGGTCATGCAAGTGATGCCATTCACTGCATTCATCTGCAGGTCCTGTCTTTTTCAGTGGTGCTCTGTTTTTTATTATGTCTCTTCAGTCTCTGTGGAATTCGGTATTTATTTTAGTATATCCGATACTACAATTTGACAGATTTGTGCTCCTATGTTTTTATTCTTCAAATACAGTTAAGGTTTCCATCTAGTGTTTGCTGAAGACACTTGGTGTCATGACTGACAAACCCAAGACTGCAGGTAGCCCTAAGAAATTTGGGCATTTTCCATCAAAAACATTCTATATCTCTTCCTTTCTGCCTTCCCCTCCTCCTGCAGACCCGAACTGATTCCTCTCAGCCACTGCCGTACCACTACATACCCAAACTGATGGCGTTTTTTTGGATACACTCCAAAATGAGCTGCTTTCTGCTGCTCTCTGAATGTGCTGTAACCTTTTAACCTTTCATTATTTTCACTTTTGAAGAAGAGGCTTATAAGGAAAATTGCTGGGCTCCTCTAAAGCACAAGAAGCAGTTTTTCTGTTCACTAGCAGAACTCGATATTCTTCCACAGGCTCCACTACCTAACCTGCCATTTTCATCAATATTAGTACTACAGCGATGCCTTTCCTTTTGGTATTTCTGCATTCATTACTCCGTCCTCTCTCTTACATGATTTCCTCTTCCTATTTTCCACTGAAAATGTGACTATTTCTAACTAGCTTCTTTCCCTGCCTTTTGATCAATGCTGCCTCACTTCTCTAGGCTTCCATCTGAACCCTGCCACTGAAGGTGAATTTTTAACGAAATATATCATATGAATACTTCTTCATTCTTGCATTTAGCTCAGTCTGCATGCCTATTTTATTCAGACTGTTTTCTAATACGTACAAACCAAGAACTTCATCTAGGCTTCTCTACACACCCAACACACATTTTCTAGATTTTTGGTTCTCCTTCCCTGGCAGTTTGACTTTTCCCACCCATGGCACAGGACAGCTCTGCCCCTCATTCACACTGCGCTGCAATCAAAGTCGGGAGCTGTTCTTCAAGCCCTCAAGTGAAGGGCTTTTATTCCACTGCTGGCAGACAGCCATCTGTTTCCTAAAAATCCCTCCCCACTGCAACCACAGCCACCAGCAGCGTTCAGTCACTTCTGCTTCCTTAGTTCCATTTCACCTGCCCACTCAAAAGAGAAAGCAATTGGTGAAGATGTAACTGAGAAAACACCATTCAGAAAAGCATTATTCCTGAAGGACCCGTGGAGTTTGTTATGCCAAAATGTGACAGTGAATGAGTATTTCTTGAAAGTTACTAGTTGAGACTGAGTATTAAAATATTTATTTGAGGGACTAAGAAAAGTAAACCTCAGAGGCTCAATACCCAGATTCGACAACTTATGACTCCTAGATTTCACTACAAAATTTTGTATTACCCCTTTGTTCTTGTGAGGTTTTTTTAACTGACATACTTTCTTCCTTTCCTAAAGTATTCATAGCATATGTAAAATACGTTACAATCATATCCTTATTCTTTATTCTATTCAGAAGAGATACAAATCTAAACAGAAATGTTATTATGTAGATATTAAAATACAAATTCTTGGATCAGATATGAAAATCTGAGGAAGAAAGATACTACTTGCATTCAAAAGCAAATAAATGCTGGCTCCTTGTAACACAAAAGGAACTTCTGAACTTTTCTGCAATAAAACCCAACACTAAATGATCCAGTGCGTAAGTGCAATATGTACCATAAATAGTAAGTTAACCTCAATGGCATACATGCTTTGAAATTTCAAATTTTTCATCTCCAAGTATTATTCTGTATAGATGTGAATCTAATTTGAATTTTGGGTTCAAGGAGTATGTTAGGGCACATTAATTCCAAAACCATCTTTACCTTGATTAACATATAACAAAAAAGTACAAATGCAGAAAAATCCAATTCTTTACAAATCTTTAAGCAGAGTATCTACTTAATGTCTAGGATATAAATTAATAAAAAGGAGAAGCTTGAAAACTAAAGAGAAGGTCACATCACAGGATACAGCAGTGTAATTGGTGTGAGGACAGTGTGCCGTGTTTGAACACACGAAGTGTGAAAACATTTCTCTCTCCTTAGATGTCAAACAGCTTTTAAAATTACGCACAATTAGACCTAATAACATCACACTTCTTTTTCAAGCTGCTGCACTTTGACTGTAGAACACACATACTCCAGTGCCAGAAGTGTTGGAGAGACACTTTATAATGCCATTGCATAGAGAGACAAAATCATTACGAACATCTCTGAACGTTACAGATGGTTAGAAGATACTCGTAACTGTAAATGTCATATTAATAAATTGCATTAATCTGCAATACAGAAACACTGCCATCCCCGAAAAGAATTCTACTTTCATTTGCATATTGTTGGTGCACTTTACCCTGCCATGGATGCAAAGTTTACATTGGACCTCTGATAGCTAATTCACACTCTTAACCGAAACACATGGTATGTTCATGTCGGGTTAGAGCAGTGTTTTCACTAGACACTCACTCTGTTTTACTCACAAGATACTAATGCATCTAATTTACACCACAGAAAGTACCCAGCTCCTGCAAAGACACTTCTCTTTTTCTTCACTTCTGAAGAACATTGGGAGAGGTACAATTAGACCCTCCCAAAAAAATCATTCCTATTCACTTAAAATTGTTAACAAAAAAAAAAGGGCATTTTGTGTCATCATTTGAAATCAATTCACTTTCCTTTGTTCTTTAAGGTACTTTTAGAGATCAATAATTAACGATATCCCAGGGACTCAAGGAAATCAAACAAAAATCCCTAATGAATGCATTTAGCAGAAGTGTTCCTCCACGGACAACAAATGAACAGGTAAGTCCAGCTCTAATTCATTTCAAGGAGCAGGAGTGATTCACATGAGGCTGTGCTCTGACCGCTCTCGTTGCTAACTCAGTTCAAAGAATACTGTAAAGAACAGCCAAGGTGTGGGAGTTACGAGGAGAAGAGACACCACAGAGTGGAGAGATTGAGATAAAACTCCTGATAGCAAAATCTGAAGCTGGTATCTCCTGAGTTTTGTCCAAGTGAGCAATTGCCTCTTGCCAGTGCATATGGGATATGGGATGCTCCAGTGAACTGGATTCACATGGACAGACTGCCTGGGGAAAGCACAACTACCATGCACTTGCTGCTTCCTGTCTGATTAAGGAGAGGGTTGTATAAACAATATCTGTAAATGACACTTAACACAATATTACAAGTCAGCAAAGAGTTACTAAAATGAAGGTAAACTCATCTTGATCAGTAAAAAAAAAATGTACCTTGCTTTTAAAAGACCACAGTGCAGCAGTACGTGGTACTGATTTGGTTAATAGCACCTACTCATAATATTCGTAGGTGAAGTTTAACGCTTCTTCATAAGAAATACTTAAGCATTACTTTTTCTGCCAAAAATGGTTTCACACTTCCAAATAGGTGACAAAATAAGAACCTCATTGCCAGTTTAATGAAGCTCTGATTTTTTTTCTTTTCCTACCAAATCTGAGAAAATGGCCCTAAATGACAGGTACATTGCAAAATAAACCACCGAGAGCTACAAAAACAACAAAAAGTGACGCCATCAAGGTTTGCTGTGAAATCATGGAAGGACACCCACTGGGTCTTCAATTTCATTGAACATTTTCAACTGAGCTCGGCTAAATGTTTCTGGAAAAAACTGTAATCAAAAGTTCAAGTATTTTCCACTGGCAATTTTCTTTTCAAAAAATGGGGTAAAATGCTAAAGAATTAAGCTCAGTTGACATGGTTTATTGCCATTAAAATCACCTAGCTATTTTCCACTTAGGAATATGGCAAAATGTTTCAAAGACAAAGCCCTCAGCTTTACAAGCCAAGTATTTACGTGCTTGTGTACAGCCAAGAGTGTACTAGTGGAAGCATGTACGTTAATTACTTTGTGATTAAATTAAGATTATAGACATAGGGAAAAAAGTCACCGCCTACCTTTGAAAACTTAATTTGAATACTCATAGTGCCCAGCAGGGGCCTGAGAGGACTGAAGGCATTGCGATGGGAACAGTCATACATTCTCCCTTCCCCATTCCCCCAGGTATCGGAGACCCAGAAAAGGCAGGAGGCTGGGACACCGTGCCAGCTGACATGCAATCAAGCAAGTCACCTATGTTATTGAAGCATAAAGTTAAGAGCCACTTAAGGCTGCTGATACCATAAGGACAACACACAATTTGGCAGGTGTCCATTTGTGCCAGAGACAATGTCTGTGGCATGGGAAAGAAGAGTTCTGTCTGAGGAACACATCCATTTTCCTGAAACAAAATTGTAGAGGATGCCTGTGAGGCTCCATGGATCACTTTCTCAGAGAACTCACTCAATGCAAGGGAGGCGGTACATGGCAAAATGGAATGAGTGTTCATATAGCTTATGGGTCTCAACTGAAGCTGCTACGGCATAGACATACTTTGTGAAGTAATGCTGCTTTAGTCTGAAAATAAGATTATTACTGAGCAACATGCTACATATATACATTTGCTTTCTAATTTGCTTTGGAAGAAGCTGTCAGCATTGGTTTAGCATAGAATAGAAAGAAAACGAGCGTGCATCAGAAAAGTACCTCAGGCCAAGTATCTTAATGCCCAGGTCTCAGCCACCACTAGTGTTGCAATAGCAAACTAGATGTGCATTCCGGGTGTGGGCAGGCAAACTGCACACCAAATGATCTCAGATGGCGTCAGCACGTTGTACCTGGGTCTGCCACGAGAAGTAGCTTTTGAACTAGAAAACGTGCAACCATGGGAGCCCTTATTTTATATTCTTTGGAGGCTCATTAGCACATTTCAACAATCTGCCTGGGAAAATAAGACTTACTACTGAGAATAACGCTCAAGCTGAGAATGGAAATACTTCCACAATTCCGGCTTGCAAAACAGACAGGAACAAACCATGTCATTCACATGCGTGCCCAAACCTGTTTGTTCCCAGAGCTGAGACAGCAGCACTGCTCATAAACAGCTGTGAGCGAGTAATGACATGCAAACGCTGAGCACGGGAGATTTCTTTACAAAGCAAAGGAAGTATTTATGGTATAATACACACTGTCTTCAAGTCTTAGGGTATCACAGCCTCTGTGAAGCTGTGAACCTGTGAAAAACCATTTCAGAGGGTAAGTTTTATGGAAATTATGTTCATACTCAGAGCTGATTAGTGAGCAACCAAATTTATGGCAGTGCATCCAATTCATGGGAGATAAACTCTCTTTCAGAAAACTCTCAATTCTCAGAAATTCTTTCTCTGTTGGGAAAATGGCAGCTTCTGATTCACACAATCATTTCACTTTGAGACATTTAATAACAACCAAGAAGTTTTATGTTTTAGTAGACAGGGTTCTCTAAACAGAGGATGACAGGAAGTCTTTTTCTAAAGCCCTGCAACATTTCGTAAGACTTGGTGCCTGACAGGCCAGGATAGCATAATTGTGTACACTCCTTCACAACTCAAAAACCATTATTATCCTAAAACAGAGAAATTAAGAAAAGAAAAAATTTGTCTGTGTTTTACAGTAAGATTGCAAAAATGTGTTCTGAATCCTGATACTCCTGCTCTTCTCATGCCAGAGCCCCAGAGAGGGGAGAAGTCCCCACGTGGGAACATCTTCTTCACTATAATATATGCAAGCCATATGTTGACACATACATAATATCTACCTCTTTTAACAAGGAGTTGCACCATGTGATTACATAAACTACATCTGGGAAATTTGGTGGCAGAACTTGGCCATATCTGCCAAATAAGATAAAAGATTGCTTTTCAATTTTTTTTTTTCCATTTCATTGAAGCAATAAAGCAGAAATGACAGATTTCCCCACAGCTTTGATGAAACTTGAGCTGCACTTTGTTGAGTCGAAGACACGTGGTGCAGCTTTTCCCTTTGTTTCAGAGACTTGGACAGGACTCTGTCAAGCTCCATTCCCTGCCCACAAGCCATGCCCAGAGATAAAGACTTTGGAGGGGGTCTCTTCAACCAAGTCAAGTCAAGGTGTCACCCATCAGAGAGCCTTCCTAAAATTATTTTTATGCAGAATTCTTTTCATAAGCAGGTATGTTCACATGGCAACAAAAAAAAAAAATCCCACATCACGCCTTTTATTGAACATGCTTGGTAGTCTGAGTAAGTCAAGGTTGGCATGGATTTATTGCCTTGACCGTACAGAAAATTGTCATGTTGTAATCTAGGAAAGCATGTAATGCAAAATTAACACAGGCAAATTGTTGTAGGTTTGGGCCTTTTTTATATAGAAGTCCGCACCTTGGATGACTTTAGACAGACAAACAGATTACAAACGCATCTGCTCAGCAGCTCAATGGGTGTCTCCTCACTAAAGGTTCTCATGATTGGATCTTAAAGAAAATGTGTGGGTAGTCTTCAAGGAAAAGAGTCCCAAGTGATATCCCTTCAATTAGAAAGGATCTGATGCTGCAGCTAAATTCCTTTGTAATGCTATCTGATGTAGGTGATGTGAAGTGAATGTAATTTCAGGGCCATCCCCATTCCACTGCAGCATAAGGACTATTTGTGGAACGCATCTCATTTGCCCTCTACCCCAAAAATACCTCAAGAGGGCATGTCATAGGGTAGGAACTGAAATACGTGGTAGTGTCTGTGCTTGGCAGAGTTGAAAGAAAAAGTAATAAGGCAAAGATAATCACACCCAGTCACAAGTCATACAAAGACTGCAACACCCTGAAGAAACATGACAACTTATGACCCAGTCTGAAAATAGGTAACATGCATCTGAAGAGGTCAGAATGGATGAGCACTCTCTGGCAACAGCCCTCTGGACACACTGGAACAGACTAGTTCTGACCTACGAAAAGAGGACGTAATCTTTTGGACAGGACTGGTGCAGAATGTGTGGGATAAGTGTGAATAAATGCAAGTGCAAGTTGGGGAAGAAAGATGTCACCCACTGGCTTTCCTCGTGCTGAGCCAGCTCGACCACAGGGATGAGGGGCCGTCATAGTTTGCAGCCAGCAGAGCCCACAACACAGCGTCAGGCATGTGGTACTGTACAGCTAAGGCCTGACTAATCTGTTGGATTAATGCTTGATTTTAGTTGTTGAAGTGATAAATACCAAAGTAGTTTAGCATAAATAATGCTTCTTTGTGTTTGTGGAAATTTGCCAAAATATTCCCATGACAGTGGTCCCCAATTTCCTAATCAAAATAGCTGCTACACTTCCTAAATCACCCACATCTGAGCCACCCATGTGCATACCAGCTCTAACAAATCACAAAACTTGAATTGGATTACTTCCAAAGTTGAGCCCAATGTACCATGTCAGAAACTCCAAATTCCTTGTTGCTGAAAATAAATGAAAAGCAATTCATTTACTCTGGAGGCAGGCAGGATCAGCCAGCTACCTCTGGCAAACATGCTTGGATGCTGGATACAGACGCTATCTACAAACCTACTATCTCACCCAGGCAATCAGACAAACACGTCCACCAAGAACACAAACATACCTGCTAGTCTGGATAGTACCAAAGGACAAGCTTTCCAAAGCTTGTATGCTCTCAGAGCAACTATGCGCACAGATAAAGACTATGGATCAATGCCCACGGGACCTTAGGAGTGTAAAGAATCCCTTTCATGTGGTAAGTTCACAAAACTGAAGCCAGCACAGGAAAGCTTTCTATTTAATGCATGAATTAAACACCCAAGACACAGAGGTCGTTACTGCTGAGGCTGTGATTTCCAACTGCACAACACCCAAGCACTAACATCAGCCTGGCTGCCTAATCAAGAGTTCGCTGCTACCTGCAACAAGGAGCGTAAACACCACTTGTCTCAAGAGGCTGGAAGCAGCCCAAGGGACAGCAAGACAAAGAAAGCTGTGTCACAAAGGCATGGATAAGTGTGCAGAATGCTTGGCTGTGCAGAAGCATATAGGAAAAAAGCCTGTGGAGAGAAGCGAGCTGTAAACAGAACAATATGCAAAAGGCAGCTAAACCCTAGATCTTGGTGTACTGCAGACACGGACGTGGACTGTTCCATGCAGGTGGCATTGTATTTCTCTTTGTATTGGAATGACATTCCCAGAGGCAGTGCCACAAGTGTGCAGAGGCTCCTCTTTTTCTATTAATACAACACATTAAAGGTGTAAAAAACAAACAAAAGAAACTGAGATAAACTATACAGGCTCGTGTCACATCCTTCCAAGTAAAGACTAAATGATGCAGTTGGTTGACTACAGGGAAGCAAGATGTTATGCAGCACATGTTCTTTGATAATGCCCTACTTTAGAACCAAAGAGCAGTTTGATTATGTTTTGAAAGCTACATGATCAAAGGAATTCAGAAAAAGCCTTTTGAATCATTTTCCTAGATGCTTCTATCAAACTGTATTAGGCCAAATCCGCCCTTTCAGTCTGAATAGTTTGAGCCACAGCATTAGTCTTCTGCTCCTTAAATCTATTCATAAACAAAAAATAAAATCCTTCCCCAAAGAAGTGACCACACTAACCCATTATCTCGTGTAACCAAATGCAATCAAAGACCTTCATTTACTTTATGTAAATGTCCTCTCCCTTTCCCAGGCCTAAGGTTTTCTTATTCTCTGTTGTGTCACCTCATATCTAAGCTAGATACTGAGATCATCTGGGTGGAGACTCTGGGTAAAAAAGTCAGTAGTGACTGAAAAAATACAGCACCATGGTAACTCAAGATATTTTTGCAGTAAATACACTGGTTTCTTCTCTGTTTACAATATGTTTTTAAAAAGCATAGATGTAATACATCCAACTACTTCCATATTAATTGCATTTTATTTTCTGACAGTGAAAATGTTACAACTCTTTATGATCTAAAATCGAGAGTGATTTTCAGTAGCCCAAGATTTTTAAAGCAGACAGGCCTACAGGGTGATATTATTAAATATGGAATTCCTTGATGCTTACAGCATTTCCTCTGTTACTGTTACTAACCCAAGCATAGAAGTCAGAACTGTCTCCTCCAAAGAGCACCACTCACTCTGCCGTTGTTGCCAGTGACGGGTCTGACTCAAAGGCTGGTAGCCGAGAGCCAGCAAATGGCAGCTGCTCCATTGTCCACAAGTCCTATGGCACAAAACCACAAATCGTGGCATAAAGGGGTTAAATGTGCAATGGCAGCGACAGGATTTTGCAGGGACATTAAAGCTCTCTGAAGCCTTGGCAGTGTTTTGCTGAAGTGTAACAGTCCCATGTTTCATCCTCAGGCTGGTTACAACACTGTGAGGTATTTACTTGTATGGGAATTCTTACTTCCACTCTGCTTCCCTCCTAAAAACTACAGTGCAGTGTTGGCAAAAACAAAGGGCGATGACATTTTGGGGACCAAAGTCTTCTCAACGATTCAGACACTAACATTCACTAAACAAATGTGAAAGGAAGATTTGCCTTATATGCTTTGATGCAGTAGAGCTTGATAGAAGAGATTTTATCTTCGTTTTCCTTTGTTCTGTTTTCACTTAACAGGAAATCTTTATGCATTGGCAGCCAGATTTCACAGATAAAAAAAAATAATACCTGCCTTGAAAATTTGAGTCTTTCATCTATTTTCTTTTAGTGCATATCAGTAAGCGTTTCATCTGAGACACATCAGGATATATACTAAGCTCTTTAACACATTAAACCAACTGGATCAAGTCCTTTAAACGTGTTAACTTATGTCTGCCTTGCTCTTTCATTTCACATCATGATTTCCTTTTCGTTTATTATTGTACTAAAGCAGAATAAACTGGAACTAATTTTTTCTCAGGCCATTTTACATCCCCTTTTCCTTCATCCCCATGCCACATTATGTATTTCCAGGAATCATACCCTGGATAGGCAAAGCAGTACCTTAAAAACACAAACAGGAAAAAATTCTGTTGTTCCTCTTTCTTGTTACATCACATATGGCTCCAACCATCAGTGACATTGCCACTGCTCCACTATCAAATGAAATTCATACCTCTTGGTTTGCACTCCTCTTTTCCTTCCCAACAGCCTCTTCTATAGTTTTTTACTTATTTACCCATTGCAGAATTTTTAGTAGCTGTCTCTTCAACCCCTCAAAGTTTCCCACTGAGGTCCTAAGTCTTTTTAATAAAGATGAAAGGATCTTCCTATTCTTGCGCTTCCATGTATCCACATTATCTTCCACAAATTCCTTTTATATATATCCAGAATACTGTTAGCCAAGGCATTTCACCTCTCCTATCACTTTGGCTGTGTCCAGCTTATGCTTATTCCTGTTTAGCTATTAACCTTTATTTAAACAAAGTACAACTAATCATTTTACTCATCCATGTAATATTATATTAACCCATATTATCATTATAGGTGAAAGACATTAATTGTGTCATCAACTTTAGCATCACTGTAGTATGCAAGATTGAACTGGAAGGTGATATTTTTATTGATGTTGTTGTTGCTATTATTATTATTATTCAACATTAGAAAAGGTCGTAGAGCTGGCTTTTGCAGTGAGCTAGGTCACATAATCTGTGTTATCTTTACTTCATAGATACATACTAAACATAACCAAAATAACAAGGAAGAGGAGTCTCCAATCTGCCATGGCCCAGACAAGCATTTCAGCAAGTCAGAATCTACGGTTTCAAGAGCCAGGAGAACCATTTGCAGGATTTGAAGTTACTTCAGCAACTCTCTTTGGTAGCACCACAGCTGAGCGCAAACAGCCAGAGCAATTTTATTTAAGTGTTCTACATGAATGTTGGTGGACATTTTCCACTCAAAAGCACTTGAAATAAGTAGAAGGAGGCAATTTCTTTACATACATTGGTTATATAATTTGGTCTGTTTGTTGAAAGAGAGGAGTTGATGACAGGGCCATCATTGCTGTGACGTTTTACATATGTAACTCATCTCAGAAGCTCTTCATCTCTTGAGACTCCCTGCTAGCTTCAAACATGCTAGCTAAAGAAACTGGAATGGGCAGAAATCTCAAACCCCTAGAAACTAAAAAGGAATCCTAATGAAGAGAAACAGTGAGAAAATACACACATGTATGGCCAACTTCAGACTTGACCACAAAAGCCCTATGCTCCGCTGTGGCTCATGTGTAACAGAGGAATGAATCTGAATCTCAGTTTTATTCCTGATTGAATCATTACATTCTATGCCACTGGGATACAGGCTGCACAAGGCCAGAGGATGAAAAGCCTATGCTTGACACCTCTAAAATAATATTTGCTTCTAGGAATGACTTGCATCAATTTTTATTTCAGACTATCATATATAACATAGAAACAAGTTGGGGTTTTTTTTAACTACACACACACTTTATTTGTATATTCACCTTTCCCTAGGCCCACTTCTTCAAGACCTCCCTTTCTACTGGAGTCTTAGATGTGACCAGGAACAAATCACTGGACTTTCCATTCCCATGGCCATACACAAAATAAAGAACTGAAAGGACAAGAAATTATCTGAATTTGTAACCTCTGTTTCTGTTTATTTAGCTTTCCTAGAAGCAGTACTAGAAACTTTAAGTTCAGCAAAAAAACTAAAGCACAGCTTCCTCCACAATACTTTTCCAATCATGTGTAATCTATGGTAAGCAGTAACAAGTGAATTTGGGATTTTAATAGCCATTCCTGCTCTGCCCCTAAGAAAGCCCCTGGCAGGTGTGGGCTATATAAATGACACTATGTGTCTGTGTTACTCAAACAGGAACATGTTACATGAATGCAAATTGCACATGGTGAAAAACAGGCAAAAAAGACAGGGGAAGAAAGGTAAATCTCTGAAAGGGAAATACATTATTAAAGGATATCTTTGTAATATATGCAAAGCTGTCTTTTACTAAGTTACTGACCAGGGAAAAAGGACTACAGGTCTCTGCTATTATAGTGCACTGCCAGCTTTCAGCTTTATATACTCACTTCTCCAGAGAGATTTGAATATCCTCATCCTTTGCCATTTTTACCCTTTCTCCCCAGCATTTGACTGAATTTTAAATGTCTAATACATTGAAATTCAGTGAATGAGATGGAATAAAAGTGTGCAGTGTATAATCAGCAGTGAATAACATCCAGAAGGCACTTGTGTATTTCTTTCCTACCGAGAAAAACGTCCTTAACAACATTTGATTTATCTACCCCAAAGTTCTCCTTACAGGGACTGACACTGCTGTTGACTGGGCATTTATTTATGATCAGCTGGTACCAGGCTCTGTGGGTTTCATGGCAGGAAAAGTGAAATTCATTACTCTTGCCACACTACACCATCCATCTTTTATGTATTATATAGTGCACCGATTTACGGCAGGTGTACACTTGAAAACCTAAAAAATGAATACTTAGTGATTACAGTATTATATATGCCCGTATTTTGTTGTAAGGAAAATGTATGCATGTATTTCGCTGCACATGTTTTTCTAACAGGTCAGTATTTGCAATGGAACTACCCCGCTGTTGGTAGCAGACATTTATTTCTGCTTTACCTGGCATGCTTCTGCCTATTCTTTCGAGTAGAAGAGGTTCCACTAAAAACAGGAAGACCAAAGTGACATCTCATCAATGAGAAAAAATATTGAATATGATAAAAAAAAAGCCACTTCCCTTGAAACAGAATTAAGTCTATTCTCATACCTGTGCCTGGGAACTAAGCTGTAGTCTTACTTAAATTAAATGACCATTAGATTCAGAATATGAGTATGAATTTAACAAGTGAGTTCTGACAGAAATCTTTTTCAATAAGAAGCACTCAAAAAGAAGTACTTCCAAAACAAGTTTCTTATGAAGTTTTCCTTCATCATTAACCTATCATGCAATATTGTGGTTGCTGACCTCAAAGGCAATGTGCATATATTTCTATTTATTAGCTAAATAACTATGACACACAAATAAATGCTTCAGCTTATACTCTAAACCTTGAAAGTACATAGTTCATCATATTAACTCTGCTTAATTCACTTGTGTGTTATCACACATCATTAAGATACATAAAACGTATGTAACAAAAGTGAGCAGACTAACACTTCACATACCAGATTTGATGTCAAGCATATAATGGCACGGCCAACCTAGCATTCTTTAGCATTGCTAATCTATAGCAATGAAATGAAGCATAAAGGAAGGGGGAAAAAAGGGTGGAAAGGGGAAGAACACACAAAACCTCAAAAGAAAATAGCAATTCAGTTATAAGATTTTCTATGAAACCATGAATATTTATGAAAAAGCAAGGAGGGCTTTTTTTTTCACTTAGCTTCCAATATCTCCTTTAAAAACTCTTCTGAAATATTAGACGTATTAAAAAAAATAAACTGTGCATATAAAAGAATGAAAGACATGCAGCTTTTAAGATAAGCATGCTTTCAGTGCAAGCATCTGCACTCAGAAGAGCATTTACACAAATTAACATATTTTACCCACTGTAAGGACCATAAAGCATTTCCAATTCAGCATATAATTTTTATTTGAATTGGCATGACAAAATCTTTAAGTGTAGCAATAGTAGAAGATATAAGAAGCTGCAATGACCAAAGGCAATGATAGATTTCCCTGCATAAAGAAATGAATAACAATCAAAAAAGGTTTGGGTATTTGGAGCAGAGAGAGGATGTTATTCTCAAAATCACAGAATCAGTTTCTTGTTACTATGATGTTTTGAAGCAAATATAATCTCTTTCTGAGTGAAGACAGAGAAAAAGATTACATGATACAGTACAATCCCTTTTCTAGAAACATGGCAATTTTGTCATCAACACACGGATGAGAGATGTCATTACTCTTGGAAAAGAATTAGAAAGCTACTATACAGGCACGGCGCCTCGCCTGGCAAACAAGGTCACTCCGCATTCAAAGCTCTGTACCATTTGCAGATTAAGGTTTCTAACACTAGAGCTAGTTCCTTCATCTCCCAAAATTCAAATTGCAGTGCTTTGGTACATGCCACAGATAGGGCTGCTACGGTACAGCACTCAAAAAAGCAATAACTGCTTCCAGCACTTTGCTTCATGGCTGCAAGGACTTGTCTGCCCTGATTAATTTTAAGTTAGTGATGAAAATACTAATAAGACTGAAACAGGAAAAGCAAATTTTAGGGAGCTACACTGGCTCTTGGACTGCGCTGTGATCTACTTCTCTGCAGGAAAGCTTTCAAAAGAGACTCTTACTTCTCAGGTACACATAGGAAAAATACTAAACTGCCTTCTAAAGATACAAGACATCTAGTTTTATGTATAAAGCATCAATACAGTGGGTAAGAAATTAGTTGTGAAGTAGCTTTTTGCACTTTGATGCTTATAAGACATCTTCCCAAAGTGGGTTCCATAACAGAAAAAGATATTTTATTCCAAATTAATGATTAAAGAAAACAGGGTTGGTTAAATACATAATGTCCAACATGTACTGCCATCCTCTAAAAGCACTTGTCCAGTAACAAACTGTCTTTTGCCCGTGCTTAAGGATGGAGTTTATCCATCAGACACTTCACAAATATGCCTAAATTATCAACCTTGCTGTCTTTCCTCAGGGGGGAGGAGGGACAGGTGGGTGTGCCTCCTTCATTCACATCTGCAGATTCCTAAACTCAGATCCATCAGTTAAACACCCAAAGACAGCCAGCATGAATCTGGTCTTTGGCAGGCCACAGTCTCCCCAGTAGACTCCATGTCCTCACCTGAATATTCTTGTGGAATCGATATTTTGTTTGCCCAAGGCAGACTACAGCAGAGCTCTCTTTCACAGCCCTGTTTCTCAAAGGGTTCTTACTCACTCCAGACTCTTTTTAATAACACAGGTGCATGTAATGTGGCATATGCACAATAATCTGTCTGAATCTGTAGCAAATTATTCTAATGCATATTACTTTCAGTGTATTTCATTGCTTCATGAGCACTACAATCTTACAGATTTAGAAATTATTTTAATTTACAAGCTGAGAGTCAAGATCCAAGTAAATGTAAAATCTGACTCAAAACAGGTGAAAATACTGTGAAGAAGCTGCCATTACTAACACATTTGAATCCTCACAACTAGAACCTCTACCTTGAACCTGAAGTCAGAAATGTGCAGCCTGGACTAATGCATGAAATCATGGTAGCTGCACTGTCAAATAAAAATCTCACTGAAATATGTCTGAAATGATACCAGTAATTTGTTACCCTTGCTCAAACAATGTGTAGGAGAGAGAAAGCTCCCGGTGACTCAACATGCAGGTGAACTGGCACTGTATTTACCTGTTGTCACTATCTGGAACTCCAGAATAATAAATGGATGAAATGCAGCTCATAAAAATATTCATATGATGGAATTTATGGCTTACATTAAAGCATGTTTAACTTGAAAAATGACTGTGTAAAGCTCAACTGATCCATTCCCTGTGTATATTCACAGTCATATCTGTTTACTTTGGGGCTGCAAGTTTAAATTTATTTCCACTTGTGCATATCCAAACTGTGTGCATGTCTAAACAGCTGAAACTTTTTCTCTCCTTTGTTTGTTTGGGGTTTTTTTCCATTTTAAAAACTACAGGCAGGTACTAAATTTAAAACAGAGCCTGATACAATTCAATCTTCTGGACCACAGACATGGCGAAGCCCTGAGATGGGAAGTGCAGAATCCCTCCCCTCTGCAAAGCCAAGGCAGGAAGGATGGGTGAGCATCACGGCTGGTGGTGAAGTAACCAGCCTTGCAAAGCCCATCTTGCCAACGACTGCACCCAAGCACGGGTTCCTGTAGTTTTTTAACACGCCGTTCACATGGGAAGAGACACAGTTACCCTCTGTTCACAACACAGCTGTCTGGGACCATGGAGGAGAACATGCCTAACATCCAGCCCTCCCTGCCCACCTCAAAGGCTGCTGGGGGCAGGAGGCAGCCGGAGGAGGTTTGGCCACATGAATCGACCTGCGCGGGCAGAGCCAGCAGCTCCTCCTTGGGCAACGCAGCCTCGAGCTCCGACCAGAAGGCTGCTCCACAGATGCCAGTGTAGATTACACTGGTCTTCTTACTTACACCTCTATTAGCATAACTAACAAAGGGTAAGCAGGATTGTCTTCCAGGAGTAAGCAGGATTCTCTTCCAGTCCATATGTAAAACAAGTATTTCCTTTAAGTCTTTTATACTGTAGATAAAGAGTGAAAAACCTTTCACATGCTGTTAGGCTTCTCAGTTTTCCAGCAGCAACAACACTTTGTTTTTTGGGGAACAGCAGAAATACAGTATTTCTCAATACTTCTCACCATAACATCCCCTACATTCTTACTGTGTCATCTTTTCTGTGGTACGTAAGTTTGTAGTATATTGAGGTAAAATAAATATGAAACTTCCTCAGTGCAATCTTCCAGGTCTTCAAACATCACACCACAATCACAACGTGACAGAGTACCATAAGAAGCCATCCCAAACTCCTTGCCAACAGACTTTTTAAAAGAAACTAGAAGTGAAACACTTACGGACAATGTTTCTGTTTGGATATATTGCAATGTATATGGGAAAATGAAAAATTATGATTTTAAAAATGCTGATGAGGTAGTAACAGAACAAGATGGTTTGCAAATTTGACTTGGACTTGAAAGGAACACACTGAACCACAATGTTTTCAGTACAGAATTATTTTCCCTTTGTTATACTCACAGATAGAGGTCTCTCTTATGGAAGTCATCCTTCAAAGACAGAAGTACAATTTCCAGTATGTACACATCAATTCATGCTACAGTGCAATTTGTGTTACTCAGGTAACAGCTGATGTTTTTATATATAGACATATATCTCTAAACTTGAGTACATTTTCTTTTTCTTTTGCCTCTGTTTTGAGACAAAACCCACTAACAACCTGAAAACCAAACCAGCATTTGCAGAGGACAATCAGTCAGGGAGACTTGGGAGCAACCAGATGACTTCTCAAAACTGTTGTGTATGTAGATGTGACTATTTGCAATTTAATTGCTATTGCTATGAGTTAAGTGAATAGCACGTACAACCGTTTCAAAATTGGCATCTATTCCTAATTCCATGACTTCCAGCTAGCTAAAGAGCAGTCCCAGTGACCCGCCATTTACAGAATGAGCATTCCTCAGAGACAGACACATTTAATAGGGGGTGGTGAAAGACATAATTCAGATGAGACGTGTGGACTGAGAACCAACCTCTTCTTAAATCTTTTCTGAACCGTCTTTTATTGCTCAGTTGAAAGGAATTTGCAGTGCAAAACAGTAAGAAATACAAACCACCTTCTTAATCCATATGCCAAAACATTTACTTTTCTTTTTAATGCCACTTTAATTCCTGGTAAAATTCCAAACCAAGGGTTTATATTTCATGATACTGTCAACTTTGCATAAAACTACTGGTACTAGTCATGACTTATACAGCCTCAGGGAGACTATTGATTTTTTTCCCCTTCATAAATCTGAAAATGCTCTGTCTCTTCCCTGTGGGCCCATTATATTTATTGGTATCTATCCCAAAACAACTGCTCAAGGTTATAGCTATAAAAAATATTTGGGGTTCCAATTCACTATACAGAGGCTAGAGAAGCCCACAGATTTGGGCTCAGAACCCAAATTTTGCCCCGACTACAAAGGAGAGTTGGGTTTTTTTATTGTGTGTCAGGACCACAAGATAAACCTTTTTCTTTGGACAGAGCTTATACCCCCACTGATGGAATATTAAGCAAATTTTAAAGGAATTTAAAAAGTGACACATGACCTTCTTTATGCAGCAAAGATTAGACAATAACAGTTAACAATAAATATCGGTATAAATATTTATTGCATAAATATTTCCCTAAAACTCAAACTTCCTTATGGACTAGCCAAAAGAAAGACATCCTGGATCCCAAGAGTAGATGACCAACTTTTGAAAACCATTTGAATGTCTGACATCTCAGATGGAAATAAAATACGTGGAGATGTAGTCAAAGATGAAAAATAAGATTTAGCTCTTCGGGTCATTAAAATACAGTATGCCCTAATGACTGATTATGTTGCTATTGCTTTAATTGGGATTTGAATCTTCAAAGGCAACTTTGCATCAACTTTTAAACTACTTTAGGAAGGAAGAAGGCATCACTCAATAATTTTCTACTCACTTTACCTGTACTGAGTCCAAATGGAAGATCTGCATGTGAATTTATTTAAACTATACTAAGCCACATATCCTATGCTATAATGATCTTCAGTCTGTGCCTGTGGGATGTTCTCTCAACACAAGAAAACTGCTGCCAATATAGATGAAGGCACTTTAAACTGAGCCATGGGACTACTTAAGAATTTATCCATGGCCACCCGTGGAGCAGGTGTTAGAAATATGTGGAAGAGCATCAGCGTAATGATTTTGATTTATTTCCCTCTTATTAGTATGGACCTGAGAAGTGGGAGTACCACCAACGTTACACCATTCCCTGTTCCACAAAGCAGCTGTGCACCATGCTGCAAGGAAAAGAACGACGCCTCCAAAATCAGCAGTAACAGCAACGCCATTTAGTTTAAAGACATGTAAAAATATAGTCATCACAATAAAAACTGTAGCCTTTGCCAATGGATTTCACTAAGTGGTATCTGAGATACCATAATTTTGATTACATTTAGAACAAAAGCATATGCCTAGTGTGCAGTTAAAGGACACAAATGCTGACTATATATTGCTTTTCACTGTACTTTAATAAATTAAACACAGAAATTGCAGTATGTTATCCATATTCTACATGAAAATACCTACAGCATAATTTATACCTGGCAGCTGACCAGCTGGCAAGGAGGCCTAGGCTTTGCATATCACATGAATACACAGTCTTTCATTTAAATTCTAGCTTTCATAAAATGAGCAGTAGCAAATTTTCAAGTCTTTAAATTCTATGCTGAACCAACCCACGCCACCATAAAATCTCGTGTCCCGAGAGCATGACCTGCTCCAGAAAAAAAGAGTTTTACTTTAGATCATTTTACAGTGTCAGCTTTTATAAACATATTTAGTACATATATGTCAAGGCACACAGTTCTGGAATTGATATAAACCTTTGATAGAAGAAAACTTCCAACAACAACCCAAAAATGAGGGATATTTTCAGCAGCCAAGAGTACCACACGTTAACACCGCAGATTTACGTGTTTTCATGATGAGCTGGTAATTTCTGTAACGGTGGTATTTCATAACATTGCTCTTTTCCTTTACTCTTCCCAATATTAAAGTTATTATCACCCAATTATTGTAGCATGAAAATTGTAAAAAAGCTTTCCTGCTCTGCTCAAGTAATATTTAACAAATTCAAAATGAGAAAAAATGTTCCATATGTATGTTCCAGTAACTGTACGTGGAGTTCGTCATAGACACAGTAATGACAGAAACTGTAGCTTTCAAAAATTAATTGCTAATACATTATCATTAAAATACGTTGCATTTACAACTTAAAAACTCACTGTCATGGTAGGAAAAATTCTTAGCCTACAATCCTAGAACAACTGAGCTTCCTAAAATTTATACACTGTATATTGATCTAAGATATAATTTGAGAATTAGTTTTTCTGTGACAATCTAGGATTGGAAAATGTGGAATGTAAATTTACAGATAATTTTAATATCTTGATATTTAACAATAGAATGTCTACATAAATTACTGAGGCTGTGGGTAGGGAGGAAACACAGAGAGAAACCAGGCTTGTTTCAGGATTCAACTGACTTCAAAGTAAATAAAAACATCTCTGACAAGCACAGAACATGATAAAATGCACCTTTTTTCTTTTCTAACACAACTCATTATTAAATAAAACCTCTGTCTGCAGGGGAAGGTGACAATGGTGCATGCTGAAGAAGGCCTGGAAAGCACCACATGTGGGCTGAGAGCTTGGCTATTAGAGGCAATGACACTCCAACACTGAGCTGATGGGATGTCCCGGGCAGGTTCCGGTGCCAGCCCTTCGCATCGCCTTCAGGGACAACGGGGTGAGATTTGGGACCTGCCTTCGGCTGTCCAAGAAATCACCACACAAACAGAAAAAGTCACAAGGCAAAAAATGATGACATATACTTGGTGTTATCTCGGTATCAACGTGCCAGTGAATGTGGCATGATTCACTTGGTCCCTACAGCCCGGTTTCTCCCAGTACAACTCCCTTGGTGCTTCTCCTTTTTTCTTCTGAGCACAAAGAGAAACATGATGTCTATAATTTTCCATGATTTACCATGTTTCCCAGCCCATCCTCCACTGACCCTAAAAGAAAAAGCAGATTATACAGAACTCCACATTAAAGTTTTTACATACAGCTGTACAGCAAAATGAACACGTGATTTAGCATCTTCTAGACTTATTTTAAGCATTAGATATGTTGTACTATTCTTTCTATTCGTCTGCTAAGCAATGAAACAGAAATGAGCAGTGGGGCTAACCATGAATCCATCTTTTGAAATCACACTCACTGACAAAAATACGACATTCCCAATTAGAAATAGCTAAAATTTCAAATAGAATTGTCTGTAGAAGTTGTATTTGCTTGATATTTATGAAGTTTTCTTTTCAACTGCAGAGACAGAGACTCGCTCTCTCTGCTCTCTAAGGATAGTTACGGCTCTGAGCAACAAACACCACTATACTCAACCCTTTTTCCAGGGAATACGAGCCTGTGTAACACTGCTGGGGAAAAGATTCTGCTACATCATGTTTAGATCACTAATAAATTGTCGCTGTTGTAAGGAACTGCCCCAAGAGGCCAAGAAATGAGTCATGACACTGTGATTTTGCATTGATTTTATAGCGAGGATGTCTGAACACTGCCACAGTGAGTAGTGTGTTCATTTCCTCAGGCCCACAAGACAAAAAGAAATGGGTTCGTTATTGAAAGCAATTAACTGTAAAAGATAACTTGAAAATGGGATTTAAAAACCAGATGTGTGAGGAGAAACAGAAGATTTTTATCAAAGACAGCAGTTATTATGAAGCACCTTGAATGGCACATATAAAGTTATCTGACTTTCACCTACACAGAGGTTGCCTTTCCAGAGGTATTTCACCAAATTACATTTCCTACTCTCCTGCCTCTGTTTACTGCCGTTTCAAAAGAATGCATATGAGTACCATATGAACAGCAGCAGGAAATAAAATCTGATTTTAATGGGACCTACTCAAATAAAGTTTAAAAATAAAGCACTTATTTTCAAAACTAGATTGCTTAATTTTTTAAGGGCTTTGGCTCTGCAATGTATAAGGGTACTCTAAGATGCAGATACCCGAACCCCCGATTCACTTTAAAAATTAGTGCTCTCTTAGAAGTATGAATTGCTCCATCTGGAAGTGATTAGGGTTCCAAGGATGTGCAGCATTAAGTAATTTAACTTGCTGAAGTGCTTCTTTTTTAATAAGCTCTTCAATTTAAAAATAAGAATAGCTTAAAAAACCCCCACCTTCTTCCTAGTACAGCTGTTTGAATCACATGAAACACTTTATTCATTCAATATCCTGAAAAAGGTGGGGAAGGCATTACTTGAGGCCAACAGTAACAACTGTATTAGCAACAAACTGGAGGTACAACTACAGAGGAAAAAAAAGTCAAATACTTGACCTCAAATGTTTGCCGGCAATAACCACCAGGCTATGCCTTTGCACAGCTGCTACCATCATTTATCTCCTGGTAGGAGCTTCTTCCATATCTGTCTTTGAAATTTTTTGATGAAAATTTCTTCAGAGGTTTTCATGGCATTTCACTGAAGGGAAGTTAAAAGTTGGCATTTGACAATGGTAATTTCAGCATTTCTCAGGTTAAAATCCCTATGTAATTTTGAAGGATTGAAAAGTTAAAGTCAGAAATGCTAATTGCTCTGGGGAACATGAACATTAAAATATATTTCTAACTTGAATGAACTGACATGCATCATCAGTTGTGTTTTCAATTAAGGTTCTGCAATGTTGATTAATTCACTCATTTGAAAACAATTTACATACAAGATGGTCAGGGAAGTGGAATGTTGCCCTGGGGGAACTCAAGAGAAGAGCCAGGGATCAAAGTCTGAAAGCAAATTGACATATTTGGGGAGCTTTCAATAGCATGATAGTAGTGGTTGAAGATCAGAGCAGGGAGATTAATGCTTTTTGCTTAGATGATGATTACTGCCATCACTGAAAATTTAAGGCTTCAGATTTTCATAAAGACACAGCTGTGTACTTCATATTATTAAGAAAATTCCAGCCATCAGTCTAAGGAAATATCTGAATACTGAAATGGAAATTAGCTTTAAAATTTGCATTTAGGAACATGTAAGCATGTGGACAGGCTTTTATGTCAAGAAACTATTTCCTTGTTACAACCTTTGCCAGCAGACTCCAGAAAAGCTGTGACTTCCCCTCTATACCTGGCTGCTTAGATTAACCAGGAATATTAATGAGAAACTGACCTATTTATAAAGTAATTTAGAGAGAAATATTACCTATAGTTGCTACTGTATTTCAATGGGATGCCCCAAGTTAGATTTCAATTTGCTATGTGTAAATTGCAAAAACAATTCAAATTGCAATCAACTGTGTGGTCTCTTTGAACTGTATAGAAAAAATGGAGATGCAGCATCTGAGGAAATTATTGTAGGTAACATTTTAAAAGCAATTCAACCAATTATAAAATTTACTCACAATGCTGACACACCGTGCCGACACACCATGCCAAGACTGTTGGTTTCACGCTTCCCACATAAGGAAATGTTTAGTAAAGTAAAAAGCACGTATTACATATAAGCAAAATCTATGTCAAGCAGAAACAAAAAATTCAGTAAAAATCAGTTTGAACTTGGAGACAAAGTGGGAAATATGAAACTACGTGCTTCCTTTTAATCCATTTCATAATGAACAGTTAGAAGTGCCTTTCACCAGCTGTCGCTGGAAAGCTGTCATTTCATTTTTAAATAGAAATGTCAAAGGTCTGCAAACCTGTTATTGAACAAGACTGAAAAGCATATGACTACGAACAATTGAAAATGACTGGGGTGATGGGGTTAGGTGCAGGGACACATGATTTTAGTCAACCTTTTGGCTTGCCATGTTCTTTGAAACTCAGTTCTCTGGAGCTTTCAAGGCTCTACTGTTACCCAAGAGATATATAAATTCAGAACCACAAAGCATACCTCAGCCTCGCTGCTCTAGAGGCTCCTAATGAGTTAAAAATGAGAATGTCAGCACAGATGAACTTTCAGAAGTGAAAACTTATGCTATATATCTCTGGAGGTAAAAAGCAGATCTAAGTCTAAGCTCAAATACAACACACTTCTGCCCTAATAATACTTGCTGCAAACAGGAAGCATCCCTGTAAAATACCATCCCTTTCACGCCAGACACATAAAAAGATGTTTAAAACTCTTAGCCTTTATGGTGAAAAATACAATTCTTTATTGTTTAAGTAATTTTTCCTATGATGGTATGAAGATACACGTTTTTATTAACGTAATTGTGTAACCAACTCTGATGTGGACATTCTAAGGAGGAAGATGCATTCATGTAAAACTTCCACCTGTGCCAGTGTACGACACAGGAACAAAAACTTCTCTCTTTTGGCCAGATTTCCAATGCCACAAAAAGGACTGTCCTTGGGCAAAACTGAGCATCCAGTCTGGATAATATATAAAAGTATATCAACAGGTCCTCTCTACATGAGAAATTAATACTGTGTGCAATCATTAACAGAAACCAAGGGTAAGTTGCCCCCATCTGCTGCATTTAGCAATGGCATCAAAGGCTCATTAATGCAAACAGCGAGGAACATGTGCTACCTTTTGCAGTGGGGAAAAAAAGGATGAAAAAGACAAATGTAAATAAAAAGGGCAAAAAAAGTTACTGTATACCTGGGTATAAACCCTAACTAAGGCAATGACACATGGCTACATTATCCATTTGGATAATCCTACTGTTGGATTCTTTATTCTCAGGGAAAAAGTTAAAGCCTATTTAACCAACTAAGGAAGAGTTAAAGCCTATTTAACAAAAAGCCTGTGTAACTGGATGACTATAAGGATCCTTCTGTTACAATATCAGAAACATCCAACTACTTGAAGAGCGTACATACGACAAAAGTCTTATTAGGCAATGAAAAGAATATGTCCTTTTCCCTTCAGCGGGCCTATTTATATGCCTAAAATTAAACACATGCCTAATAATTAAGCATAATTAGGTTCCAATTACTTCATTTTTGCTTCTTTAGTGCTTCTTTCATTTCATTCTAGCTGCATCAAAATGTGAAAACCAGAGAAGTGAATGGCTGAGACTGACTGCCATCCATTTCAGACACATTTCAACCCACCCTGGAAAATATAAGCTTTCTGTCATAATCTGTCAGTAAAACTCATGTCTTCCAAACAAAGGCTCGGAGAACAGAGCTTACACGGAACCTTTGGATTTTACATTTTGTTTGACATCTACTATTTGCAAGAAATGGCATTTTATAACCGCTTTCCATCCTGTCTGTCCCCATCACCACCACCCCCACCAAACATAATTGCTTTTACTATAAATATCTGACAGTGCTACTGAAAGTAATAGAGTGAGATTTAGAAAACTCCTGTTGACTGCCTGATAGATTTCTCAGAATCACAGAATGGTTCAGGTTGGAAGGGACTTTACAAATGATCTTGTTCCAACCCCCTGCCATGGGCAGGGACACCTTTCACTACACCAGGTTGCTCAGAGCTCCAGCCAACCTGGCCTTGAACACTCCTAGGGATGGGGAGTCCACAACCTCTCTGGTCAACCTGCTCAATCACCCTCAAAGAGAAGGATTTCTTCCTAATATACAAGCTAACCCTGCCCACTGTCAGTTTAAAGCCATTCCCCTCTCGTCATATAAGTGCAAATCTTCTAGTGTCAGCGTTAAGCAGTTTCTTTTCTACCAAATCAAAAAAAAAAAAAAAAAAGGAAGGAATAAATAACTTTTTACAAGTGGAGAGCAGAGAGCACAGTGTGGCCAGGAAAAAAAACAATTCTTGTACTTACAGCACATACGAAAAATTATCTTATTACATCAGGCAGCACGCTACATATCTACAAGTTTCATCTCAGAAATTCAATATTAATGTCCTTTTTTATTGGTTCCTTACTTGAACATATCCTAAATTTTGTAGGTACAGTACATTTACTAAGCAAAGGAAAAATAATCAGGTTTGCCCAGGTAAATCCCATTATTTTCTGATTCAAATACGCACTAAAATAACTGAGGAAATAACTGAGATGACACACTGTATTAGCTGCTGTGGAAAACAACCGTCGATGGATGCTCAATTTACTGAGTGGACATTAAAAGTGTTCCAGAACTGCCAATAATAACAACGGAGTGGCAAGCCTTGACAGCAGACAAGCAAACCAATCGATCTAAAATGGCAGACACAGAAAGCAATCTAGTATTAAAAAGGAACTTGAGCAAATCAAATAGATTTTATTCAAAAGATAAAGATGATTCCAACACAGTTATAATTTACAGGTATAATTCAGATTAGATGTGTTATTCAAGGCACCAAAGACCTTCCAAATTAAAATTGCAGGACTGTCTCACTACAGAAATAGTTCTGGTTGAATTAAAAGAGAAGATGACGATCTAAGTAATTTTTTTGCACTACTCTTACCACTCAAGTAGATCTGTAAACTGAGAGCAAATCTAGGGAAGAGCTATTACGAAGACACAACCTTAGAGAGCAAACCAAAAGGCTTTTCCGAAAGCTTTATTTATATATTTCTGCATGGAGCAAAAGGCCTGGGTTTCAGGGTAGCTCTTCACAAACAGCCAAACCTTGCCCCTTTGGCCTTTTGCAAAATTTCACCTATGTAAAACATATTTTGCTAAACTCAGTGAAGAAAGGATCCCAGCCAGAAGGTCCCACCTTATCCCCAGGATCCTGGGAAATCATGAAGTCCTGAAGCAGCACTAGGACTGATGCATATCTAGCGATTTCTCACAGGATTACGCAAAGCGCGTAAAGAGGAGGAAAGACAATTTCACAATCAGTGTGAAAGTTCAGGAATAGATCATAGCAACCACAGCCTGAGGAAACACCACCCTTCTAGCAGTACCCCTAAGTGGAAGTGACCCCCCTCCCCCAGGCTACCCTTCACAGCCCAGACCTTGTTCCCTGCCTGGTATCCACACCCTGCCCCAGCAGCAGCATCCTCTGCTAGACTCATGTGTTCCCAGATCATCCAGCAGTGACTTACAGGAGGAACTAGCCCAGACGTGACAGTGACTTGCCTCTGTAACACAAGGGACAGCTTGTACCTCTCAGAGCTGCCATTTCCTAACATCAAGAAGTAATTAATCTAAGCTGACTTCCATCATGAAGTGAACAGTTTGCCAACAGTTACCACATAATATTATGTTAAAAATTATACATGTTCACTACGCTGGAGATGTGCCTAAGGCATTAACTGTAAATGGTATTTTTCAGCAGGGATATGTATGTGGGCATGCACACTGGAGCAAGAAAAGCCCTGACAGTCATGGATTGCACAATGGTTTCCATAAACAGAATTTTCTGTTGAGAGCTTTTCCCCCTGCTGTACTAAAGTTTTCCATGTTTGGCCTTGGAAAAAAGCAGAATTGCTCCAAATACTTCAGAACTTAAAGAACTGCTCCTATCTCAAATCCATCACCAGGGAGAGAAACAGGAGTCTGATTTCACTGTGTTTGTTCTCATCTCAGATTTACTTCAACACATGGTACTTTCCCCATTTTCATCTTTAATTTTTGATTCTTCCATTCTGAAAATATTAACTGAAGTAAGATTTATGCAGATGGATAAACTGCAGATGGATATCTGAGCAGCAGGAAGCCCAGTCAGTGCTTGGTATCAGCTGGCACATCTGGGGATGGAGGGCTCATCAACTGAACCTCACGAAATGTGGGCATTTTAGGAAAGGCTGGGCATCAGCTTCTGCCCTGCCTTTTGTATTCTGGAGCCTAGAAAGGCACTGAAAATCTGTAGTAGGCATTAAACTTCACATTATGTAGATGTGCTAGGGAGAATAGAAGAGCAGCAGCGGCAAAATTCGTAAGTATATAAAGATCGTGGTAATCAGTCTAAAGCATTATTAGCGAAATTTAGTGCACTGGATGAAATTCATTCATGGAACCAATTCCTGCCCTACCTATTGCCTAAGCTGTTATTTCCTCAGGTAGTGCATAAACCCTGTGATGGCATTTAAAGCAGTGTGATTTCACACTGAAGCATTGCCAGAAGTCCTGTGAGGTATGAAGATGTATTGGGCTGTTTCAATTTGTTATGTTCAGGAGGCTTTACCCAGAAAAGGCTCACGACATAAGGGAGATAAGCCCCAAACAAGGGAAAGTATCAGTGGGATGCACAGAATAAAGTTTTCCCTTTACAATCTGACATTATCTGCTTAGGATGAAATACAATCTATGCTATAATCTCTTTTAAGCATTAGGAAAACAAAAGCCCAAGCACACACATTAAACTGCTATCAAGAGGAAAATCCATATTATACAGGTGACAGGTTTTTCTAACAAAGCATTTAAAAGAGCGAAATATGGGAAATACCACTGCCTGCCTCCAAATACTTGCAAGAAAGGTTAAGGAATATAATAGGCAAAAGAGGAAGAAATATTAGCACACAACAGCATAAGCAAAGGTGCAAAGAGTGTTAATTAGTGTATTATAATGACTTCTGACAGTTTCACATAATGCCTTTTCATCAGCATACTGTTTCAATTACGCATTCTCCACTTCCCACATTAAAACCAGCTTCACTATGATTTTTCACCTACCGCTTCAGTATTAGGTTTAAACCCTATGTCTTCCAAGAAAATAATTTTATTTTCCTGAAGTTACTCACTGATTCCTTCAAGAAACACAAGGCAAAACATTCCTCTGCTTTGTGAAAGCATAAAAGGAAAAGGGAGGGAAATACTATAATGTAGTCTGCCTTGTTATCTCTGATACCACGATCCTCCATGCTGCACAAAGCCCTTGGTTAGAAGCGAATCATGCAGCTCAGAGGTGAAGCACACTGGAACAGACACCTTAAATTTGGACTAACTTTCCCCAAATACTGAATAAATGATCACAGAATGACAAATATGCTGCATTGGAAGAAGGCACCCAGAAGGATCACGGAGTCCAACTCCTGGCCCTGCAAAGGACCATGAAACAGTCCTTTTTTTACATAGAACCTAGCATTAAGACAAATGTCTGGAAGTCTGATCTACTAACAATTAAAAGATTAAGTTTGATATTTTATTACTAGTGACCAGACAGGGAAATATGTACCTCCTGATTTATTTTTTTAAACTTGTGCCTTGAGGAATCACAATTAAGAAAATCCAGAACGAATGCACAGCTAGGTCTAAATCCTTTCCAAACTTTAAAATGCTGGATTCTTTCATTATTGCCATGGAAGTGGAGCACAAGGAAGGCGGAAGACTGCCTTGCTCCTCTGCTTGCAAGGCCAAGCAGAGCACCATGATGTTTAGCACAAAGGCTGCGTTCTGCAGGCAGAGCGGGAACGGAGTAAAGGAGCAAAACTCCACGGTAGATCCTTACAGCTCCACACAGGAGCAGGCTCTGACAGCAGACCTGGGCCATGATGAATGGGTCTCCTCCTACACACGCCTCTGAGCTCACTCTGGGGAGAGGCAGCCGCGGGAGGACGATGATTGCCTCCAGGAAACAATCTTTCCCATCCCAAGCTGCACGGGACACACCCTATCTCCAGTCATGGTATGGCTGGAAGAATTTTTTCCAGGCACTCACAGACCAGTCTGTTCTAACAAGTCTGGTACATTCTTCCTCCATCTACTGCTGGAAGGTGCCAGGAAACCTGCAAGGCAAGTTGGGATTTTTAGCAGTGGCTCTGCTACTCCACTAGTAGCTCTAGAGGTGCCCAGAGCCTGAGAGGATTTGGTGTTGAGGGCACGGGCAGAGCAGTCACACAGGGTAAACGACCTCAGTCATTTAATGACAGTTTACTGTAGTTACCTTCAATACACCCACACTGCCAACCACTTCTCCACTCATTTTATGAAACACTCACATAGTAAGAAAGCTCTGGACACAGAGCCACAAAACAGAAACTCCTCCTTGAAATTTTCATGCAGCAACTCATCACCCAGCTATTCCTCTTCCTTTCCCATCTTACTGGATTTTAACAAGGAAAACGGCAGGGAGCTAAGAGGCAACTTTTTGGCCTAAATTCTATATTTGGTCAAAGCTCTAAATTCCTCTTCTCGTCTGTTCCCTCCCCCCCACACCATAATACTTTAAGACCTTAATTCCAGTTTGTACAGCCAGGGCGACACTCCCAGGCAATGCAAATGCATACTTGGAGGTTTGACAGCAGCATCTTCCATCAAGCAACACACCCCATAAAGTAGCTGCAACCTTTTCTTAAGGCATTTGGATGCTTGCAGCAATCACAGACTGCTGGAATGAATTTTCAACCCCAGGCACATTTTAAGCAAAAGTCTTCAGGCTCCCCAGTTGCCTTTTCACTTTTTTTTTTTTTTTAAATCTAAAGAATTATTCAATGGCCAGACTTTCCCATGTGCCTAGTACCCATGCGCTCATTCTGCAATCTCTCTGAAAAGGCTCCTAGTAAGATCTTAAATCAGCACTGGAGTGCTTAGAATTAGTACGTATTAACAGATTTAGCAATGAAATTTTAAGCTACTGAAGCTTATTATTTTCATCCTCAAAATCTATTCATGTAAGTGCAGTCACCTTTTAATTCAGAGCAGAAGATTTGAGATTTTAATGTAGGTTCACTTGAAGTGAGTTTAGCACACAAAAAGTGACAGGAGTTGGAATACAGCTCTTTTGTGAACTAAAGAAAAAGAAATGAAAGAATAGAAGCAGCAAACAAATCACAAGACCTGTCAACCTTGTTAGATATTATGTTGAGAGCAGAAGGGATGAATGGAGACTTCCCACTTCTATGCCTATCACAAACAAATGAAAATATATGCACGGTTTTGAAAAAGGTATTTAGGAAGTGACAGATAAGTCTTAGGAAGGCACATTTGCTTTCCCTGCTGAGAAAATAACATATCTCAATAACACCACTTCCTTTCAAATTCCTCGGGACAACAAATCACAGAGGGCAATTTTAATTTATTTTGACTGTTTACTCTGTGTTGACAATCTGAATTGGTAACTTCTGCTATTCTGCTGCAGGAAGCAGTCTGAAACATGACAGCTCAGGCTGCAAAGAATTAATACCTTCAAAATTATGCATCTCTTAACAAACTGTCTTTCTTCCCAGCTATCCCAGCCTTAATTTCAGCATTCCAGCTTTGCGTTTCTTTTGTTCAGAAGGACATCCCAGAATGTTATTCTTTCCATTGTTTTGGAATTACATACATGCATTAACCATGCCTGGGAAAGCCCAGAAAAAAATGAGAAGAAAAAAAATTGTAAAATAATTTGACTGTCAAGAGATTGCTGTCCTCCAGAAAGATCTGTGCTCATTTATGCATTTGAGAAATTCCTTCTTTTTAGATTTCCCTTGTTTGAAGAACACGACCATACGTTACATGAAGCTACACACTCAGTGCTATCATCAGTATGGAAACAGATTTACACAGACAGCACATTTTACTCTACAGTGACCGTTTTAATAGAAAGGGCACAAGCCAAGGTAAGAAAACCAATCTCTGATGCATAAATATGTATTGTGACACTGCCACAACCTAACCAATTGTTGTTAAATGTCACAGGAAAACTTGCAAACTACATTAAGCACTCCAAAAGGCTTTACAAGCAAAAATTCTCCGCCACCACTTTGTTCAGGTTGCTGAAATGACAGCTTTTACAGAGGCCAACTGAACTTCTCATAGAAATTCTCAAACAACAAGCACCATTCCTCCTCTCAAGCAAGAAACTACTTTTATTTTTTTTTAATTGTTCCATTCCTTTCTCTAAGTAGAAAAAGTACACCCTACTATTAGCTGCTATTGTCAAGTAATCTGAAACGTATAGGGATGTAAAATTAAAGCTCTCACAAAACTGACATAAGCTTCAAAAATCATTCCACATCACTTGAAGATTCCTGCTTCACTAAGTTTTATTGTTCTCCGGTCTAGTTAATCTTCTGATATGTAATAGTTATTGTTCCATGTATTTTGAAGGCTTATACTTAAGCAGGAATGTGGGAATGGTTGTGTAGGTAACTCCAAAATCAATCCCATTAGGGTAGAAAAAAGATTGATGCCAAAACTCCTCTCTTACAAAGATAAAACGTAAATGCTCTACAGAAAGTGAAAACAGCTCCTCAGGGAATTGTTAGGAACTGGGCAAAAGAGCAACGCAAACGTTTCTTTAGTCAAGTAGGAACTTGAAGGAAGAGAATGGGAGTGCTTGTAAGAACAGCACAGCTCTGCCAGCACGGGCAGCACCACAGACATCACTGACCTTGCATGTGCATGGAACGTCAATAAAGTAAAAGGAAATAGATAAAAATCTGTGCGTATAAAGTATATGCCACTTTTATTCCTTAAAGGATTTAATAAATTCCACAAGTCTCCAGGAACATAAAGATAAGCTAGCTGCTCATGAAGGGCAAAGCGCTATCAGTTTTCAAACCAGCTCCACTGAGTTTAGGAAGGACTTCAGAGAGAAATGGCATTTAATAACATCTCTCTGCTCCTAAAACACAGAGCTGCTACCTAAATGGGAGCCATAATTTAACCTTCTTTGCTGCAGAACATTGTTCTCAAGAAAACATTTCAAAATGAAGAAGGAAAACCAATTTACTTGTCTCTTTCTCAGCTTGTTTGTTAGGACTGAATTCTCTATACACTACAATTACGTTCTGAATGCATTAAGTATGACTGATACTCAGGAAAAAACCAGCAGTTTATATTAATGATCCACCTTAATTTCTTTGATTTTCAAAATTTTTAATAAAGGAAAATATGAAAATGTTAAGGGTGTTCAGCTGGAAGAGGAAATTAGAAAGATAAATATAATACAGCCTCTTTAATCCAAACATTTTCTTTAAAATAAATTCCACTTTCAAGCTTCATTTACAATCTCATTTGCACAGAGTTGCCAATCCTGATTAGCCCGAATGAACTCCCTAAACATGAAGGTGAAATCTCCCAGACAGTGATATAGCAGATTAGAACACCTGCAGACATCCAGTGTGCCACAAGAGACTTTCTTTTTACTTGGAATTACCCTCAAATGAATACCTTCAAACATAAATGTACAAAAGAAGGGATCTCACAATCCGTGGTTAAACAGAAACCTCGCATTTTAAAGCTAAAGAAATGCATTCTGTTTGAGACCAAAAGCTAAGAAACAAAGAAGTCTCTCTAGCTTTCAAAAACAATGATCCTTTAAAAAGGGAGAAAAAACATGATTTTTACCAGATACTTTTAATAGGAACTAGTCATGAGTGATGTTACAGTAGGCAAGATAAAAAAATATTTGCTCAGCCCACCAATGGAACACATAATTCCCCATGAAGGCCTAATACACAACCCTCTAGAAAGCCACAATTTCTCTAAAAAAACCCAAACAACTGTTAATTTTAAAGATACTATGTATATTGTGAGACTGATTGCAAACGAAAACTCGGGTCATGAAAGTCAAAAATACAGAAGGTAAGAAAGAAAGTAAGTAATAAAGAATGATTTTCACACCCAGCAAATCATCACATGCCATCTCTTCCAGTTGATTATGGCATTTATTTGGTCAAGTATTCACAAGTTAAAACTCCATGTGTTTAATCATAGTCTGGCCTGTTATAAAGCATTATGTCTTAAGACTTTATTTGATCAGAAGGCAAGCTTAGACTAGTTCTTGCAACTTTGAGAAATTGCAGTCAACCATTTCTCAATATCTGATAGGAAAGAAGAAATGCATTTTAAAATGGGTATGGTTTGATCATTGATACGCAAGCCATGTTTTGAAGAGCCGTGATTGGTAAAAATGAAGGGGGATTCCCCGAATGTATGGAAGAGAGTATGGCACACAGCACACCTCATGTAGGAAAAAAAGAAATGTCTATTATCTTTTTAATGCATATATCGAAACAAGGTGCATAACAGATGAAAAATAAATATTCATGAAAATACACAGTAACAATACTGAGAGATCACCACTTGAAGTGACTGCACAGGGAAGTGCTGGAAAGAGGAAGGAAAGCTTGAAGAAGCAGAAAAATGAAGAGGTAGGAGAAGGATGATATACTTGCCAGGAGCAGCATTTAAAGAAGAAACTGTAGTTAATTGTACACTGTTAATTGTATGCCTGCCATTTTACCAATTTGGAGGCTAAAGGTGCAACATATAATGGATGCTGGGCTTGGAGCCAAATCACAGCTCCTGATGTTGAACATCAAGATACTGTAAGCCAATAGAAGTGTTTTTATGATTTAAATGACTGGCAGGTAAATCCATTGTTATCCAAACATCAACAGCACATCCCCATTACAGTTTCTCCAGTAACACACACAATAATTCAAATGAGCATTATCACTGCTTTGTATCAAGGAGGGCCTCACGGAATAGTTAAATGCAAAGCCCTCTTTTAAAGGAACACATTGAATTCCTCTGCCACAGGCTGTGACAAATGTTTGACTGGTTAGGTAATATTGGAAGAGTGAGGGAAGTGTGGGAGGGGAACAAACACGTGTTTTGCACTTGAGGCTGAAAGGGGCACTACCAAGAGGTGACCACCTTGGAAGCATTTCTTTCAGAGCAGGGCTCAGTGCAACCAGCCCTGCCTAAAAGCTTTCCCAGGTTTAAAAACACTGAATTCACCCCCTTAAAAACTAGGCAGATTAGGAAACCATTCGTTCACCCTACAGGGGTACATCAAAATCTCAGACTGCTGAAAAAACACAAGACAGGGACTTACCACACCTGCACCTAATATGAATCACCATTTATTTAATAAAATAGGATTCTTAAAAGGTAGCAGATTAGATAATGGGTTACAGAGCAATTGCTTATATACTTCTGATTCAAATCCAACACTGAATAGGAGTGACAGAAAATTATTACCAAATTATGCCGGCTCAATGGATTACTCAAACTGCTCTAACACCCTCAGTTTGTCCTCACTGGGCATCACTTTGATACAAAAGTCACTTCCACAGTTGGAATTAATTCAAAGAATACTTTTAAACCACAGAATATTGCAAAAACTGAAAAAAATTACATTCCTTTCCTACTAAAAGACAGTCAGCCTAAGTCAGATTTGGAAACTTTCTCCTTTCTGCAGTTGTCACGCCAGTCCACATGTCTAATGTGAGTTACACACATGGAGGGGTATTTTTTATTTTTAAACAAGCACTTAAATTCTGCATCCCTGCAGGCATGAGGGTGGCTCCGAGCTGTTTGGGAGGAGCAGTGGAATGAGCTCTGAAGCTACAACTGCTTCATATGCTACAGCCAAACACAACACAGCGAGCAGCATCACAAAACGGGAAAAAGGCCAGAGCCCCCCAGCTCTTTCCTATACGAGGTGAGGGTTTGTTCCACCTTAGAGGATTTCCTTTCAGAAATGCTGTGTCTGCCATACAGGGGATTTACTCATTCGTGCTGCCCTGATTTCTGATTCATGGTCATTGGGCCTCTAAAATATTGTTACTAAAAAAAAGACCAAAGAAGTCCTCTCTCATTTTCAGCCTCACCCTCTGTGTATAATCACAAGGGATTCTCTGACCCATGAACTAACTGCTCTTTTTGACACAACCAGCTGGTAGGAAAGCTAAATAAAGCATTGTCTAAAATCAACAAAAAAGACAGGGGAAGAAATAAAAAGAAAGGAAATCTTAGTGTGGTTTTAGAGATCTTGAAGTGTTACAAGTTATATTAACTGGACAAAAAGTATCTAGGGAATGTAGAGAGAACCCCAGATACTCCAACTGAAAAATTAAAGTTCCACGCAGAAAGAGGACCCATGGATGTGTAGGTACAAAAGGACATCCACGTATCTGTAAGACTCAGAGACCTCCATCGAGGATCTTCTGCCTCTTTTCTGATGCCTTTGAATTCCCCATTGTGGGAAACGCGTAGTTTTCTTTACTTGTACCCTAATTATTCCCAAGCTAACACAGTAGTAGTCCCTAAGCAAGAAAGGTAATAAATATTCTTTAGCAATAAATCACAAGAGGAGAGTTTTATGTCCTGTAAAAATCAAGCACAAAGCAGGGATCTGGCAGTTCTGGAGGCAGTTTTATCCTTCCTTTGGCTGGGGCCAAAGGAACAAAGGCAAAACTCACTTTCAGAAATTGTCTTTCTTTGCCAAATGTACGATTGTGATTTACAGTGACTTGTTTTCCGTATTTGTTTTGTTCAACTCTCTGAAGTGAAAGAAATACAACAATATCCATAGCTTCCCAGTCAATTTTGCACTACCTTCACTTTCAGCTTCTCTTGGATGGGGCTGTATTGCAACAAATTAATTTGAAATGAACAGTCTTCCCTGGGACCATTTCTGCTTCATTTTGTGGAAAAAAAAAAAAAAAAAGTTGTTTTAAACAAGATTACACCTCTGACAGGATTACACCCGACATAAATGCAATCTTTTACTTGAGTGAATTGTGATTTTCAAAACTGCGAGCTTTCAGAGTGTATTATATGACATTATTTTGCGTCCATGACACCTCTCAAAGTCTCAAGGGTTTTCTTCCTCCTCTCTGTGTCACATATAAACACGTGTGGAGCTTCCCTAGTTCTGCTGGAGAATTAAAATTGAATAATGCAGGTATTAAAACAAAAACACTTCAACAGAAATTGTTGTGTTCATGGGTACTTCAGTTTACAGTCTTGTCTTGATGACCTGCTGTTTACAGCTCATGAAGACTATGAGATATTTAAACAATATTCTTATTGTATTCTTACTTTCTCAAAACCAACCCACATGTTTTAATTCTAATGAAAACATTGTATAAAATTATACTGAAAGTGTAGTGAGAAAGTTGCAAAAAAAAAAAAAAAGAGGTGATCCAGACAGATATAGATATAATCAGATATCAAAGGGGTTATTTTTAGTGTTGCAAAGCATTTCACATTGATGTATTTATGTATTTATTTATTTATAAGCCTTGGAAAGCTACCAGCTGTTCTTATTGAAAAACTAAACAGGAAGCATACTTAGAAGAGTGCAGTGATGCTCAAAAACATTGTCATGTTGAAACATTAAGGTGGTCGGACATTTCTCTGTCCATCTCTCTGGCATACCACTAGGAAATACAAGAATTCAGACCACTGTGTTAAAGGGAATTCAGTATAATTCACTTTCCCAAGGAGCCAGAAGAGAGATTCATGTCATGGCAAATAGCAAAGCAAGAGTATGTAAGAAGATGTAATTTAAATTTCATCACAGTTGTTTAATTAATAATTTCTTCTAGCTTCTTACTGCACAAATTATATTATACAAATTATACTCACCTACAAACCAACACACAGGCAGAAACAGCCAGAAAAAGTTTATGCTGAGCATATTACATCTTTCATGAGTACAGTTTCCTCCTAAACCCGGTCCTAGAACTATTATCAGTCCCTTGGAGTACTGCTGAGTCTTTCAAGTCACAGTTTGGGTTTTCTGTCAACATTTAAACACATCTAGAAAGGTCTAAATCCCAAATCAGAGTGACTGCTGTGCCCTGCAGATGATGGATTTCAAAGCTCCTCTGTATTCCCAGCTGTGAAACTTCAGTTCAAGTCCAGAAAGCTGAGAACCCTGTGCTGCAACCATTAGAAACTTCTCCAAGTATTCTGTAAATGGCCAAAAATTAACCACATCCAGAATCTATTTTTTCTTATCAGCTAATTAATCTAAAAGATATTGCCATCTATTCAGAAAAGAACAAATGGTACAACACTTGCAAGCCACGCAATGATGCAAATAATCTGCAACCCTGACTAGCTTGCACAGAGCTACAGATACACAGTAAGGTAAATGTGTCCCCTCCATCACTTGCTTTGCCTTTTTTTGTGTTTGAAAAAGGTACAAAATCACTGACGACAACTAGAGAGTCTTATTAAACATCATCGAAAACTCACAAATACCAGAAAAGGAAGAAATTAATCTGAGAATTGTAAGAAATGAAAACAAAAAACCCAAACTCTACTGTACGTTCTTCAGCTTGCACGACAAGTCAAACGGAACTTAAAAAAGAAAAAAAAATGTGTGAAGGCAGTATTAAGAAAAGGAGGATGCTATCAGAAATCCAAAATTTCTAGTGCTGAACAGCAACAACAACAAAAATCCACATGAATTTCATCTCCATACTTGAAGGCAAAACATCCTGGATTATGTTCTCTTTTCACCAGTGGTGAAGCAGCATCTTCAACATGTAAAATAATACTATTACTTCTTTTTACTATCCAATTAATCAGTATTTAGATTCCTTCCTACAGCAACTAAAACATTATTTACACCCCATAGTCTCCACTGTTTTCTTCCTAAAGAGAAATGTTTCAAATGTTTGACCTTAGTTTTCACCAAAAAACCCCCCTAAGTACATAGATCAAAACATTGTTACATGGAACAGCCTCAAAATTCATCTGCTGGGTGAAACAAAGATCTTTTTAAAACCATTTTACATAACCTTCTTATCCTTTCCACTTAAGCCTGGTCTAAAGCAATTACATTACAGATAAAGAAGTCCTCACAAAACAGTCCTGCTTTTCATCTGTATTATTCCTTCAAAATATAATCAGAATAAAAACTCCAAAACCAAATTAGCAGCTTTAAACCTCAACAGCGAGGTCTGTGGGTGAGTGAAGGAGAACTCCAAAAAAATCACAGCACATTTCAGGTTCATATTATTCTTTCTGCTTTATTTCAAAATAGTAGAAAGAAAATCCTCATTTATCAGTTATGATCTGATTACTTCCATTTGCAAATAATTCCTCATATTTTTGGCTGTGTAATGTGCAGATTCAGCACAAATAGGAATCCCATTCTTTGCTTTCAAGAAAGAAAATTAGGCTGTACTGTTTTTAAAACATTCAAGCTACAATCATATAATTATTATTAATCTGAAGAAATGATATGAAGGTAATGACCTCTGAGGGGCTCCAATTTTAAACCATTCTGCTACCCTAGGGAGATGGAGGAACAGCAGTTAGTGTTCTAATTCAAGCTCCAAGCCTGTGCCAACACACTTTATAAGCTAAATCCAGGTTTGGGAGACAGGCTGCATATTTTTCAGAGACTTAACCAGCATAAATCACAAAGTGCCAACACACTGCGAGGTTAATGTTGTGTTTTACTACAGTAAGCAATTTCTATCACCATTGAAAATGAGACAAGCAAAATTCAGGCAGACAAAATCTCATGCATCAAAGATTAATTTTCAAGTACTGAGCATTGGCTTTGGCTACTGAGGGAACATATTAGAGTGGGAGCAACAACCATTGCACTTAAAGGAGTATAAATATCTCCATTCTAACCCATTCCAACCCCTTCTCCTTGACAGCTGACTGTAGTGACGAGAATTTTGTTAATTTTTCTGCCATGCATTAGACTTTTTCTTATTTTTGTTATTATTTGAATAGAAAGGACCAACTATATCCAAGTATGGAGGAAATGAAATATATTAGCCTTAAGGGGCACAACGCCCTGCTCCAGAGCCAACATACCTGAGGAATTAGTCTATGCCACCAGTGTGGAAACGCATATTCCAGCACAAATTATTTTGCACCTAATTAGGAGACATTTTAAATAGTACCTTACACATGAATTAAGCATTAGGAAAGTGTTTACACCTTGTAACTCACTCTCTGTTCCATCGAGGGGATTTCCAGACGATGCTGGATGCTGATGCCAAGTAACTGTGATAAACAGTGCGGGCTGCACACCACGCTGCAAACTCAGTTCTGTGGCTGCTTTCACTAACACTGAGAATTAGACCTTTGCAGAAAATGTAGCTGTCCAGAATTATAGAAATAAGGCCAGGGAGGGAAAATCATGGCATCAGGTTTCTCCTGCCTGCTATTACAGGGTATTAACACACACGTTATATGCCAATGGTAGACCCAATTACTGAGCAAATGGCTTAGGGCTCCTCTAAAATTTCTCAGTGCCCACTTGTGTCCTGGTGTTCAGTATCCAGCGACCAGACTGCACCAAGTGATGCCCAGAAGAGAAGGATTTAGATTTAGCAGCGAGGATCGATAGTAAAACATTTCCTTTGGCCACAACACATACATTTGTAACCAAACAATTAGATGCAAAACGACAGCTTCCAGCAGAGCATGCCATGAGTTAACCACAGCACGACACCGCAGAGAACACTGACAAACACACGCCTGGGTCCATACACAAATTAAATTTTAAAGAATCTATCCATTAAAAAAATATCTATGAGCTAGGCTCAAATCCAAGGACAAAGACCATATATTCTTATGATGGAAGATTCTTGCTGATTCATAACCTCTGGTAGCTACACCACTGGTCCCTTTTCTTCCCAAACTGATGACAGACCCTGCGCAGACTTGGAAGAGAAGAAGTTTGAACCTTTTTAGCTAAGTTGATAAATGCATTCCCCATCACCCCAGGAGTCCTAACTTCTCCCTTTGCTTTTGTGTGGAGTGTGGGGGTGTATGTAAGGAAGAGACAACTCATAAAGCTTTACAATAAAACTCTCTTGAAAATCTAAGAACGTTTTAGGACCAAAGAAGTAATCATTAGTATTTCCCTTCCAACACATTAACAGCATAGGCAATGTATGTGAGTGTTCATGGTGAATACAGCAGGTCATTAAGATGACTGGAGCCAATTAGATCAAATTAAAACACAATAAAGACGTGACTGCACTTATTTTCAAAATGGTCATAAAACACATAATATGATCTTATAAAAAAACCCCTTTGAAATCCAGAAACCACTCAGAAGAAAAACACATAAATATGTGGTAAGTGGTTTTGTTAAGTATAAAGAAAACCTTCCCCAAAGGAATCTGAAAAAGAAAAATACCTCTCAAGAAAAAGGGGTCTTGGACCTTTGATTAGTATTAACTTGCTTTGCTTAATTTTCAAATTGGTTCTCAATATATAAGCAATGATAAAGATTTAAAGGGATGGCAAAAAGCTGCTGCAGCTCAGCGCTGCTTCAGGAAATCCCTGTGTTTTTCCAGCTACATATTCTTTTCCCAGGAACTGTCATGCAGTTTGGGTACAAGGCTGACAATAATGTGAGGCTACTCATCTAAGATAAAGACTAGAAATACATCCCTCCTGGAAAACTATCCTAACATCTATGATTTTATATTCTGTTAATGATTGTGTCACCTTAGGCTGTACCTTTTTAACTGAAATTCCATCAAACTTCAGTCAATTACACATCAGTTGTGGGAGAAGATCAAGGATCTTGACCAACTGAGAGTTAGTAGCCAACTCAGTCTTCTCTAAGCAATCCTGTCTCGTCCACGTTTTGTTAGCTTTTATGCCTTCCTTTCAATTCCCAGACATATTCTCAATTCCCAGACTTACCTCTTCCCAGAATAAATAGGGAGGTAGCAAACTGAACAACCATCAGAACCATGCAGAGGAAAGCAACTCTTCAACCCTCACATATCAGAAATTTAGAATCATCTGAAACAAAACTTAAGTATTATTTTATAAACAAGGCAATAAAAATAAGTAAACAAATTTCTTTGTGGAATCCTGGAAATCTCAAAAATATCCTTGAACACTACGTCCATTTTTCCAGCTGGTCAGTTTTGTAGTGCAGTAGAGTTTTGGAGTCCCATTTCTGCATAAATCAACCTTTTAATTACAGCTCTGCAAGTGATCTCCAAGAAAATGAGGAGAAATTTAAAAATCAGTACCCTTACAGCCTTACTTTAAAATAATACCCTGAAAATATTCATCTTTTAAAGACTGGAAATTATGTCTACATAACAGAAGCACACTTTTTAATCTCTGCTTTTTAATCTCCACTTTTTAATCTGATTAAACAAATTTAAAAGCTGATTCCTCCTACTGCGTTTAATACTAGCACTTCTCCTAACTACTTCTTTCACAGCAGGAACTGTCTCTGAGAGCACATTCACATTATTACTCCAGGCTGAGCTTGGACCAGAAGACTTGCTATATGTGCTATTTACTCAGGGACATGGCTTAAAGTACTAAAAATGTCAAGCAAACAGAAAAATTTATTTTAAATATTACAGATTTATTATGAACATAAACCATTGTATTAGAAACTGCCTAGAAAGGTATCTCCACCGAAAGTCCACCTTTCAGATTTACTGATAGTTGGTTCTATCCCATATTAGAGGCTGTAAGATTTTATTTTCCTAGGTTTAGGCATTTTATTATCAGACATTTTTCAGAAAAAGAAAGAAATTGTTACTAGACTTGGTAACAATAGAAAAAAAGTTAGTTTTGGGGTCCTTTCTTGCCTAGGTCAGGGTACCAGATACCTGTGCTGGTTTTCAGTTGTTTTTAGGCCTGTTAAATACCAGGCAGAATGGGACTCTATTTTCTAATGTGTTCTGACAGGGTCTTTTTTTTTATAGTGAACCTCTGCAAGCAGCTAACAATCCACAAAGCTGTTATGGACCCCTCATTCAAGCCATAAACACAATTTACATCCAGACCATTTTCTGCCAGTAGAGCCAACTGAGACTATTAATCAAATGAGAAAGAAAACAAGCATTTGTAGAGCTTTAAACAGATACTGTTCATCTGTTATTTAAAGCATGTCAGTATCAGAGTACTGCTCAATGTTTGAAGATGAGTTGTACAATATTTAGAATGAACTGTTCTTTAAAAGAACAACAATAAGAAGTACAGAAGTTAAATAATTGATGATTGGTCTGGGACAGCATTAAAGGAAACTACCTCAGAGCAAAAGGCACGGCCTTTTTGAGCCCTCCAGAGCACTATGGAAACTTGGGCGCCTGCACAGGTGTTTGCTGAAAAACAATAGATGACATCAACCAAATTATGTATTCAGCAAATAACTTGGTTGGCATTTGGGGGGGGCTTTGTGTAGGCTTTTGCAGCACAGGAGGCAGATGGTGATTACACTGATTTCTGTAAAACTGTACTGAATGTTACATTAACTAGTAATTAGAAAACTCAAATTGACTTCACTTCTATTTTCAAACAGAATACTTTTTGGCGGAAAAAAAGTGCGTATCTTGAAAAGTTCAAAAAGAAACATCTCCAGGCCACAGACATGTTAATCTTGGTGTGTTCACATTATTACAATAAAGAGCTGAGGAAAATGATGAACTATTTTATGTATTCTCTCCCTGAACATTTGCTGTTATTTGTGTGTTTCACAAACTGATTTCTGACTCAGTGCACCAAGAACAAATGACAGAAAGCCAGCCTATACCCCAAATCTTTGCATTTTTAAGTCAGATATTATTTTTCAATTTTTCCTCTATGAAGAAGTTATTTGTCAGACCTGTTCTTATTTAACCTAAGTAAATAAAGCAAAGTACTCAATAAAAATACAATAGGTGATAAAGGAGATGGCCAGAGTGGTATTTATTTACCAACTACTAGCTTCCTAACAAAGCATACCTTCCCTTCAGTGCCAAACTTAATCCCAGCTTCCTCCAAGTCATTTACAAAACAAAGCAATATGCTGCATGATCTTTGAATACTAAACCCTTTTTAATATGGAGTCCTTGCTGAAGCCCAAGTCCTGCATCATAGAGCACACACAGGCTGCTGCATCCCAGAGCAGCTTTGCTGAAATCAGCAAACTGTTTCCAAGCAAATCATTTCAGGATCAAGAACTTGAGATGGGAAAATCCCAGGGGTAAGAAATACAATTGTAACACTTTATAATTCTGTTAAATAACAAAAAACCCCCACCCAAATCCAACAATTCATCATGCTAGGAAATGCATTTTACATTTACTACAATTGTATGTCCAACTACAGTCACAAGAAGAACAGAGACAACAGAATAAACAGTTCACTACTCAAAAAAAGTGTTAATTGATTATTGTAGTTGGTCTCCTATACACAAACAGATCAATGAAAAGCAAACTCCTTGTGAAAGTTGGAAGTTAGCAGTCAACCACAACCTTCAGCAAATTGCTGGCACACAACCTTGCCTCACAGCAGATCTGGATAGGAGAGTCTGGACCTCCTGTCACAGCGCCGCTTTCCTCACTGAAGTCAAATACACACCAGTTCCCACAGTTAAACTCTTAAACTATTAAGACTAAGTGACACAGAATGACAAAAGATATCCAGTAGCTTTATATCCCTCTAAAATATGAAACCAGTCTTGATTGCTTGATCACTTTTGGATGCATGGTTTAAACGGTACAATAATTTAATGAGCCTACAACCTAAAGCTTATAACGGCAAAAGAAAACAGTTGACGAGAACACAAATACATTTTAAAGGAAAAAGCTAAGAAATCAAGAGTTTTCAATCCTCAGCCTCTGCATGTAAATTGTATGTTTCCCTCCCCATGCCCATTGCTGTTAAAGGTATCCTTTCTCCCTCTCATGTTGATGCACAATCAAATAGAAATAGACATGGCTTTAATGCAATTTCAATTTCTAAGAATACTGATTAAGAAGAATATTGATTTTTCCCCATGCCTAGTTACAGGTTTTATTACCAACTTCAAGTGATAATGGGTTTTCTCATTGTTTTGTTTATTATTCCTACACAAAGAACAAAGACTTTCCTATAGCCTTCAAATAGGATTCCATTTTTCAAACCAAACTTAAGTAACCCATTGAACTACTCCAAGATTTAAAGGGAGGTCACACCTAGGACATGACCCTTCCTCTTTCTAACACACATCAGTTGCCTTGATACCTTTTATTTAATTTCTCTCACTAAAATAAATGGGAGGAATTATGCACCTACTGATGAGCGGCTTTTCTGTCCCTACAGAGATATTTTTTGGTTAAAGGAGAAGAATTAAACATCAAACATCCCCAGCAGAGTAAATTATGATGTGTTATCCAACAATCCTATCCCTTTTATGGGAATCTGGTGAAGATTCAGGCCATATACAAACCCAACCTAACTAGCACATTGAACCTTCCTCAACAATTTCCCTGACCTCTAGTCAAATTAGCCTTTCACAAATGACTATTACCATGTGGTAAAACTATGTATAAAATACAGCAAAGTTTTCCCACACAGAGAAATTACCACTGTCAAGGAAATAACTGGAAGCTCTCATCATCATCATCATCATAGAAAGAGCAAAAAAATGACTGGGAAAACAAGTTTTCTTGTCTTCTAAGACATTAAGGGCTACAGGAGCCTAGAGAGATACCTGCTACTGCAGCCAGCATTTGATTTTACGTGATAGTTACGAGACATCTAAATATTTTTGAATGAGCCATGTTCCTGCTGCAGCCTGCATATCCAAAAAAAAAAAAAAAAAAAAAAAAAAAAAAAAAAAAGAGAGCTTGAATTCTAGTTATATGGAGCCTGCAATGCTTTCTTGGTATTTGTATCTTCATGTCTTAATATACTATTCTGTAAGATCCTAATTTACAAAGATTTCCTACTTTATATTCTCACATAATAGACTGGCCAACCAATGTGCTGTCAACATGTTGGTGTTTTCCAAGACAAACTCAACATCTACACAACACAGTCAAATAACTATCTTCCTATTTGAAATAGGAGGAATATTTTCGACAATTCCACTTTCAAAGTGCAAAAACATTCCAGAGCTGCACTCTGCCGAAAGCTAAAGTGTGACAGATGCCTTCACAGTAATTGCCAATCAGACACTACGTAGCAGCTGAAAACACAACACATCACTTTGATCTCCTGGGCCCTCAAAGTATTCACAATCAAGGAATCTGCAGGAAGAACATCAAATATGCAACATTTCCAAAAACTGTCTCAGCGGAACTTAAATATGATAACGTATATTTTGTTCATATTTCATAAAGCGTTTCCAATCCTTTATTATGCATATGAAAGGATAGGTTTTAGCTTGCAAAAAATAAACATGAAAGATGCTTTGTATTTTAGAGACATGTAAGTTTTCATCGGATAACATAGGTGAAATAATCATTTAGAAAAGCCTGAATTGCTTTGAGGGAAAGACATTATTACAGAACATGCTTAATTAAGTCCCACTGCTAATTTTGTAAAATGAATACCCGGTTGAATTAGACTACAGGGAAATGAACCATGCACACCAGCAACACGTGCTGGAAACAAAAATGCTGAGAAAGGCTTGACTTACATTTTGCAGGTAGGTCGTATCCACAGGTAATTTTGGCCTGTCCAGTCTCACAGCCACTCAGGTAGCGACACTCGGCAACCAAGCAGGGCCCGGCAGCTCGGTGTATGCAGCCATCCACTACAAAACAAACCCAGAAAGCGGGACTCATTAAAAGCCACTGTTTATGTTGCCTTCACTCACGGTCATAAACATTTACTGCCTATTTTTAACCCCACAGCCCAGACCAACTGATCTGCAAGTTGATATCTAAATACATACAATTCTTTCTTCTGACACAATTAGTGTGTTTTGCAAAAACATAGTGTTTAGTCAACTTCTGCTAATTGAAAAGCAAATGTCTAGAAAAGGTAAAGTAGAATAAAAGTTTCAGTATTAGGAAAGGATCTTATTGAAGGCTCTAAGAAATTCTCAATATGAATTATGAAAACAAATTTGATCCCCATCTAAACGCCAAACTCTCTTTTACAACATACCTCTGATACTTCTACAGTCGTGCAGGTCATTTAATGTCACTATGTTACTAATGCCTCATATAAAAATTTCAAAAACTAATGTTTATTGATTTGAAATATTAAAAATACCTACTTTTGCCCTTTTTAAATTTTTCCATTTTTAAAAATTTTGCATTATTCATGCAATATTTTGGAGTTAATTAAAAAATAATTACTAAAGGTTGCAACTGCAGCTAAGTATGCAAGAAAATTAGTAGAGTGCATAGATCTTACTACCCTCAGGAGCCAGCAAAAGAATAAAACAAGGCTGCTGGCACAGCAATTCTGCCCTCTCAACATGCAATCCAAGAACTCATTTACTGTAATTACAGCAAAAACTTTGAGAAAAAGGATAGAAAATAATAAAGGAAGTAGTGCATGCATGAACATATTAACTACAGTAAAGCCCAACTAGAGCTCAACTAGAAGAAATAATCTTCACATAAACTACAATATCAACTCAAAAGGTAAAATAAGCTCAAGTATAAAGGCTAAAAAAATATTTATGGAGATAAGAAAGGAAGAGTCTGTATGAACATCGTTTAAGATTTATTTCAGATTTTATTTCAGATTTAACTAGTTCAGAGTTAGAGCTGTGCCCTGCAGCATGTTTGAAGCAATTAAACCAGAGCAGGTTTGGAAAGCCGAGGGGGGATGGGTTTTCAAGAGATTCACATCACCTGGTCACAGCAGGAGTTGTGTAGCTTTCTACAGGCTCACATTTAGGCAACCCATGGCACTCAGCGTTCCCACCACTGGGACCACGCAGTGCCCACTGCGATGCAGGGAGGCTGGGAAAATCCCTCACCCCAAGATGGTCCTTGAAGCCGCAAGGGAAACAACGGCAGTCCTTTCTGGATTAAGGCCATAACTGGTTTCATAAGGTGTTGAGTATTTCCTGAAGCCATGCATGCCCAAGTGGGGAGGCAGACAACATCTACAAATGGATGAAACCCTCTTCTGCTAAGTGTTAAAAACCTGACTGTCCTTTCTGAGGAGTTCTGTATCAGAGTTCATATTCAGGTGACACACTAAAATTGGATAAGCAGTTCCTTGCAGTACTCCATACCCATCCTGGACACATTTTTACTGATTTTCAAAATGTTTTTTTGAAGTACTTTATATTAGAAAAAGATAACTACAGAATGATGTGATACTGCACTTTCAATGAAGTTTTCTAAAATTGTTTATGGAAAAGACCATGGATGCCAAGCCACCAGCTGCAAGCACATTGCACATTCTCTGTCCTAAGACACAAAGGCTTCTTATTCTACCTCAGCTGAACTTTTGTTTTTAACTTACCCAAAATCTCTGCTCAACAGAGTCCAAGATGCTAATGCAAGAATAATATTTTGTAACCTTAAGGGGAGGAAAGAATGTTTGAAATCTATCCTGTGCTCATAATATCCAATTTAATTGTTTTAACCTAATTACTAAATGCTTTTCCAAACCAAGCAGGATAAGTAAACCAGTATACGTTGAAACCTAAAGCTTATTTTTATAAGCAGCACCACCAGAATCTTTACCAACCTTAGTACTTCCTGAGACACCAACATAAAAACAGCACCAATGCTTAGGACTAGCACTTTCTCCGTGATTCTTTACAGAGGGAGAAGTCCTCAGGAATGCTGGGCAAGGACTCAAGCCCATGCAAGGATTTGCGTGGTGGTTGACGAATCATTTCTGCCCCGAGATCCTTCCTGTACCCACCAGTTCGGCTCTCTCCTTTGGGCAGGTTCTGTGCAATGCTCAGCTACTCTTGCAACCAACTCAACTGCATAAACCAACCTCTTCTTCCTCAAACTCCATTCACTTCAGCACAAGTCCAGCTCAGATCACACCCAAACAACAGGACCTGCAGAAGGAAACCATTGCCGCTGCCAGGAAAGCGGAAGCACAGGTTTGCCACTTCTAAACCTGTGATGTATTAAAGTACCCAACATCAGCACACCACGTGTCAGAGCAGCTGTGATCACATAGGAGGTCCCAGCTCCCCATCTATAACCCCTCTCATGTTGGAAGGATGCTCTTAATGCAAATACAGCTATGATAAAGATGGTCTATCACTAGTTTCCTGAAGCTGATTCAACACATCTGTGTCCAGTCTTTATACGCAAAGAAGCTCCAGAAAGATGAACGAATAATTGAAAAAAATTGAATTCTTTACGGAGGAAAATCAATTCTATCACAACCAATCCTGACATATGACAAGGAAAATGGAAGACATCTGCCAAAAGTGAACAAGCAGACGTGCATACTTCTCTTATAAAGGTGGCACAAGAGAAAATGATTGAATACTCCAGACAGGCTTAGATGGAAGAGTAGAAATTAGCATTCGATATACTTCAGTGACTGATGACAGGGAAGAATGAAAGGGGGGTGGGGGGGGAGGAAAGCAGAGTAGGAGAACACCATGAACAAAATCAAAACCCAAACACCAAACCACTCAAAACTTTCATAATAACCTCTTTTTCCTACCATACTTTATAAATACATGAACAGAGATGACCTCTGGCCTATGTATGCATTTTTTATTTGCTAACTCAATAACTCATGCTAGAAATACTCTACGTTTCCAATAATATATACACTTCAGAACAAAAGTTGGATAATTCTTAAAGCAAACCCCAAGCACTGCAATTATTGTCAAATATGAGCACTCTGCATAACACAAAGTAAAATAATTGCAAAGGTAGAGTAGATTAGCAAATCTAAATATGATTCTTCAGCCTCTGCTAAAACATGTCTTAGCCACATTAATTAAGAAAAAGCATGGAACAGGCATGTACAAAATATTTACACGAGATATACTCTTTTCTGGAAGTTTGCACTAACTAGTAATGCCAGTGTACGGAGAGGCAAGCACTATTAACAGGGAAACTTAGTGCAAATTACAGATAATGACAACAACCTCAGGAGGGAAAAATGATGGTCAGAGACATTTTGTTATTCTGTAATAATGAGGAAGAAATTTATATGATAATAATGGAATCCTGCCAAATTAATAGGAAAGTGAAGAACCCTTGATATATTGGTTTTAGATATTTCACCTGTATTTTCAGTTCTCAGTTTCTATATAGATGCTCATCTGCATTATTCTAAACAGATCTGGAAAACATTAAACCATATCCCACTGTACATTGTGCAACTGGCTGAAAAACCCAGTCAAATCTGATTTGGAGGCACATGACAGTGATAAGGAATTGTGCTTTATCACTGCTTTCTACAACCAATAAAAAAAGTGATTTCCCTTTGAAGCCCTCACTCTGCCTCATACTGCGATTTTTTCTACAGGTTGCCTTCCTGTCCAGGTTTATGGAAATCATATTCTTTGGGTCATTTTCATACACAAGTGACCTGCCATTTAAGAGCTATGGGAAAGATGTGGGAAAATCCCACAGACAAAACTGTCAATCATAACTGAAAGAAATCCCATCTCTGGTCTGCATGCTGATCAATTGACAACGCCTGAGGGTACTGAAGAGAGGGCTTCTAACTATCTTTATTGATACTGTACTTCTTGAAATGAGTTTCAGGCTTATAAAGCAAGCTATTTTGAAGGATTTTCAATAGCATTGAGTCCTGCCTGGGGCCACCAGTGAGGCACCGTGGGATGGTGGAAGAACACCCTCTTCTCTTCTGCCTCCATCCCAACAAACTGGCTACCCCACAGTCTACCTGAGGTCCCATAAATGCTCTGAAATAGCACACAACACTTTGGCTTTTGAATGATTGCAAAGACTCAATGCAGGTCGACCTGTCTTTTGAAAAGTGATCTTGTTACCCACTGCCATCATGTGTGGACAGCCCAGAAAAACTGGGTTTCTGTATTTGTTGCTTCATTATTGTCTCGGTTTGAAAGACAGGTGTCTGCTAAGGAAGGCAGGAGCCTCCCTTGGAATGGAAGATGCAACCCTCTTCCCTCCGAATTATTATTATTTTGAAATTAAGGGGCTTTCAGGCAAAGATATGAGGGATAGGAATAACAGTTCTTTACTAACATGTATGAATATATGTATTTTATATATATATATAAAACAAGGCAAACAAACAGCAGTAACTATGGCAGTAACAACAAACAGGAACAGAACTCAGTGACCCTTCACCTCCGCAGGGTGGGTGCGATGGTTCCCCCGCGGCTGCAGGGGGCGCTCCGGAGTGAGCTCGGGGCCCACGCGGCAATGGCGGCCCGGGATCCC